>JAOXOE010000874.1:30384154-30408647 GCA_028565055.1 Phoeniculus purpureus
TCTCTTATAGCTCTCAGTCTTTCCACCTCTTCTTTTAGCTCAGCCACCATGTTCATCAGGTCTCTGATCTGCTCACATTTAACACAGCTGTTGTCCCTGCCATTGTCCATATTGAGTGCCAAGCTCCAGCACTCACTGCAACCACCTGCCTGAGCATCGGCATGCTTGTTTGTGGCCTCTGTTTGGGTGCCCACTGTTTTACTATTGGCCTTTGTCCTAGTAATAACCATGTCTTATGGTAACCGCCCTGTCCTCTCTGATCTCTTTTTTTTTTTTCCCTTGTCAGCAAGTTGGCTAGTCTCCTCTCCTTGCAGCCACGCCGGGTTCTGCTTGGTTGTCGTGAGGTTTCCGCGGCAGTGCCTCCCCCTGCTAGGTCACTGCACTCCAGAAAAGGAGGCAGCTTGTAATATATGAAGTAGCATTTGGCAGAGCTTTGTATAAAAAGTTCATTAAACTTCCCTGCAAAAGTTATTTAATTTATCCTAGTAGAAGGTTATTCTATTAAACCCTCAGAATGACTCAGTGATCTGTTACCACCTAAGGGTATGTTTTGCTGTCTTAGACAACAGGATACAAATAATTCTGTATGGTTCTCTCCAACTACTTTCTTATGACAAATCCTTTTTCTATCCAGTGCAAGTCAGAAAGCCCAGGAACAGGCTGCCCAGAGAGACTGTGGAACCTTCTTCTCCGGAGATACTCAAAACCCGCCTGGATGCATCGCTGTGCGATATGTTCTAGGCAGATCTGCTTTGCTGTGGAGGGAGGGGTGGAGGTGGAGGGAGGTGGATGTTGGACTAGATAATCTCTTAAGGCCTCTGACAATTCCGTGATTCTATGAAATGCATATTTATTTTCTCATGAGTACCCAAATATTTCCAAAGTGGAGAGAGAGTTTCACAGCTGATGAGTGTTTCCCTCTTGGAATGATATCACCATTCAATTCCTCCAGATATTTTGCTCTTTATGCCATTTTGACAGAAACAGAAAGCAGTTGCCATTTACCTTAAGGTGGAGAGTTATAAAGTGCCTGAAATAAAAGTGAATAAGTATCACAATACAAGAAATTAAACTCCAACCAAAAAAAGTTATGTTTCATAATTTACCACATCAAATTACATTTTTTGGTAGAAATTCCTGGAACTTCAGCAAATCTCAGAAGAAAGAATTTTCATTCTTTGTCTTTCTAACACATGAGGAACTGTTTGCATCTAAGTGTCTGTGTTAAGAAGTTCCTTAGTAATTCACCTTCATTCCAAATATGGTCATTTATGAAATGTGAAAAAACTTCAATTTCTAAAAAAGAAATGAAAAAGTTGATTTTCTTGTTCTTCCACAGATGACATCTGTCTGTAGACACACAGACTTACAAAAAATTAATATACCAAGCATCTTACAAAAAAATGAGTACAATACAAAGCCACCATATAGATCAGCAGCAAGTGGTACAATTTCATGTCCCCTTTAGCAAAGTAACTCCGTAAGACTGCTGCAAGTAAACAATTGCCTTGGACAGTTGAGATTAATCCAAATATAGGTAAAAAATTTTGCTACGCTCTTGTCAATATTGAAAATACAAGCCATGAGGAAATTTAGGGGTTTTTGCACAATTTAGAGGGCGAGGATCAGAAGCTAGCCCTCGAATTGATCTGTGTTAACTTTTCCCCCCTGTAAGGTCTTGGAAGTGTCTGGCACAAGCAGTGGAAGAAGAACTTTTCACCTCTGCACAAAGTGTAGCAGTGGTTAATTAACTAAAAAATTGCTTTCCACTGAGCCTCTGAACTTGTTACATCTCTCCTTTTCCGCTGAGTAGCATCAGTATACGAGTTACAGATTAGTAGAAAATAGAAGTAAAATGATACAGACCAAGTTCAAGTAGGAAAACTGATGACTTGTTTAGAGGAAGAAGAGACAGTGGTTGAAGCTCTCAAAATCAACAGCAAACAGGAGCATTTTAACAAAAGCACAGTGACAGCTTCTATCAGGCACGTGAACTGTGCATCTCTGGGAAAACATCGAGGAAAGAGACAGTCTGCATCTCAGAGGAAAACAATATCATCCACACAGCTTTTTACTGAGTGAGTGAATCAACACGTTATCCAGCAACTGTCCTGCTCTTTTTCTTGGCAAGAGTCCTTGTGACAACAATGTCACACAAACTCTTCTTTGAAAAGTCTTTGAATCAGCTAATTAGAAAAAAAACCTTAAAACCATAAGTGCAGAAGAAGAGGAAAAATGCATACAGACCAAGATTTAGATTTAGATTTTCAATCAATCTGTCTGTATAATGGAATGAGCAACAGAGCATCCCCATGAGATTACCGCCGAAGCAATTCTCCAAGGCATTCATAAACACATCTACAAAGATTCTTCTTTCCCATTATCTGGGATGGTATTGGATGCAATCCTTGAGGCAGTTGTCATGCTCAGTGTCCTTTACAAATATTATGTGGCTTTAAACCATACGTCTGCTTTTATTAATTTTGAATGTCCTTCCTTGGCTTTAATTTTTGCATTTCTTTCATCTGGGCGTCTCGCATCTTGAAATATGTTAGAGCTCTGTAGCCACTTCAAGAGGCACAGGCATATTTTCTGATGCTCCTCTGGTATTATGTAGCATTTTTAAAGGCAACTAACATTGAAGCTATCACTTTTGGTAACAGCTGGTGATCTGAGGCACATGAAAGGGATGGTTTTTCATACACAACCAACCAGTCATTCAAAAGTCAGCAGTCCTTTGCAAAGCTTGAATAAATGTCATAAGGAGAATTGCAGTAATAATATGTGCCTGTCTGCACAAGCTTGATCCCAGGAAGGAAAATAGGGGGTAAAACTGATCAAAGAAGTTTGACAAGGTTGTAAAAATAGACAAATAATATGGCAAACAGCACAATGATTAAGCTCTATGCCCTAGCCAAGATTCTGAATGCTGTATTTACCATTCAGTGTAGATCCAGTTCTCTTTGGAAAAGTGAATGACTGATCAACCCTTAGATAAGCCATGTCACCTGTTTCTACATCCCTTTGCAGCTCCAGTAGCTCTGTCTTAAGGGAATGAGTGAAACCCTAAAGCATGGGAGTCTGGCATTTTGGTGGTATTGCTTAGGGTAATAACCTACTTTGCTATTGGGACTTTTGTCAGGTAATTCTAGACACCTCTCATTTGTCTTTGCCTTTAGTCTTTCTTAGAGGTGAATCCAGGAAAGCAGAGGTACTGGAGGACAGAATACTCTGAGGACATTGCCGGTTACCTCCCAGCTTTTGTAATCTCCTTCTTCCTGGAATTTACAAAAAGTGACAATTTCATCCATCAAAACTGCACTTCAATACTGAAAATAACTTTTCTTTCATTGGGACATAAGTTCATGCTTTCAAACTTCCTATAGAAGAAGAAGATCTAAAAATATCCATATAACTTCAGAAGAGGTTTGTCTGCAAGAAGAAGAATATCCTATTTTTAAAATGTTGTACTTTCGAAGTAGCCACCTCTCTGAAGTCAGGTGGGCTTGTGTGCTGTGTTTTACTTCACAAAACAATGAAAGTATAAGGTCTATTACCTGTTATCACCTACGGGCTGTTCATGGCACAACAACAAGAGAGGAGGAGCAGGAACTAATGCAGCACTGGAGAGAGAGTGTTTCCTTACAAAGAAAGCTTCTGCAGGAGCATGACAGTAAAACAAAGCCAATATTTCTGCTTTTTGTTGTTCTCGAGGAAGAGGATGTACACATATCTCTAAACTACAAACCAGAGAATCAAAGCAGTTAATAGGCAGAAATAAGGAAGTAGCATGTGAGGTATGAAGGAGAATGTTCCCTGCTTTCACATACGTGCAAAAATAAAGCTGAGGTGTTTATGAAGTTGCTTGCATATTTTTTGATCTGTCAGACACTCCCTGTGTGTGGGCTATTGTCTGACTGCAAGTTCTAATAAATAAGAGCTGACATTCAATAGTAACCTCTTATTCCCCAGCTGCACAGGATGACAAGCCAGCGGGGCCAAATCCCTTGAGGCAGTACGTGTGCCATATTCCGGGGAACTCACCACTGCAAAGGTGACAGCTTGTTGTCTGTGGGGAATACATTGGCCACACTCTAGTGTTTATCTGAGCAGCCCTTTGCGTCACATAGCTAAATGACAGAGTCAATTAGGGGCAGAGAAACGAAGACTTTCAGCCTTCAGAAGAGGGAGGTCTGGAACAGTTTGTGCTGAGAGGGGAATCTGGAGCCATGGGCAGTTATTTGGTGCTGGAAAACCAAGCTGGATTTAAGAGCTGGCAGAAGAAGAGAAGTGGTTTTCTGTGAGAAAGGAGGCGGCGCACTTGGGGTACAGCTCTGACTCTGCTCGTTTTATAGTGAGAGGCAGACAAGGCTAATGGTTATGGGTCTGTAATGAAAAACACAGGTTATTCAACTCATTTAAGAAATCAAGTGCAGAAGTATAACATACTCAAAAACACTGTTTTTAGAGATTTATTGACAAACAAATGAAGGAGAAAGGTTCATTACATTTATTATCATGTGGTGTACTTGTATTAGTAATCTCGGTGAAAACCTGAGTGAAATGGCCTTTCAAAGCTTTTGGCTCTTTGTCTGTTCTGTGGAGTGTTTTGGCTTTGTATTTGTAGAAGATCATCTGTCCTGATTTCACAGGGCATGCTCTACAGAACAAGACAGAAACCCTTACGAGTAGAAAACAAGACAAAACTCATTCTCCTTCAAAATGCACCCCTTGTCCCTGCCTCAGAATTGTTTGTCTGGTTTTTTTTACTGTAAAAGTACGTTTATTACGTTTTAAGCTATTTTGAAGTTGAGTGAGGCCTGTGTGAAGCCTCAAGGGTTTGGGGACTGGACTTTTTTTGGTTCCCATGGATGTTATTGTCTGACAGGACTGCATCCCTCACTCTGTTTCTTACCTTAGAAACCTCATGGAGATGATGTGAGAGGGACAGGATTGATTGTCTCCATAACCTGGGTCAAAACAGAAGGGGTTTCTCCCATTCCTGTGCCAGTGCTTTGTGCTCACCATCTTCCCATAGTAGCCAGTAAAGAGTTTATTAGAAGACACAGCAACTGCAGGGGGTCAGCAGTTACAAACCTTGGTCTTTGCCAACCTACAGTGAGTTATTAATAAGAACATGCATTCCAACAAAAGGTAGGAAAACAACATCCAACGAGCTTCTTGTGAAGAATTCAAATGGGAGGAAGCAAGCATCAGCTGTCACAGATTCTTTCACAGCTAATGTTGAGGTACCATCAATTAGGTGGGCAGGAAGAGCTAAGATGCCTGAAAAGAATCCCTTCTGTCACCTCAGTTAAGCATTACGTGCTGTGTCCAACTACCCAGTCGGCAACTAAACACCATGTGGCTGGCTGCTCACTCACTCCTCTCCCATATATACACTGGACAGCCTGTCCAGTGTGTATGTCAGTGTGGTATTGGATATCAAATTGGCTGGTTCAGATTTATTTTTCTTATGAAAAATAATCCTATTCTAGCTTAACCCAGGACATTGTCCCTCTGTCATTCTATACTATCTATGGCAAACCCAGATTCTCCACTTTCTTACCATTTATGTGTATATGTGTATGACACAAAAAAGAATCTAAGTTCATGTGTATATATACAAACATACACACAGATGTTCTTTTGTTCTATGGGCCATCCCTCTAACATGCCATGAGTAACTTCAATTTTTACAGTCTGATCCACCTACTGATTGTTTTAATATTCTTCAGTGGCCCAACACTTGGGTGGCATCAACGTGGGGTACTTTCACAACCAGGTTCTCTACCTGAGCAGCAATAATTTGTCACAATTCAGAAGACTGTGTGGGTTTAACGCTGTGCTGCCAGGTGCTCTGCTTTCATTGCACTAATCATCTCTATAGGGCATTTACCACCATCCATGATTCAGTATAGAGATAAGAGGTCACCTTTTTTGCTCAGCAATATCTAAAGTCTGTTGGATAGCTTTCACCTCTACAACCTGATTCCATGCAGCAGCTTTTGTGAGTTATCATGTAGGACTCCACTCAGCATCCTTCCTCCATCAACATTTTCTCACAACGTGGCGGGACCCATTACTTAGCAAGGTATATTTCTTCTGATTGTCTGGCAGTTTGGTGTATTTTCAAGCCTTTTCAGCATGAGTTGTCACCTCCTCGGGTGACATTCTGAAATCTTTGCCCTCTGGCCACCAGTTAATTCTGATTCCTGGTTGGCCAGGGCCTCTTGTTCAAGCCTGTTTTGTCATCAGTGCAACCCAATGATTCTATGTAGCATCAGTTGCGTGATGTGTAGAGGAGACCCTCCCTTTTAGATATTCAGCCCAGCACCAGCAGCCTGGGTGCCATGAGGAGCTTCAGTACTGACTGCTTCTGAAGCAGGTCTAACTCCTTCATATGCTGCCGATACTCTTTTCTCAGCTGAAGAGTCGTGAGCCTCAGATCCTTTGTACATCCAACTCCAAAACTGTACAGGTTGGCCTCAGGTCTTCCTGGGTGCTTTCTGACAAAGAAACCGGGTAGGGCCATTCTTCCCTACTGCAGGGCTGTGGCATAGAACACATGTTTAAGATCTTGTCTTTCCTGGGCTGGCCCTTGGGGTCCTACATGAATGATCTATTGCTGGATTTGTTCAAAGGCTTGTTACTGCTCAGGGCCTCACTGAAAAATCTTCCTTCTTTGGGTCACTTCACAGAACAGGCTCACAATCAGACTGTGGTCTGGGGTATGCATATTCCATAAACTCACACCACCTAAGAAACACATTCGTGCTTCCTTTTAACTAGTGGGTGGAGATGCAGCTTCTGTCTTGCTGATCACATCCATTGGGATCTGACAACACCTGTCTTGCCATTTTATTCCTAAAAACTGGATCTTCTTTGCAGGTCCCTTAAATAAGGGACCAGAAGTAAGACCAAACCTTCAACTCTGTTTGGGGAGTTTCTTCCTGGAAGCTGGAGAAATGCTTTTCTTGGAAGAATACCTGTTTTTTTATTGTTTTCCTTTGTAATTTGTGTACCTGTGCAGCTAGGATCCAGAAGGGTTTTCTGCTTCACTTCTTCAAGACATCTGTGTGGAAGTTATGCAGGTAAGACCGCAGATTACACTGTGGTATGTACCTTACGTAGTCTCACTGGAGCAAGGGAGCGACTACTAGTAGCTGAGACTATTAATCTCAGACTAATTACTAAGACACTCACGAATGAGGAGCAGGACATATCCTTTTTTAATTGCTGCAGCTTCTCCACAGCTGAGAAAAAGGCCCATAGGAAGGCAGACTTCCTTCCTATTGCTGGAGTTGGCCATCCAGTTCATCCACTGTTTGTCTTTTGTGTTCTTTCCAGGTCACTGCTGCCAATGAATTGACGTATGAGGATGGTGTACTTCATAGAAATTTCTGCCTTGTGGACAGTGTGCACTGGATTTCATCTGGATCTGAAGGTAATTGCTCATTATCCAGATCATTATAAATTGCTTCCAAACAGCCAGTTCTCTCAGATACTGGATACCTCTCTCCATGGTTGTTCTCTTGCCTGGGTAATACGTAACATCTTCCTTGAAGAGGTACTTTCATGTCCAACAAAAGTCACCTCCAGAAGTTGAGGGCTTGTGTCTGTTTTCCTATTGCCTTCTCAATGCCCCGTCTCTAGATAGGGATCCCAGCTTCCTGGCATGCCTAATCTCTAATTCCACACTGCTGGTTCTATTATCCCACCATTGGAGCAGCCAAGTAAAGTGATAACTTGGATGATGTCTGAAATGCTTTCAGATATCTTTCAGCTCACTCAGGAATAGAGATTGGGTTGTCACCTCTGGTTCTGCCTCTTCCTCCCGTTCTCATAATAACCCCTGGTTCTGATATTTCATTTTTTTTTGCATGTTTCTTTTTCTGCATAAGGATGACTTAAGCTACTGGCACAGTCTGGTTCTCTCAGCTGTATCACCTGCCCAACTGCTTTTAGCTCCAGGGACTTTCTCTTCCCCTTGAGGGCATCAAATATTGTTGAAAACAGCTTGGTAGGCATGGACCAAGCCTAAGAACACTGCAGTGATTTTTGTCTCTCTGAAATTGCCATGTTAACACTACATTTTTTGCCAAGTATTTTACAGGTTTGTCAGAATTCTGCACTTGTTCAGGGCCAAAATTTCAAAATTTCTAAAGGGACCACCATCCTAGGCACTTGCCTGGGCTCTCCCACACATTACCCAGGCTCTGACCAGAATTCTGGGTGGTATTCTTCAAAAAAAATGTGTGTAATGGTAAACAAAACCTTGAAGACACAGCAACAAGAATCCGCTGTCTTGGACATCACAAGGATATTAAAAATTCTCAAAAGCTGTTTTGATTAGCCTGAGGGACAAAGGGAAGGTGAAATAACAGGAGAAAGTATCTTCCCCTGCCTCCTCCATAGATTGTGTGAGATCACTAGCAACAATGCCAAATACAAATATCAGCTTAACCTGATGACCAGTGATATCATCTTATCATAATCTGACATTATCTGATCCAGCAACAAGCTTGTCCAGATCCGCCTCCTTGAGATGATAGATATCTCCATAGGGAATACACAGTGCAAATAATGTTCTACATAACACAACCCGAAAAATGAAACCAAAGTCAAAAAAGATGATGACCAACATCAGAGACTATGACGTATTTAACTAATAAAAAGCCAATATTAATATTGATAACTACAATAACAAAATGTTTTACCATGGTTTGGTCAGGTCTGTTGTTATCTCAATGCTTCAAGGCTCACACTAAGCATCAAAAAGGAATGTCATGGTTTAAGCCCCGCTGGAAACTAAACATGATGCAACCACTCCCCCCACTTTATGTGTACTGAGCATAATGTCAGCATGGCAGTGAATATCCCATTGGCTGGTTTGTTTACCATGGTTGTGGCCCACCACAGCTTTGTGTGAAGACGAATCCTATCCTATCCAAACTCAGGAAAATTTATTATAGCCGATCCTGGCTTAAGACCATGTTGATCTCAAAATTGATGAACATATGCAAACCTCTCTTCTCTGTGGAAAGTGTAATTGCTACTCCTCTAAAGACATTCATAATCCTGTCTTCCATCTCGTAAGGGTGCTTAAGATACAACTGAAGCAAAGCCACAAATTCTTGGAGTTTTAGGGCAAAGACATTTAATTCTAGGGATCTTATCCAAGAACTGCTCCTGCATTGTACCACTTCCAGGAAACTGATAGTGAGGGTGTCACTGTATTTCCTGCTGTAGAGACGAACATTGTAAAACAAGTATGTGTGTCCCATCTGTCATCTCCCTTCCCTTGTAATCATCCCCACACCCAGATTTATCTACTTTTCAACAGAGCAAGGTGACAGCAAAGGTAAGAATAAGAGATGCCCTTCCCCCTCCAGCCTTCCAGCTTACGTTGCACAAGAAAGAGGACCCCTGATCATGACTTACAAAATGATAGTTAGAAATCAGAAAAAATGAAGACAAATACATTTTCTTTTCCAATAGAATTACCTGCTTTCTCTAAATTTTCTTGATTTGCTTATAGCAAACGTAGTTTCTTTCACAGAAAGAAGAAAAGCTCTCCCATGAATGCCTATACCATCTATATGCCACAGGGCAATTCTTTTACACTTTTTCAGGAAAGAGTACTTTTCCTCCTTTTGGTCCAGTTTGCTATGCTGGAGGAAACTATGACAGCTTGGGTGGACGTTCTGTCTCTCATACGACTAATAGCTTTTAGTTTACTTGACATTTCCTCTACTGTGCATGATATTTCCCTTCTTTCCTCACTTCCATGTGCTGTGGTGCTACACACTTCTACACAGCAGCTGTACTGTACCTCAGGAGAGACAAGGGATCTTTCAGGGATCAAAAATTTATGCTACTAGCCAATGCTTTTCTCACCGGTGCAGCCTGTATACCACAAACTTCCTAGCCACATCTAAATCTGGTCCTACAGTTACTCAGAGGGAGTTTTGGTATGCAACAAAACTATTTCAAATGAAGAGAGAGAATGATGTCTTTCTGCTGAGTCTCACTGCTGGTGCTGCAGCCATGGGATCCATGGAGAAGGTTTTGTTGTAGTCCTCCTTTCAAGACATGTGTAAGCTTGAGGGCAGTCAGTTGCAGTGCATCATAGCCTACATTCAGTGGGATAATTTTTAAGCAGAGAAGAAAAAATCCAGAGCTAACTACATTCCATATTGACGTGAACTGTCAAGTCAGCTGTTTTGGGAACAGGCTGAGATAGTGGATTGTGCTGTCCTGAGGTTGGATAGATTCCCATTTTACATACTGTCAAGCTTTTTATTATTTTCAGTTCAAGAGGCCATGAGTGCTATTTCTAAAGGTTAAACGTCCAGCAGAAAGGAAGAGGGGACAAAATGACAATGAAACCACCAGAATTGGGAAAGAGAAGATATTTATTTGTAAATAGGCCCTTCTTCTTTGTGGAGGAGTTAGAGAAATTCAGCCTGGAAATATCCTTCTGAAACTGGAAACAGTATAGGCATGTGTCAGGAAAAAATCCTTGACCAAAGAGACCTTTTCCTCCTTAATTTCCTCTGTTGACAGGCCACATGGACAAAAACACAGCCTGTGGGAAACCAAAAATGTGAAGAGGCAAAGGTCACTCCTAGGTCAGTGGCAGAGACCATTGTCAGTGTAGGACTTAATTGACAGTTCTGCTTCGGAATTTAAGTTTATTCTTATTTTCAGCCCTTGCAGCTCTGTCCACGCGTGTGGGAAGCATTCCAGACAAGAGTCTTTTTCCCTTTTTGTGTGCTGTGACCAGCTCAGTATCTCAGGGCATGTTTTTCTTCCTTTCTCGTGCTCTGTAAAGCCTTCAACTTCTTAAAATGCTGCCTGCATTTATGAGTGATTTCTCACTTCTCACAACTGGAGAGAAGAGAGATAATTGAAATCAAATGTTTCATTTGTGTGAACAACGAGTGTCACTTTATTTTATGTCATGCTGTTTTATGCAATAGCTCTTCAAAGTGCAGAGAAGAATAGAGGAAAAGAACATCTTAAAAGAGCACTGGAGGCTGCATAATGAGACCTGAACACAAAAGGACAATCAGTCTCAATACAAACCTTGACCACAGTCTCACCAGAAGGAAACATCTGAGGAAAGGACAACATCCTGCTGCAGAGCTTTACCTTTCAACAAGGGCTGCTGAGGTGCTCTGAGGTGCCTTGAAGCCTGGCACCTTAAGGTTTGAGAAAAAGAGCAAACATTCCAGCTCAGTCTCCATGGGATGACAATTTCTCCTTCTCCTTTAGATGAAAGATCTTTCTTGGAATACACTTGATGGTTTGGGACAGAGAAACCAACCAGCATCACCATGATGATGTTTGACCTCTCCAAGGGTCCTGCCCTCCCACATTTGAGTATAGATGAGAATCACCTAGGACCTCTCTCATGTGGTTAAATATATCTACTATTATCCTGGAACTGTGCCGTGCATGCATACACGGAGAAAACGTCACTCCTTTGAAAGGCTCATGGCTGCTAAATTGGAGGAGCTGAGGATAGTAAGCGATCCAGTAGACAGCACAGTAGACCCACCCTTGGGGCTTCCAGGTTCTTGTCACAGCTCCTGGGCAGACAGATTATTTTTGATTCCTGGTGCCTTTTGGCTGGTTGTTTGTCATTTGACTTCTTGCAGCTGGATTGAAAACACTCAGCAGTTGTTCATTATATTTCATGAGTACCAGCTGCCATTACAAAAATTCAGTTGAGTGGGCATAACTAATCCTGCACCACTTGCCCTCTTGGAAAGTACAGTACAAAGGCCTGGCATTAACTTGCCAACTGGTTGATGACCCCATGTCAGTATTTTTGGGCAACTTTAACTTCATTGCAACACTGTTTTAACTATAAGTTTACACTGTATTTTCTGTAGGAATTTTGTACATGGTATCATCTGCACTCATTTCATGAGACATTATTCAAATGTCTCATCTTTACAGAGGAAAAAAACCCTTGTGATGCACACAACCCCCATCCAAAGACAGTAATGTACATTTCCTTGATTTCCTGCTACCCACGATTCGTTGGAACACTTGAGAATGCCACATCTGGGTCTATACCTCCCTGTAAAAGTAGAATAGAGAAAGATACTAAAGAAAAAACTTTAGTTTTTTCTTTAAAAAAAAAAACAACTGAGTTCCCAAAGAGACGTAGACACAACTAGTTTTTTCATCATCCTAAACATTTGATATCACAGCATGCAATTGAAACATGTCCTACTGTGGAGTCTTCATATGGACATCCTGTGTGAGGGACGAAATAAGGACTGTGAACGAAGAAATAGTAGGAATGAGGAGTCTCAGGCACTCAGTGGCAGGGGACTCCTATAACCACCTTCTTGGTACTGTTGAAATTCGTTGGTCATGACACCCTATGAATGAATCCTGATTTTTTCTCTGCACACTCTCCAACAAAGGAAACAGATATGTACGTGCTTTTAATGCTCACATTCACTGCAGCGATCACGTTTCATCCAGGTTTACTGCACCTGGCAAGCTGCTTTGCCCCTCTTGCTGTGTGCTGCTGCTCTTACAGTCAGAGGCACTCCTGAGGTTTATAGAACAAAAATCTTGGATCCACAAAATCTAATGGCAAAGGCTACCAGCTTTTCGCTGTGTAATGTGGTCCTGTCCTCCTCTTGATCTTCTAACACAATGTGCCCAGATTATCCAAGAAGAATCTCTGTCAATTAGAGCGTTGCTGGAATTATTACAAAATAACATTACTAATATTAATATACTTTTATACAGCTTGCTCACAGCCAGGGCACCATGCAACAACCACTTATACTGAAAATCAGAAAACTCCAACGACTAAGATTAAAAAAATTAGGTCTCCTAGATAGTTTTCACCTTTGGTCCAGTGTACACAGACACAGCTTGTGTTGACCAAAATGCACTTGAAGAAAGACCAGGAATCAAGAAGTCTGCATAACACGTCTTAAACAGGGCAGGGGACTCTGTGGGCCAATCTTGCATACAGCAAGGGTCTGCATGCAGACTGCCACAGGGTGCTGTTTGATCATGGTGAGGTCTTGTTTCCTGCATGCAAGACTAGATTACAGACCTGTCCTGCCAGCAGCACATTTGTTGTTCCAAGTGCGTCTGCAACCATAGTGCTGAAGTCTGGTTGCCTTTAAAATAACAATACTCAGCTTTCTACAATTTTCAGTGGGCAACATTCGCCACAAGCCAGAGGTACTATGAAATTGGAGTTAGCACGCTGGTACTGATGAAAGCTTTGAGTCAGGTCCTATGAATAGTGAATGTCATGCCTGCTCCCCTCCTCATGACCAGGGTGTGACAATCCATGCTATGCAACTAGAGCGAAGCACACAAAATCCAAGATGCCTGAATTGCTCCCACTGGTCCCCATTGCCTCAAATGGTGTAGCCTATCCTGCCTGTCTCCTTCCCTTTGCATCCTCCTAGATGAAGTGCTCTCTTTTCTGTCCCATAACCGGAAAGATCTGGCAGTTGCATGGAGTGGGTGGGAGATGCCAGATCCATCCGAAAGAAAAGCCTACTCACTTCTTCCCATTTTGCCTGCTCCTGCTTTTCTGCAGGAAAAGGACTTTTTTGAAGGGCATGACCTTCACATCCTTCAAAGTCATCCCCAGAATCTGGAGCTGTTAGGGACCCCCCTTCCTACCATCAGTATTGCAGCTTCTTACCAAACAGGGAAACCAGCTCTATGCTGGCAAGGAGATGGAAAGAACTTTGTCAAGTTGGGCAGTGCAGCAATTATGAACACTTCTCATCTATTTATCTAAAATCTTCAAAGCGTCATACTGCTCTTTCAGAACTTCTCATACGCAGGCCCATCAGAAAAAGGTGTTTTACAGAATCATGGAATCGTTAAGGCTGGAAAAGACCTCTAAGATCATCAAGTCCAGCCTATTACCTCACATGTCCGTAACAGATAGACCATGGCACTAAGTGATATATCCAATCTTTTCTTAAACACTTCCAGGGATGGTGACTCCACCACTTCCCTGGGTAGCGCATTCCAATGTCTGATCACCCTTTCCATGAGGTAGTGCTTCCTAATATCCAATTTAAACCACACCTGGCACAGCTTCAGGCCCTGCCCTCTCATCCTATCATTAGTTGCCTTGCTACAACCTCTCTCCAGGTACTTATATACAGTCATAAGGTCCCCCATGAGTCTCCTCTTTTTCAGGCTAAACAACCCCAGCTCGCTCAGCCTCTGCTCATAAGACTTGCCCTCTAGTCCTTTCACCAGTCTTGTTACTCTCCTTTGGACCCACTCCAGATCTTTCTTGCACACAGGATTCAATGTGAGGCTTCACCACAGCCAGTACAGGGGGAGAATTACATCCTTAGTCCTGCTGGCCAGACTATTAGAGATACAAGCCAGGAGGCCTTTGGCCTTTTACGCCACCCGGCAGCATCACTGGCTCATGTTGAACCAGTTATCAAGCAGCATGCCCAGGTGTCTCTCTACTGGGCCACCCTCCAGCCACTCTTCCCCCAGTCTGTAGCACTGCATGGGGTTATTGTGGCCAAAATGTAGGACTCTGTACTTGATCTTGTTGAATCTCCTACTATTGGCTTGTTGACCCAGCCTGTCCAGGTCTTTCTGCAGTATCTTCCTACCCTGAGGCATATTTTCAGTATGCCTCAGCAAAGAGATTCATTAGAAAACCTCAGAAACCGGATCAAGAATGTATTTTGCCAATAGCACTTATTTTACTATCCTAAGGGTTAATGATCAAAGTAGTGTTAAATATCCTGCTTACCTCTTGGATGATTT
The DNA here is from genome assembly GCA_028565055.1 of Phoeniculus purpureus. NCBI lineage: Eukaryota > Metazoa > Chordata > Aves > Bucerotiformes > Phoeniculidae > Phoeniculus > Phoeniculus purpureus. The sequence continues at coordinate 30,398,960 of JAOXOE010000874.1, forward strand.
CACATTAACTGTGCTGCCTTGCTAGTAGAAAATGTAATACCCTCTAGTATCTACAGACTACATCCCTTCCTACCTGAGATTTGGAAATTCCTTTTTATCTTTTTATTTTAGCGCATTTTAAGGTACCAGCTCAGGCCTGGGGGATTTGCTGTATGTGCTCTCATGGCTCTGCCTGTTTTCATTCAACATGTTGAGTGGACTGCCACCTTGTAGGATTCGCTGCACAGCCTGTGTTGATGGCAAGTCTATCATAAATTTTTTAGGGTTTTGGTGGTCTGGCTGATGGACAAGGGAAGCACAGATGTGAAGAACAAGCAAGAGTGAATGCAAATAGCCCTATGTTTTGTGCGTGTCCTAGTCACCCCTTGGTGTATGGTGATTCCAATTTGCTGCACTTCTCATCGCTCTGAATTTTGAGCAGTGACAAAAGTTTAGTACCACCCCAGCACAATCTTCTTTAGCCAACACATTTCTTTAGGAGTGTTATTGCTTGGCTTAGAGAAATAATCTTTTCTTCTTGTTTTGTTTTGAACAAGTGTTTCCCAAAAGTATTTCCCAACTGGATCATGAAAAAACCATCTACACTGCACTGAAAAGAGTAATCAGTCCCTGCTGTTAAGCTCTTATATTCTGAAAGCAGAGTTAATTAAATGAATATTGTCTAATTAAAGAGAACTTAATAAATGTAGGATCAAACCTTCAGATGAAAGTCATCAAGCTGCAATAGCATGAAGCTGTCAGCTCAGGCTGGATCTAACTGTCGAACCTGAATTCCCAAGACAGACACTTGGGTCAGGACATGGCTTTTTAATAAGAAGCCCTAGGCTTACACTTGAGAAAACCACTGGCTGTGGAAAATCTTTGTCCTTTACAGAACTAAGAACAGGCTTGAAGTCTTGCCAAGCTCTTAGCCATCTCCTCCTCCTACTGGTTGCAACATCTCTCTGTCTTTGGAGCATTGCAATTGACAACAGGCTAGATCACTGTTTATATTTTTCCTTGAAGCTGTGGACCAGCAGGCACTGCTCCACAGCCCCAGTTCTGGCAGCACATAGATGCATGTCCAGCTGTACCTGTGCTTTTTGGCTTTCCCAATTCCATCTTCTGCCACAAAGCTACAATAAACCCATCTGAAGCAAGCAACCTCTAAGCCAAATTGTTGTCTATACCAAGGGAAATAAAATACACCCAGGAATATATTTTACAAGCAGATAAAGAGACACAATTCTCCCCCTCTACTCCACTCTTGTGAGACCTCATCTAGAATACTGCATCCAGTTCTGGAGCCCCCAGTACAAGTAGGACATGGAACTGATGGAGCAAGTCCAGGGGAGGGTCATGGGAAGGATCAGAGGACTGGAACACCTCTGCTACGAAGACAGGCTGAAGGAATTTGGGCTGTTCAGTCTGGAGAAGAGAAGGCTCTGGAGGAACAATATAGCAGCCTTCCAGTACCTGAAAGGAGCATGCAGTTTCCTGGAGAAGGAATTTTTACAAGGGACTCTAGTGATAGGACAGGGGGAAATGATTTCAAGGAACACAAGAGCAGATTTAGTTTACATCTTAGGAACAAAGTCCTCACTATGATGGTGGTGAGGCATTGGAACTAGTTGCCCAGATAAGCTGTGGATGCCCCCTCCCTGGAAACATTTAAGCCCAGGTTAGATGGGGCCCTAGTCTAGTGAAAGGTGTACATGCCTGTGGTAGGGGACTTGGAATACACTTATCCCTGAGGTGCCTTCCAACCTAAGCCATTCTATGCTTCTATGAATACTTCTTTATAAGTAGGATAGAAAGTTTGCATTCTGACATAATGCAAATGCATAGGTTCTTAAATTTTTTATTACTGTTGGATAGCATTTAAAATTTTACTAAATGCAACCTACAAAATGTGAGGAAAAGGCATTTTTAGCCCTCATTGTGCAGAAGGGACACTACTGAGCACTTGAAGAGAAGCCTGGTAATGTCATAAGACAAAAACTTTTCCTACAGAATATGTTGCTGGAAGACACTGATTAAACTGAAGTTTGTGCTTTGCAGAAAAGTGCTAGCTTCTTTAAAATCTGATAGGAAATCTCCATTTGAAATGACTAGAACTGCTAAAAAAATCGGATGAATGTCTCTAAAATGCCATTTTTACAAAAACAGTGATTGATAGAGATGTTGATCTCCTAACTTGGGAAAATATTTTGGAAAAATCATTAGAACTTGAGAAAAACACAAATTCTGCTTTACAACCACCTGTAACATCTGTGTAGACACAGCCTTGTCTTAAATATTTTACTGAATAGAAGAAAAGAGTTGTCTGGGACACACTCAGTTACTCATATACCAGTGAAGTTCTGTTTAAACAGGGAGTATAGCACTTGGTTTCTACAAAGTGAACAAAACTACTCCAAGGGCTTACAATATGTAGTTAACATGCATTTGGAGGTCTGTTCTACTTAAGAAATATGCTCTTGATTACTCAAACAAAAATACACATTTTTATACGCAAGTGGTTATTGAAGTGCCTAGGCAATTCTGCAAGAATGAATTGGATGACATTAATAGTAATTTCATATTCAAAGTCTGGATAATACGTCTCTACTTACCATAGCACATGTGTAGTTGATAGTTGATGTGCAATTTATGATTCTTTCTTTAAAGAGAAAAAGTGAGTGATTGGATCTGAACATTCTCAGCAAAGCCAGAAGTGAGTTGGTAGAATGTTGACTCTTCATAATCTTTTCCTATTTTGCCAGCACCCAGAGGAGAGAAGGAAAAAAACCCTGCACTCTTATCACTGAAGCATTTAAGAGCATTTATTATCTTTCATCAAATAATACTTTTCTTAAAATATTAGCTCGGCCAATCATAATAAAAATACTTGTACATGCTAAAAAGAAAGCATTACAAAATGCTTTTGGTAAAAAACAGGTGCAACGAAAAGAAAAACCAAAACCAATGCTGAATTAATAATTTCATTTTCCTGCAAGAAGAAAAAAGTCTAGGTTAAAAACTAAAGCAAAACTATAAATATCTCTACTCCACTTCCATTGCATAGCTGAAACACTCTTTTATTCACAGCTGTGTCAGTACCAAGCCTCCTGCTTAATCAACGTGCGTGTACAGATACCTCAGTATGGAGAAAGACATTCTGCTAGCATGGGCATTACCGGCCACAGTCAACTCTGGATGGCTGCCAGATGGCTGCCAAGTTGCTGTCTCACTCTACCACCCCAACAGGACATGAGGAGAAAATAAGTTGAAAATGAGCAAATACACCTGCTGGTGTCAGACATAGGATAAATGTGACCTGCTTTAGAAGGCAGCAACAAATTGTCTGGAGCAATAAGCAAGAGAAGTGAAACAGAAAGAACAGAACAAAATCCCAGCCTTCAAATCTTGGCTTTTATGATGGATGCGTAGAAATTAGCAGGTGATACAGGGCTCACTGATGTCACTGGCTGAGGAGGGTTGTTAGGTCTCTGAAACCTTGCTTAAGCAGTGACTTTACTAGCTGGAGTTAGGCAACTGAAGGCATAAGTAATCCCACAGAACTTTGCCGTGGCATTGTTTTGAACTGCCTCTCGGAGACTTTGCCCTAAAGTGTTACCTGACACTTTTTTCAGCTGTCCTCAAATCTGCAGAAAAGATGTGAAGACCATACCAGAGGGCTCTTCAACAGCATTGGGCAAGTTCTGGCCTGGGGCAACTCACACATCGCATTTACTTAGTTTAGCATAGGCATAAGGGGATTTGGAGATCGGGGAAAAATTCTTCAACTTAAAGGACCATGGGTTAGAGCCTACTCTTTGTGTCTTCTATACCGTACTGGAGGTTTACCTGAGGAATAAGGCTGGACTGCTATTTTGAGTTCACTGCTTTCTGTTCAACAGCTGAAGGATTGAGCAACTAATTCAACAACTGGTGAAATGATTTTTGTTTCTTTTCAGCCCATTTTTTATTTCATATGTTTGCTTTGTAGGGGGATCAGGAAAGTCAAACCCATATTCTGTACTTCATAGTGAAACAGCTGTGTCTGAAGTCATGGCAAGGTGTCATGTCAACATATCTGAGCCTAGCATTTAACCAAGGTATCTTATTTAGTCATTTCTACAGGAGGCAAATCACCACTAAACATATGCCCTTAAGGACTGTATGCCACAATGTCGGTCATCCTCTGTGAGCAGACTGGAAACTAGCCAGGACTACAGGATGTGCAGCCATGCTGTGACAGACAAAATCCTGTGAGAATTGCAGTTTGGCCCTCAGGCTGGAGTTTTTTTCAAGAGACTATAGCTTATATGAGAGGTGCTTGCTGATATATGTATTGTAAGCTCTAAAAGGAACCAAGTCAGCAGGGACACAGGGAGAGAAGTTCAAGTCTAGTCAGCCCAGTCTCTGATACTCCTGGGACGCCCATTGTAATGCCATACCTGAGAGAATCACTCTCAGCTTATTTCTGGACTCTTGGCTTTCTGAGGTGTGTGATGTCTATTTTGTAGCTCTTCACCGTATGAAGATTTCATGATGTAGCTCAAGATGGCCATCCATTGTAGACTGAGAATGGTACAGTTCATTAGCTGGTGCTACAGCCAACATAGACTTGAGGATTTGATTAGTCAACAGCTGGTAGCCAAATTTAAGACACAAACATTGCACTAGAACAGGCTACGTCTTTGCAGCCAAGAGTTTGATGAAAAAGCAATTCCTCTTTGTTTTCCGTGGGCAAGAAACCACATTTCTGTAGAAATTCCTTTGTTACTGAAATTGGGTTACTTGTGTGGAAGCACATTGGTGGGGGTTTGGGGGAAGGTCCAGTCACACTATTTTGATGATGTGGTCCAGTAAAAATTCTTCGTATCTTATATATGTTGTGGGAAGGCTTTGAGTCTCTCCTGTTGGTCTTAAACTGGTTCATTGAAAATAACTGGAAGGAAAAGTTTCCTTGAGAAAAAAGTGGAGGAATTTCTGATGTGAATAGCAAGAAGACTATCTTTAATGTTAACTCAATTTAGCTCATTTCAGTTACTGTAGAAAGTAAATGGCACTGCTGCCAGCTTTGTCCTTATTTTCCTATGCTACTTACACAGAAAATCTTGTAGGTCTGATAAAGAAAGAAATATCTTGAAAATGATATTTTCACAGCCCCTGGACACTCATGGATGACTATTGACTTTCTATCATGAATGGTATGTGGTTGGAATGAGCAGGTGAGGTAGGGCTTAAACGTTCTTTAAGCACCTTGTGAATGCTGGGAGTTCAGCAGACATTTCCAGTAGCAGGGATGGTGGATTGTGTGTGTATAATCCTTTAGATAAAAAAAAAATGGCCAAGTCTGGGATTAGGACTGGTTTTAGCTGCATGTAGACTCCTCTTTGAGAAGATTTTTAAAAGTGAGTGATGTCCTTCATGAATCTCATGACTCAATGGGAAGGTGATCCTTAACTTTCATATCTCTTAGATATAAATTGCTGATCAAATCTGGGACTAAGTCTGTATCTGGCTGCACCTAAACTCCTTCTGAGGAGTTCAGAAGGTGAGGGGACCCTTGTGACCCAACAGAAGGATCTCCCTGACAGTTTTACCTTAACCTGGTGCCCCATACGGTGAATAATCAAGTCCACCATGCTGTCAAATCTTAAACCACTGTTGCATTTACTATCAAACTTGGTTAAACTTCTGTTTTATATCAATAAACATATTGCTAATTTGCTGTTGTGAGTGAAGTGCATCACTCCATCTGTGGTGTGTGAAGTATAGCTGTGGAATCAGAGTGCTCTTTTCCTGATGATCCCTTGCAAGACCCCAGGGAGTTACTAACAGAGCCAGTGCTAAAACAAACATGACCATCTCCTTGCTTCCTGCTTAGTGATTCACAGGTGAAACAAATCCTAATAAAACTTACTCAAATAAAACTTGAGAGATCCTTTCCTTTATTGGCTCAAAGGATTCCTTCCCTGTTTTCCCTTCTCCAATCCACTGATTATCATTGATAAGAGCTGCCTTTGCATATTCTATGCAGGGTATTTTGAACCTGTTTGGTGTTTAGTAAAGTCTAAGCTGCAACATAGTAAGATGTGAGGGATGCCTAGATGTAGTGATATGTCAGATTTCATGTATGTCAAGCTAGGAAATGCAGTCTGATTCATATATCTGCCCTGAACAAACAAGTTATTGCCACTTCTGCAGTCCTAGAAGGTATTGGAAAAGTGAAGATCAGAAGAGGAAAGGTGTAATCTCTAATGCTTGGAGATGTAACAAAAGAACTGAGGGCAGCAGTACCTCAAGCTAGGTGTTGTATGTTTTGCCTTTTATACCTTTTCTTTATTTCTTTCTTCTCTGGGAGATGCTCTGCATCACCACTCCTCTTCTGGGACTTTTAGGACAAACTTGTGTGACTGCATGGACAAAAACATGGTGAATCTTGGGTGTCATGAGGGAAGAGACTAATTCCCAAAGGAGATGGATAATCTGTGATTATCTGTGTGAGGGCTCCAGTCAAGACTATGGAATCATAGAACCATAGAATCATTCAGGTTGGAAAAGACCCTTGGGATCATCGAGTCCAACCATCAATCCCACTCTACAAGTTCACACCTAAACCAGATTCCCCCAATATCACATCTAAGCAACTTTTAAAAACATCCAGGGATGGTGACTCAACCCCACCCTGGGCAGCCCATTTCAGTAACCAGAGTGTATTATTTATACGGGAAGCACATAGGTAGGACATGTTGTTGCTAAGCCTGTTGTATCTGAAAGATGAAGAAGAACTAATGTTAAAAGGCATTTAAAACCTTTCAGTATTAGGGATGGAGCTTAGAGGTCTTTGGAAAGGGAGACTACAGAGATAAATGTTGAAAGAATTGCCTAAAAACCCTGCACGGAAGAAGAATAGGAAGTCAGTTGGGTATGTCACTCACATAGGATACTAAGGATATAAAGTCAGAGGGTTAATTCAAAAATTTTTCAAAACAAAGAAAGTTCCACTGTGCTGAAAAGTATCTTGCTGTTTCCAGTCTGTAGTCTCCTGCACCTACATACATAATCGAAAAATCAGACAGTACTTCCACTTAGGGAAATGAAAGTTTATGTCATGTGATTACTGAGCCTAAACAAGATGGTCAGTATTACGGTAGAGTCTTGTGGGAAAGAAGGCTGTGTGTTAAATTGATACCTTTCACTTTTCAGCTCAATGGTTAAGTGAGAACTTGCCTTTATTGTACCTTTGCTGATACTAAGTGTTATGAGCAACCAGCACTCAAGACCTAGAAAGTTTGACACTCTAATTCTAAGAAGTATAGGTGTTGTCTCTGGGACAAGCTGTCTCTGTTGCAGCCTTTGCTGCTGAATTTCCAGGTCAGTGGCAGTGCTCTTTCTCAAGTCTTCCCAGTTAGAGGGCAGCATACCTAAGAAAACAAAAAAAATAGAGAGAGGATGAATTAATGGCAGAAATACACACATAGACATTTGTAATGTAATAATTTATTTTCTATCTTTGTGCTGAAGAAAGAACCCCTCAAGGTTAATTGAGTGATATGATTTATCATTGATTAAGTTTCCAGCATTGGGAGCAGCTGGAACATGAGTAACTGTTTTCAAAGGTGTTTTGCTTCATACTGTTGATGGCGCCTGGGAAGATTATGTATTATATGAGTTTTCATTTCTCTGTAGCTGCAGAGCTGGAACAGCAAGCCGCAGAACACCATCCTGCAGGGATGCTGAATGTGTGGAACTGCAAGACAGTGCTGCACTGAGGTGAAAGTGACTGCTTTCCTCTCGTCCTTTTCCCTCCTGAGAACGCAGGTTGCCAGTTCTCAGGAGAGTGACCACCTGCATATCTGTTTCTCTTAACAGAAAAGGCAGAGGCATGGAGGGAAGGGCAAAAGAACATAATCTATCACAAGAAGGTGTCTTCTGAGCCAAAGGAACTGCAGAAAGGTTAAGTACAACTTGTCTCCAAAGAGGGTCTATGCGAAATCCTTGATGAAATCTCTGTGGTAAAGTCCCTAGTGGAGTATTAATGCTGCTGCTCAGGGTATTCATGAGAAATACCTTGCTCATCTAGCATGAGCAATTCTTGAGAGCCAGTTCAGGTTAGTCCAGCCTCAGGCCATCTTCCTCCAGGCTTCGGCCAAGCCCTTCCATGGAGTGATATGGGGAGATGCCACTGGCTCGAGGATGCCTTGCTGTTTTTGCCAGCTGCTGGTGAGTTTGTAAAGGAGTGGTCTGGGCTGGGAAACAGGAAGGCTGCAGGACAGTGTGGCTCCAGTGAAACTGATAGAGAAACTCCTCTCCTCTGCCTCTGGCTCCACAAAGTGCACACCACACAAACGTACCCATGCACATACATCCTTTGACTGCCTGTCCGTGCACCCAGGAAATTGTTTCCTAAAACAGCAATTGGCTGGTGAGCACAGGCTGGAACAAACCTCTAAGTGGTGCTGGGAACAGCTGGCCTGAGTCAGGGCAAGAAGTAGTCTCATCTGGAGCCTTTGCTGCAAGTCAGTACTGCTATTAAATGCCTTGCATAGGGGTTGGACCGCTGTTGTGCGAACAGCTCAGAATCCTTGAGGTGGTGACAACCAGCCCATAAGACTTTGTAAAGTGAGTGAGGGCAGTGTGGGCTCAGCTGCCACATCTCTGGCACCCAGCCCTCCACAGTTCCCCTGCTTCAAGATTTTTGTGTACACTGCAGGAGTGCTGGCACTGAATCTTGCTTAGAAAGCGGAAAAGAATCACATTTTGGATGCCTTGAGGAGCTTGAGGTGGAGCACTTTCCATTTAGTAACACCTGTTAATGAGAAGTTTCAAAACAAAGTCAGAGAAAAGGAGGGGGCAGTTTTCAGTGAAAAGGTTTTGTGCATCATCTTGGATCTGTTATTAATAATCTGGAGTCACTTTTTCTTTCTTATTATCACTGACATTATTTATTTCTATCTGACTTAATTAATGAAGAGCCTGCTGGCACACGCGTTGAAGCAGGTGTTCCATGTCCTTTGCTTTGGCAAGCAGTATCTTTGCTCAGCTCCAGGCACGATGACTGACTCTTGGCCAGCATTTGTTGGGGGTAATTAAGGGCTACTGAGACTTACTCTATTTCCCTGTAGGTACACAGGCTGACATGTGCTTTCCAACCAGCTATATTCATTGCATGTGTAAAAGGGAATGGATGATCGCAGTCAAAGGCACTGCGAGGGCGGTGGTATCCTCATGTGAAGATCTGATATCTAAATCTGCTCTGCAAGGGATGTTGAGTTTTGTGGCAGTTGCCTGACACTGTGATTTCTTCCTGGCTATAAGCCATGCCTCGTGCCGCATTCCACCAGACTCCCAGCACCTTCCTGGGAACAATTCAGCACAGCTCAGTGCTTATACGAAGGGGAAAAACAACGCTGATGCTTCTTAGGTTTTTAATTCACAGGGAATTAATTTAGAGTTAGGGAAGGGGCAAACTGGATCTTTGGTTGCATCAGGAGAAGTGTGGACAGCAGGTCGAGGGAGGTGATTCTCCCCCTCTACTTGGCTCTGGTGAGACCTCACCTGGAGTACAGCGTCCAGTTCTGGAGCCCTTACTACAAGAGGGATACGGACATGCTGGAGCGAGTCCAGAGGAGGGCCACGAGGATGATCAGAGGGCTGGAGCACCTCTGCTATGAAGACAGACTGAGGGAGTTGGGGCTGTTCAGTCTGGAGAAGA
>JAOXOE010000874.1:30408747-30426700 GCA_028565055.1 Phoeniculus purpureus
GAGGTGTTTAAGGCCAGGCTGGATGAGGCTCTGACCAGCCTGATCTAGGGTGGGGTGTCCCTGCCCATGGCAGGGGGATTGGACCAGGTGATCTTTCGGGGTCCCTTCCAATCCCTAATGATTTTATGATTCTATGATTCTAAGGTCAGGTAGAAGAGGCAACACCACCTCACCAGTCTGCACCCTGCCTCAAAGCCATAGAGACATCTGTAAGGGTATTCCAGAGAGCAGGGCTGCTCGCTCTGTGTGCAATGTGATCCTTCCAGGGAGCTGAAGGGAATAGTGTATCCCTTCCTGGTGGCTTTGGCAATGACGGCACAGAAAACAAGTGTTCAGACCTGTCCAAGAGCAGCATGGAGATCCCACAAGTCCAATGAGCTGGCCAAAGAGGCCTCTCAGGCTCAGAAGGTATTTCCAAGAAGTGCTGTGTCTTTGGACAGTAGGACTGTGTGCAGCACGGAAGTGTTTTGCTGCTGTGACTGTGAGATGTGTAACCGAACAGCAACGTGTGCCTGGGAAACTGCAAGACTGAAAAAAATAAGTAGAAACCGACATGAAAATAATGAGTGGAAACATGCCCCTCATGGGTGAGGAAGATTTCACTGAGGACACATTTCTGTAGGACAGGGATAAGAGAACTGGTTTTGGGACTGTTGTCTAGCAAGCAAGATACTTCTGGTATTCTTAGAACGACAAACGTTCGCAAATGCTACGGACAGCGATGCCCATTGCGCTCTGATTTGCCCCGTTCCACAAGACAGACGTGCGTGCCAAGATGGCAGCATTTACGAGCCCTTGTTTACATATTCCAGGCTTTAAGGACTTACAATTTTGTGGCCTGCCCCACACAGTCTAAAAACTTATCCTCAATACTTACCTCTGGATTTGAAACTCCTGTAAAAACAAAAATAACTGGGCTTTGCTGCTTGCCAAACAGCCTCTCTCCATAAAAAGGAGACTGATTTTCCTCTCTGGGTAAAGCAAAACGTTGCAAAAATATTATTTCGAAGTTTCTTGGGATCAGGGGTTTATTTTTGCTCACTCTCAGTGTGCGTGCTCATGGAAAGTGCCTTGAAGTGAGTCAGCGTTACTTAAAGTGAATCACTGGTCACTGCTTCTCTGGGACGTTCATTTAGTGTTCCAGGCAAGATTTCTCTTCCTTCCAAACCAGGGTGAGATGATTTGTGCCACTTCCAGACTGCTGTAGACCTTAAGACAGTAATTAGAAGCCAAACAGAGGACTATCTCATGCTCACTTGTGTCTTCAGGGCAGACTTAGTTTTGGACCATTACTAAAGCAGTAACGAGAAATAAAAACATTGTTTTAGCCCTGTCCACCAAAAAAAAGTCTTGTCTCCGTTTGGTTTAGCCTACAGCATCATGGAAAATTTGTTGTGTTGAGAAGCAGCAGCATCTCCAAATTGAAGCAGCACAAGTGACAGAGCTCTTACCTCTCTTCTGTCGTCAGATCAGGCAGTCTCTCAAGTCCTAGGACAATGTAGATTTCTAAGTAAATTTGGAGATTTCTTATGAAACACAAAGGTCTGTGTAACAAGATCTATGTAACAAGAGCTTGGGAGTAGTAAGTTAACTGCTTATCTACTGTTCAGACCCAATTCTTATGTCACATCCTGGCAAGCAAGCATAAATTTCTGATACTCTAGGTGAGTTGTCCTGTCAGAAATAATTTCAAAGCATGTATTTTCTACACGAGTTTCTTCATCTCATTCAGTCCATGGACACAAGATCTGTTAAACATCTTTAGCAATTGCATGTAACACTATGGAGAGGCTTTTTCTTCCCACTTCAAGAACACATAGTCTTTCCTTTCAATGAGATAATCTGGTAATCAATCAGATCAATCAATCAATCAGATAATCTCTCACATTAATCTCTTGGTAGAATCTGTCTCTTTTTAGCATTCTCCTCTGCCTCCAGCAAAGAGTGAAGACATTGCCCTGTACCAGGTTTGCAAACAACAATACTTCTGTATTGTTCCATCTGCCATGGCACAACTCCTGCAACGGCTTGGCTGTCTCTGCCGGAGCTGCTTGCATGGGTGACAGCTTTGTGCCTTCCAGAAGAGGCCTAGCATGATGCTTTGAGTGCAGAGGAAGAAGGAAATAATGTTTTGTCTCACCCAGGAGGTTCCTGACCCTCACAGGACATGTCCCAGGTGGAAATTACTCCATGATGTTGCTCCTCTGACTCCCCATGGTAGCCCATCGCTTGTCCAGATAATCAATATGGATGCATTTTCATGCATCGAAGGTAATAACTGCTGCAGTAGTCTACCTTCTCAGGCTTTAGAGGAAGGATTCACGATGGCAGTGCTGCTCTTAGAGTGACACCGCCTTGTGCCTCCCACTATTTCCATTGAAACTGAAGTATGGAAGAAACTCCTATTTTTACCAGACAAGTGTGATCTTAGTTTGTGAAGAGCAAGTGAAATGTGTGGGTTTGGGGTGGTTTTAGAATTTTCAAGCAGTACTACGTTCAGTATGAGTGCAAGAAAAAATTGTGTTCAAGGTATGCTGAGGGAAAGGTATGTGTGTGGATCTGCCGGTTCTGCGAGCCAAGGCTGGTGCCAGAACAGAGTTCATGCAGTTTATCATCTGCTTAGGTCAGCCTAAGTAACTCCTCAGCACTGCCCATCACTCTGACATGCATGGGATAGATGGGCAGTTCCAGTACTTTGTAGGCACCCAGCTCATACCTCTGAAGAACCTGTACCCTGATCATCTGCTGAAATTGTGCTGTCGCCTCTGTGGTTTTGACTACTTTGGGAAGTGAGTGCAGTTGATAATGGAGCCAAGGTTGTTGGAGACACCATTGAGAAGTGAGGCCTTCTGAAGCTGGTGGTGGTGGGTGGTGGTAAGGGGACAATTAGCCTAGCTACTGGGCTGGTCCTTACCTCCACTCTGTCCAGCCCCGGGAGCTCACTCGTGAACCAGAGTGTTAGAGTGTCTCACTGTGCCAGCAGGAGAGGGAAAGGCAGTCAGGGAATCTCTGGTGCTCATTGCTGTTGGCTGCAGGGAGGGGAAGGAAAGCCGTGCTGGTGAGTGGCTTGGGAGAAGAAGGGAGAAGGAAGGAATTTATAACAGGGACAAGAACTTGGCATAGCATCTGCTCTTGGACACAGTAAACTGTCAGAGATTCCAGAAGTCTCACGTGTCTGAAGGATGGTGGTTAATATGCCCAAGATGGTTGTTGCTTTAGTCCCCTCAGTTTTGGAAAAAGGCTGGGTTGAGGGGAAAAAAACCCCTCCTTTTACAAAAGTTTGTTTTTTCTCTTAATGAAGCTGATTCTATGAAGCGAATACCCATAGAATCGATTTTAGGAAAGCCTACCTATGCTGTATGGAGAAAGGCAAGGGATGGACTAGAGTTTATAGTCTTTAAACTTCAAAAATTCAGCATACAGTCGAATTGCTGAAAAATTAGTCTTCTTGGTTTTGGATATGGGGCATTATCAGGCACTATTTGCTCTCTTGTTTTACTGGTAGTGAAGCCTGCTTTGTGCTGGTAAAGCTGCTGAAGACAGCCCCAACCTCATAATAGGATGAACATTCTGGATACCATGTTTTGATGTAATAAAATGGCATCAAATAAATTCTTCAATACACTGATTGCAAAAGTCTTTTGACGCAAAGACAGCCACAAACCTGAGTCAAGAATGTTTGTCAGCTGAGGCTGCAAAAGCAGGAAAAGAGAAATTTGGGTGATCCTGCAGTGATGGAGACAGAGTATGTGCCTGTACACCTGCGAATGAGTTTAAATGAAACTAAAGCACAAGCTTACAAGTACCTAAAACCAATATTAAATTATGTTTGTGATGCCTGAGAAACTAAAAGAGACTAAGTGAAACAAGCTACAGAACCACAGCTTTTAATGACCTTGACTGTAAAGGGAGTAAGGACTCAAGGGGAGGAAAAGAAATGTTCCTCTTGACTTTGGGTTGTGTTGTGGCTGACTGTAATTTATTCAAGCAAGGCAGGTCTTGGAGGATACAATGAACAGACTAGGGTATGTAGAAGGACATCTGTAAAAGTAGGATTAAAGTAAAACACTGGACTAAAACACTTGTGAGACTCTTAGAGTAGAAGGTGAGTTGATATTAATAATCCCTTATAGATATTCTGTGCAAGAAAATAAGGTTTGTCTAATCCAAAATTAAGCTCTTCAGTAAGAAATTTTACTGAGTGGAGATACTACTGCATCCTTCCCAGGGAGAAAGTTTTATAAAAGTCTTGTCAGAGGGCCATTTCATCTTTCAGTATCTTTGCTATGTAGCACTATAACAAACGGTCCAGACATATTTTTTTTGGCCACAGACAAAATAATCATAATTACATATCTCAGTATTCCTTGAAAAGCTTGAAATTGTGTCTAACTTAGCTACATCCAGAATGCTGGAACCATAAGAAATAGTGACGGAACACCTTTTTTTTCCTGAGTAATCTGTAAGAAGTGCTTGTGCACTAGATTAAGTAAAACATCCTGCATCTCTGTGGCACGAGGTCCCGTGCAATCTTTGTCAGCCACCCATACTTAAACCTTCCAAAGTGGTAAGTACAGAATTTAAAGCCAATTAGACCCTCTACTGAGAGATAAAGCTTTTTGGACATGTGCAATCCTGTTAAAAAATATTTAATTAATTAATTAAATTTAATTTAATTAATTTAATATTTAAGGTACTGTTTTCTTTTCATCCTGATACAATAATATATCATTAGATTAATTAAATAATAATCTTTTTCAGCCAATTTCAGCCAATAATGCTAAGTTGTTTTCCATATTGTCTTGCAAGTTTTCTCCAGTAGCTAGAAAACAAAACAGAGTCTTGACCACTGATGTTTTTGCTACAAAATGGACTGCCAGCTCACAAATATTTATGTTCCTATGGTCACCTGCTCAAGGTGATGCGATGATGAACGACTCTTATGTTCTCCAGGGTTTCTGGAATCCGATTTTAAATGCATTGAAACTCACACTGTCTCCTCCTAGCAGATATTCCATAGCCCAATATGTCATCAGAATGTTTTTTTCAATAGCTGTCAAAATATATCGATTGCATTGCAATTGTATTTGAAGGTTCTGATTTGGAGTGAGTATCTGAATACTGATGACTTTGTTTTGGTTTGGTCTGATTTGCTTGGCACTGCTTCTCATTCCGACCTCTCAGCTTCTGTCCAAAACCTTAATTCTACAGTACATGTGTTTTGCTGTTGTATTCTGAATGGAGGTGATATCGAGAAAGAACTAGGTGAAAAATTGGGGTTTTTTTTGGACAGAAATACTGAAAACATTTTTAGCTTGCTCAAGATTGTTTTTATTTTCCTTTCCTCACATTGTTTTATGTGAAAACAAGTAAAAGAAAAATGTTACACTAATATTGTGCTTTTGAAAGTTCTGTTTCTAAATGTCCTGAACACTGCACTAGGAAGATGTAAGTGCTGCTTCTTTGCCTCTTTAATACAAAATTTCTTGCAGCCCCACATTTCCATCAGGCTTTTTCAGAAGGATATAGGGTAGTACTGTAGTTGCCCAGACAACAAAGTTCCAACACAACGAAGCTCCAACAGATATTAAGGTATGGGCAAACAACAAATTTGCACAGTAATATAACAATGTCATCTCTTTTGCTCTCATTTCTTTCCTAGAATGTCTTAACATTTGGTTTGCCTTTTTGGCTGCTGTCAAGCACTAACTTGACGTTTTCATGAAACTACCTGTGCTCCTCAGTGCAATTCTTCACCATTTTTCTTACTACTTCAAGAAATGTTGAACTGCCAAAAAAATTTTACCTCCTTGCTCACCTCTTGTTTAACAAGAGTGTTTGGAAAAACAAAGATCATAGAGAATAGTTGTTGGTGTATGACCTCCTTCCTTTGCAGGAATAGACCATTGTCTCAGATACTCTAGTACCTTTTGAAGAACTGTTTATACCTGTCAAGACTACGTCTGCTATAGCGTCCTTAAAGGCCTCAGGTGAAGGAATTTGTCAAAAGCTGTAAGAAATTCTAGTTGGCTATATAATGTAAATGGCCTTTATGCAAATGTTTGTTCATCCCTTCAAGGATCTCTAAGAAGCTTGTAAGAAGGGACTGATCTTTACAGAAGCAATGATAATACCTCTCAGTTAAATGCCATCTGTCCTTTGAGTTCTCTATCTCTGGACTTCATTGTAGCACCAGTATTGTTAGACCAAGAGGCTTGTAGTTCCCTGAAGTCTTTAAAAAAAGGGCCAACTTTCAGTACTCTAGTACCAACAGTATTTGAAATTGGAGTTTACAAATGCTGTTAATAATTCAATAATTGTTTGCTGAATACTCTCTGTCTGTTCACTTAATAGTTTTGTTCATTTTGTTCACATTGTTGATTTTTGCAGCCTCTACTGTAATTTCTTCCACAGCAAATTATGACTTGGATAGTGACTTGGATAGTCTAATGAGTTACCTCTTTCACTCCTTCCTTTTTCCCCCCTAACAAAAGAGTTCTCCTGTGGACATCACCATGGTTTTTCTGCAGCTCATGCTGGTGCAAAACATCCATTTAACCACCCAGCAACACTCTTACGGGCTGTTAGCACCCTGGTTGTGAGTCCAACCCATTGACTCTGCTGAGTTTTTTGCTCCTCATGATGCAGAAAGAGGAGCTTGAGCCCCTTTGCTGGTTACTTCTTTTTTTCACCTGCATTTTTCGAGTTAGTGCCCATAGTTAGTATCCCATTTACACACCTTTCCTGGAAGCAACTTCAGATTTTTGTATTTTTAATTGTTCTGTTTAACTACATTGACTTTCTTACTCTCCTTACCGTTTCAGAGAAATTTAGGTAGAGTTGAACGACCTGATAAATGTGATGGCCATGCTGAAAGAGAATGGAACATGTTCAGTCAAATAAGAGAAGAGTTAAAGACAAAATATAAACCTCTGCTTGCTTTTTGTTTTGCTCTCCCTTTGCATGCTGCCCCACTTTCCTTCTAAAATCAATAGCAAAAAATGTTCTTTTTTTCTACAAACTTCAACCAGATACATTTCTGTAATTTGGCATGCAGATCTGGACTAAGGAGAGAAAAGCGTCCCAGTAAAGTAATGCTGATAAGGCAGGGTTGGAGACCTTCTATTAAGGTCTTCTATGCTTTATGGATCTAATGTGTTCCATAAATCTAATTTGTGCTTCCTTTTTCTTCCATTTATTCACTCCTTTTCTATCTCCACTCCTTTTCCGTTTCCTACCCTACCGTGGGATACAGCTAGCCTGCATAGATGTGGTTGCTCTGTATGGCTGATGTTTCCAACACAAGACTGCAGAGGTGTTTCTAGTCACACTGCCTGCATCCATTTAAGCTGTGGATGCTACCGTGAGAGATTGGGATATTTGTTTAATCCTCCCTCCTCCTCTGCACCCAGGTCTGCATAATTTGCCAGAAGTCCTGTTCTCCATTAGGCAAACACTCTGTGTATCAAAGAATGAACTGGGTATCTTAAATGACCATGGAGACAGTCTTGTAATGGAAATATGGATGGTGAGAAAAGTATATAAACATTGTTGTTTGAACAGAGCAGCCTTAGAGTTAGAATACTAGTGGTAAAAGAGTATTGGTCTCTTTGGCAAAAGAGTATCAGTATTTAACATTCTATTAATACTCTTTTACTTTAACAGACTACACTGTGCTGATAAAATCCAGATTTCTTTCAATTACACATTGTCACTGAAAGCACTTTTTTTTTAATAGATAGATCAAAAGGGTCTCATATAAGGCAATTTATTTCCCAAAGTGAAGATAATATTTTCTCAATTTTCTTGTTTTCTATATAAAAAGAAAGTTACACCCCTTCTCCCCTCCAAATTGTGAAAACAAAAATTTTGAGTTAAGCTAGTTCTGGAAATTGCAAACCAAGTTATTATTTATTTCTTAGAATCATAGACTCATTCAGATTGGAAAAGACCCTTGGGATCATCAAGTCCAACCATCAGCCCCACTCTACAAATTTCACCTTCATAAAGAGCAATGGAGTTGGTGGACTCCAGAAGCCATGTGCTGGCCAGGGTACTGACTGAAACTGTCCTGTGGTCACTGACCTCAACACCATCTTTTCTGTGGATTTATGCAAAGACTTGAGCCCACTCACCCTGAGCACAAGGGAGGAACTACAGAGGAACTACAGGTGCGAACAAGCTAATTCATGGTCTACTGCTGTAGCCTGTTGTCAGCAGGTTTGACTCCCTGGAACACAGAACAGAGCTTGGTAGTGCCAGAGACAAATGCTGGCGTGTGCCATCAGCTTCACCCTGGCTTTGATATTTAACCAACATAACCATGCAGACCTATCTTGATGAAGTGCCACAAACAGAGGGAAGAACTGGCCTTCTGCCCAGACCACAACAATGAAGATTGAATCATTCTCACATTCTTCCCTGGCTTGACTCTGCACATGCAAAACCACCCACAGCAGGGGGCTTAGTTATGCGCTCATGCCAAAACAGACAGTCAGTGAATGAGCAAGGCTTCTGACATCTGTCTTATGATTGCGTCGGATGTGGAGGTTTTTGTTGGCTATCAAATGTAGGTCAGAGAATGAATTCTTGTCTTATTAACTGGTGTGAGTATGCTCTCTACAGCACGGCAAGAAAAGCCCCTCTCTGTTGTGTGGTTTTGTGCCAGTTCCATGTCTTTCCGAGTCTTCCAGGAATCCCTTCTTCTGCTAACTGTTTCATGATCAGGAAGCTGTTTGGAAAGTAAGAACAACTTTGCGCCACTTTCACGTAATCTGCTGCAGGGACCTGAATATATATTAGGACCGTCAGACTCAACTGTTCTGTGAAGAGTCAGGATTGTGTCTGTCTTGTGTTTTCTGGCCATTTGGAAGTGTTGAGGCGATGCATTGTTAAGTCTATATTTTTGTAATGGACAAGGAAAAGCAAATGTTATGTTCAGATAGTTTCTTATTTAGACAATATTTTGCAGGAAGACATGTTTGTAGGCCCTGTATCAAGGAAGAGATAAGAGGCTTCAGTAATCTCTTATAGTCTTTTCCTTTGTGAAATCCCTTTCTCTGTTCCTGTCATTCCTCTCTCTGAGGCTTTAAAAAGAAGGGCAGCCTCTTTATTTTTTTCTTTAATTATGGAAAGCCAAAGTCCAAAGCCTCTTAGTGACTTGGCTGCTCCTTTGTTGTACAACTTGGGCAAAACAAAACATAAGAAAAATTCATAAAAATGTTTCGTTGAAGGAGATGGTAGAGGAAATCTATATGCAAGAGTAGGAAGTAATGACCACTTGAATGAGTTTGCAAAACAGCAGCTAATTGAAGTTACGTGTTTTGTAGGGATTGAAAGCATTCTGCTGTCCTCTGATAAGTATGAAACAAATTAACAAGTCTCAGTCTCCAGCTTTTGCAACAAATCCGTGTGTGAAATCTACACAGACTAGTACTTCTAGCTGCCTCAGAGCGCTGTTCACAAGCAGAGTGGCACAGACTTGCTGCAACACGTGTTCACTTCGTATCCTTTTGTCTTGTTCCATAGTGAGTGTTTTCATTTGTTGCATCCTCTCCACATTTGCCTACATGGCAGAGGACTTGTGCTTTTGAATTTTTTTTTTTAAAAAGAAAATTATAATTGCCCTGGCTCTTTGTTTGGTAATTAGAAGAGGTATTCATAGAATAGATCAATTTATTTTGTCCATTCCTTTGATTAAAATGTGTACTTTAGTGAGAGCTAGGATGTCTGAGGTTCCGTCAGACCTACTTTCATTCTGCTAACGTAACTTTTTCTCGTACTTAAAGTGAAAGAAGCACAAATCAGAGGTCCAGCTATGTCACGTTAGATTTGTAAATATAAAGGGCAATACTTTCTGTGTAGAATGTCAATTAATTAGATTCTAGGAAAGACTGGAAAGGAGAGACAAGAAGAAATAAGAGAAATTAAGTGGGTCAGCAGCAGTCAGTATTTTACGTTTCTGGATGCAAGCTAGTTTCCAGTTATAGGGCTTTGTACGCAGAAGGTGTCAAATTAAGACCTTTTGTCTTTGTTCTGCTTCAGTCTCGTTATTCCCTGCCAGATGCAGGGGAACCTTAGCATCACAGGGAACTTGATGCTGAAGATTCTATTTTGTATCTGTAACTTACAGATTACTGTTGGGGACCAGCAACTCATGTGCTCTCACAAAAGAAATGGAGTTCTCATAGCACTGGTGGTGAAAATCTTATTCCAAGGTGGTTTTTGGACCTGAAGATGCCACATTTGTGGAAAGAAGATGGGGCAGTTCATTAATTTTTGACTGCAGTTTGTACAGGACACAGATTTTGGAAGGCTGCTGCTGTTGTTATACAGAATTGACTTTGAATTTCTTTTATTTATTTCTTTCTTTTGCCTTATTTTTTAGTGTTTCCTGTAAACTCTTCAAGGTTGAAATCAGAGCACATATCATCTTTGCTTATCTTGTCTTAATCTGAAGCTCCTGACTTCTCTTAATCAAATTATTTTACGAGAGAGAATGGGTAGTGGCATCACAGAATCAGAGACAGTATTTTGTGATTAAATGTCTCACTGATTCCAAGGTTTTTTGTTTCTGATGATTCTCCCCTTGCACCATAGTCCCTGCCAAAAGCTATGCAGGGCAGCAGGTATCAAGAGCTGAAGACCTGTGCCGGAAGAGGATTCAGTTTTGCTTTCCAGATTTTCCAGTTCAGGCTGGTAAATGTGCAGTCGTGGGAGGAGCATGGAGGAGCCTCCTCTTTCTGACATGTCTCCAAGGCCCTCTTCCTTGTGCGATCTGAACATTGTGTGATCTGCAGCAATTGTTATACTCCCAGCACTCCTGTAAAGCCAGCAAAAGTGCATCCTTCAGTTCTGATAACAGTGAATTATCTTTGTGAACAAGCATTTTTATCAACCATTTGTGGAAGCTGGGCACTTCTTATCGCAGGAGGAAGACCATGTTTCCAAAATCCATAACCTTTATCATATTCTGCATTCTACCACTTACTGTTCAAGGAAGTTAGTTCTTCGTTATGATCAAAGTTTTGGACCCTTTTCATTCTGATCACAAAGTTAGCTGACAATGAAAATCTGTATTATGTTAGAGCCTGCAGAAATGTGAATTAAACAATGGTCGCTAGTTTGGACAAGTTACAATTGCCCCTGCAAGCCTCCACTCAGTGGGAAAATGAATTCCAGAGAGGCTGGCAGGTGGGGTCTGTGTGAATGCATGAACATGGACGTGCTTGTGTGCTCTCTTTCTGAGGGAGTGACAAGAAAGCTGTGTGATACGCTTATGAGGGTTTATTGCTACAGCATCTGAAGAGTAAATAGTACTGCTGAATGTGAATTTGCCCTGGTTGTTTTTTAAGGCAGAATGCTTTTAAAACAATAACTCTTTCTCATAAATATGGGGTTGTAAATCCTTCACTTGAAATGGGTTCTCATACCCATATTTCAACCCCAGTGACGATGTTTTTTAACATGTAAAACTTATTCTCTTCTTCTGAGAGTCAACATATCTCCAATTTTTCGCAAGCAGGGTCTGTGATCCCACATGCTTGCAGAAGACACTTGGCACTGTGGAAAGAAATATTTTCCCTGGGAATCATTCCTGACATCGGCTATGGCTGTTCCATGTTTGAATCTGCCTGCCCTTGTAAGATGTGTTTGCCAAAGAGGAGATTTTATATGTGTAGAGGGAGCACTGGAGATGTAACTTCCTGGCATTCATCTTTGCAGGCAGTTCTAAGAAAATATATCTGTGTGCTTTTACATCATGAAAGTGATGTGGAAAAACTTTGCAATCAATTTGGGTGTACAGAGAAAATTATTGTGATGGGAAAGTTTAAAAGCAGCGACCCAGATGATCAGAAGTACTCAGTGAATACAGATAGAAGACCTGTGCCTAGTTTCAGTTTTCATCTGTTGTGGGTTGTTTTGGCTTTTTTTCCATGAAAGGGCTGGAGGAGTGCATGCTTCTGGCAAAGAGAAAGAAGATTTCATAAGGTTTGAATTATTTACTTGAAAAAAAGCTTTGTTCTTTCAGAGTGAGAAAAAGATATGAAGTGCAAGCAAATCTCTGTCTATATTTACGTATTTTAAAAAGCAGAGCCAACTCTGATTAGAGTCTGAATGAAACCGAATGTGTGTCAAGCTTTTTTTTTTTCTTTTTGGTTTTTCAGTGTGCTGGGATTGAGAGTAGGATAAGTGATCTGTTTCAAGATAATCAGGGCAGTGTAACCAGACTGATGGTAAGAGAGGGCGTTTGAAGAGAAGTTCAGGATGTTTAGGAAACTTCAGGAAGGCCCATCAAGATGGTCTTTTTACTAGAGAACTTGCAAAGATGAGCAGAATACTTGGGGGAAGGATGAGGAATTTACTATGTGACTAATAATTTTCCTTTTGAAATGGCAGTCTCTCAGCTAGGTGGAGAAGAGAAAGCTCTGGCTGATCATCTGTCAAAGGAATGGTGAAAGCTGGTGGGGGGAAACGAGTCATCTTAAAACCATTGTTCTTCACACAAATGGGAGCAATAGCAAGCTCCTTCAAGTCCAGCAGTGTTTGCCATTCCCATGGTGAGGAACTGCCCTTGAATGTCACATCCGTCTGTATTGCGGGTCTGATCCTACTGTGTCAGAAGAAGCACTGTATCAAGAGGACCCAACCTGCCTCTTCAAGCTGTAGAAAAACAAAGGATAGCCCCCTGCAGGTTTTTTCCTACTAACGCATACAATCACGTTTTTTTCACATGACTCACCTCCCACTTATCTTGCAAATCTGGAAGCTGACTACAGGTTTCCTCTATCAATGTAGTAATGGGATTTGTAATGGGAACTGAATTTACGGCAGCTATTAATAAAGAGTTGCTTTCCTCTTAAAATATTAGCATAAACAGCAGGTTTTACAACGCCAGTCTTTGAGATATTCTTCTCTCTGCATGGATGAAGCAATTAATTTCTTTGTATAGGCAAGCTGGGAATGCATGTATAATAAATGTTGACCACTTATTGAAGCTAACAGATAGATTTTATGAGATACGTATTGTAAAAGCTGATTTCCATGACTAAAATTTCACTGTCTGCGAATGGGATTTCCAAGAGCAGGGTAAACTCTAGATTAACATGTGTTTGTATTGGCCTTTTCAGAGGTCCAGATTTTGCATCCAGATGTATTTGTTTTGGGGTAAAATGGCCTGTTGAAGGCCATCTGCTAACTGAGGATAGTTCTCATGTTCCAATGAGAAAAAAAGGTTTTAGTAATTGCTTTAACTCTTATTCCAGAGACCAGTCTGATGGCAACAGGGAATGGTTGGTTAAAAAATCAATTCCAACTGAAATGGGAACATGGAATGTAAAATGGGGTATTTATTTTGTAGATGTCCAGTAGATATTAAAATAATTCTAAAACAGGTGTTTTATCTTTACTGCCTTTGCTGGTGACAGGTGTGAGTTTTCTTGCTGTATCTGCAAGCTTGGCACTTAAATAAAACTTGTTACCTTACAGACTATCTGCTTGTGGTAACAAATACCTTGCAGAAACAACAAAGGTGCTGTGGCCACCACTTCCTCCATTCTTACTACTAGGCTGCAACAACAGGCAGATTGCATTGCAAATTGTCTGTGAATTGTGTTGTAGTGACTAAAGAGAAACATCCACAAGTACACCACCCACGTCAACATCTCTGCTTTTGAAGAACCTACCGATATATGTGTCTGTCCCTGAGCTGTAAATAGGCTCTGCTCTCCCTGCAAACATCTGTGAGTAACATAATCCAGAATATCTCACAGCAAAAAAATTGCTCCTATCCAAGGCATTACAGGTATTGTGAAAACTGTCAGCCCCTCTACACGTGGATGAAACAATGCTGAGGGAAAACACTCACAGGACAAAGTAGGTAATTAAAATCCAGAAGACCAAATACTTCTTTGTCTGTGAAAAACACAGGTTTACTGATAACTATGAAAGGATTTTTTCTTTCGTGACTGTTTAAGCAAGATGTCCTTTCCTATTTTCCAACCCCACTGACAATGTTATGGAGGTGCAACTTCAAATTTAGGTCCTTCCTGTGGGCCATATATAACAATTTGCCTTCTCAGTTTCCTCTGTGATACAGGTGACACTATGAAGGTTTCCTGCCGATCAATTACATGCCAATTTTTTCAAGATCCATTGTCTTTTAATTTGCTTCCCCAGAGCAAGTTTTTCCTGCCAATTTACCTGGCCTGTGAGCAGTCAGATATCAGAAAAAGAGTCTGTGAGTGACAGTGGAAGGATCCCTTCTGAGAGGTCCCACTAGGAGGGATTAAGAAGTTTTGAAAGCATTTCTAGAGCGAGAAGAAGCCTTCCCTGCGGAAAGGGCTAGTAAGAAGAATGAATGAACATCAAGTTGCACAAGCAAACTAGAGAAAAGCTGCAAAGAATGCCAAGGGTTTACACTGTGAGTTACTACCATACATGTCCCAGTACCTAGATGCTTGGTTCCTATCATAGATTTTTGCACAAGAGTGAACAAAAAAGCCACTTGAAGGTATCAAGAAGATACTTAAAGGTATCTTTGGAGCTATTTCCTATGCTGGTGAAGCAAGTACAAGTAAACACAGTTGTTGGTTCGTATTTTTTGAACCTCAGCTATAAAAATAATGCTGTAACTTTTATTTTTAGCCCTAATTGTGGCCTGATATACAGAGACAGATTGTGAAACAACAGTACCTCTTTCAATAATATAAATTGTTCATTAAATGTTACTGCTCTGTACACTTTAAAAGTTCTGTATCTTGTGTACAGATCTTCCACTTTCAGCTGAAAACAAAGGGACTGTCTATGAATTCAGATCAATCTTTAAAGTGAGGTTAAGAAAAGTTATGGGATAGAGGTGTTTGATGTTTTCAGAAAGACCTGCTCAAATTAATTAGGATCCTGACATAATAAGTATTTAACATAGACCTTCTAAAAATGAAAAATCACAGAAAAGCAGTGCAGCGATACAGGAACCTAAGGGTAGTCACATTGATGATGCTCCTGATTGAGTAATGTTGCTGCTGAGAGCTGAAATCTTTTCTAACTTTATGAAATAGGCAATGTGTTTTTGAATAAAAGCTCCCTGAAAATGTTACAAGTAGGCTTAGTGTTACCCTGGACACACATTCTTACAAGAGTGGATGTAAGTCTTCAGTGTGGAAGTCCTCATAGCAGCAGCTGTGTCTAGACTACAGATGTGTGAGATTAATTTGTTTTGTTCCTAGAAGTTTAAAAATGCATGGAAAGTCTATGTCAGGACACTCTGAGTTGTTTGTTAATGTTTTTGAATTCTAAAAATATAGTGTCTTTTTTTTCTTTTGTAAGTTTCCCAGCCACATTACGCTCTTGATCTTACTGACTTCCACAGTTTCTGCTTCAAGTTCAGAGCTTCAAGGCTTTCCTTGGGGTTTTATCAAATTACACACTGAAGAAAGGCATAAATTTCAAGAACAGATGTATTGAATGTGCATGAAAATACATGTCTTCTAAAGAAACTAAATTAGTAGTTCCACTTCTGCCCCTTTTTATTGAAGACATAACTCTGAGAGATCTCTATTCTAAAACAAGACTTTTCAGACATCGGAAAAACGGGATTGATTTACATGAAAATTTGACAGAACATCAGAGAAACAATCACCAACACCAAGTCTAACAGTTTCTAGTAGACATCATAGGACCTGGATTAGTACTAACAATCTTTTATTAGTACTAATAAAAGATCATTAAGAATCCATAACCAGCAGATATATTAATACCCTGTATGAAAGCTCATAGCAGCCCACGTCTCCAAACATTTACCTTATAACAAAGCTAACTGGGAACAGGGGAGATCTTTTAGTGGCAAATTACTCTTTATTCTTTTGCAAGGCGTGGTGTTTCTCCTTGTGAACTGAAGAACAAAACCAGGACCAGATATTTATTAAAGCACCTGGCTTCCACAAAATCATGTTACACAAAAAATGTGCAGTTCAACAGCTGCACATTTTGTTATCCAGCAATGTTTCACCAAGCATTGCCTTTTCCTTGATGCAAACAGTGCTGCTCTGTGCAGTGTCTGAGCTTGCAGTAGTGACTTTGAAAAGACATGAGAAAAAATTGCCATGGAAGAATGGGACAGAGGCAGCTGTGAACCTCTTCCATGAGACAGTGCATAGGAGAGGATCGAGGCTCCTGTGCATGTGACTTAACTGTGTAGTTGTGCCTTGATGTGAGGTGAAAATACTCCATTGAAGTAACTGCGTGTCCTGACTGCATGGCTCTTCTCGGTGTTTCTGGAACAGAGGAAAAAAGGAGGCAAAGAAAATGCCACTAATGCTTTACCCCTGCCCTGGACTGACCAGGAACCATTTAAATACCAACAAGCTGTTCTATGATTCTGCAAACCACTTAATTAAATTCCTAGCCATTAGCATACAGTCAACTCCATCCTTTTTCTGACAATTTAAGTATTTTGATGAACATAATTCATCTGCTGAACACATGAATTGGAACTGAACATGTGGTTTGGGACTTGGCTGAGCTCATGCCCAGCCGATTGATTTTGTAGAAATGCTCAGAACTTCCTTGCTCTCTCATTCCTGGAGGCACTGATTTAGAAAGGAATAGTTTAAAAGAAGTACTTAGGTACATTCTTACTAATTTGCCTGACCAGTAGCACGTGAATATTGGCCCAGTATTGTGCTTTATGAAAATAAAGTGTCTTCTGAATGGGAGCTATGATCAACGAAAAAAATAATTAACACTAAAAGTAATTATTCTCTCTTTAATACTTTCTCTTACAACTATCCAGATCTCTGTTAGTAATTGGCTAATGTCAGCCATGCAACAAGTCAGTTCTAACAGGCAATGAAAATCATGTGCTCAGCTGTGTTGTCTGATTTTCCTGATGCAGCAAAAATGGATGTGTCACAAGAGTTAGCTTTCTTCTGCCAGCAAATGGCATTTACACAACTCTCTAGCTGAAGTTAATGCTAATTCTCAATGCATCTTACAGATTCAATAAAGTTTTTCACATCTTTAAGCTGAAAAGATGTTTTAAGTTTTCCTTGAGTTGGAGCATTCAGCTCTAATACATATTCCAATGATCTCAAGGACTGTCTGAATTTGGGGCTTTTTTTTAATACTTCCTCTCTCCACTTATGATTAGATGATTCAGTGTTTTGAATGAATGCAGCTAATCCGGGCACATTTTACTACATGAATGTGCAGAACTAGCAGTAATCTGCATTCTTTAACTTTACACAATGTTCTTAATGATATGTAGCTGACAAATAGTTGCTCGAGGTTTTGTCTGCAGCTATTACAACTCCATACTTCTCCTCCTTTACCTCCACCACACATGGTTGTGCAGCTTACTCCAATAGTTTACCCCAGCTGAACCTGGCAGGAAAATACTGTGATTCTTAAGATTATAGATTCATAGAATCATTAGGGATCAGAAGGAACCTCAAAAGATGATCTAGTCCAATCCCCCTGACATAGCAGGATCACCTAGACCAAGTTGCACAGAAGCAGATCTAGGCAGGTTTCAAACATCTCCAGTGAAGGAAACTCCGCAAACCCCTGAGCAGCCTGTTCCAATGCTGCATCACCCTCACTGTGAAGAAGTTCCTTCTGATATTTATATGGAACCTCCTATGTTCCAGCTTGCACCCATTGCCCCTTGATCTATAGAATCACAGTTAATTAAATTTGTCCCTGCCCAACTCTTCAGCCTGTCCAGGTCTCGCTGAATGGTGGCACAGTCTGCTGGGGTGTCAGCGACACCACCCAGCTTTGTGTCATCAGCACACTTGCTGACAGTGCTCTCTAATCCCTCATCCAAGTCATTAATGAACAGATTGGACTGGTCCCAGTACCAACCTTGGGGGACTCCATTAGATACAGGCCTCCAACTAGTCTCTGTCCCATTGACCACTACTCTCTGGCTTCTCTCCTGCAGCCAGTTCAT
>JAOXOE010000874.1:30426800-30484593 GCA_028565055.1 Phoeniculus purpureus
CTTCCCTGTGGTGTGGGTCTGGCCAGCATATGGGGCCCTCAGTTCCTCTGAGAAGGGAGTCACCAATTACAACTACCGTCCTTTTTTTCTTTTTTTGAACAAATCTTAATGCATGGGGGAGACTGGCTAGACCTGGATGACTCCCCTGATGGACCTTCATCCCCATCATCATTTATTTGTCCCTCCAATTTCAGAGCTCCATACCAGTTGTGCAAGGGCAACCAGGAAGGGGAAGGGGAGGGAGGCTGGGATGGGGTTCGCCTGTCTCGCCAAGCAAGGACCTGCTTCCTTTCCCCCTTACTTCTTTGGTTATCTCCATTTACCTGACTGCAAGAGAGGAGGGGATCCTTTTCTAATTGAGCCTCCACTTTCTGTTCTATCCTCAAGGATGGTAGGGCCTGATTCCACCAGTCGATCTCCCTCTCACATTCCCTTATTAACCTCAGCCTTTCAACCTCCTCCTTTAGTTCAGCCACTAGGCTGAGCAGATCATCCACCTGGTCACACCAGACACAGGAGCTACCTCCATCACCCTTCATTGGCAATGCCAGACTCTGACATTTTCTGCAGCTGGATACCTGGACACCAACGTGCTCCTGCAGGACCTCTGTCTGGGTCGCCATGTTCTTCTTTGCAGGAAGTTTAGTAGCCCTGGTCACAACCATCGCTGTCTTAATTTTGTATGAAAGACCCTAACTAATGCATGTGGTGTTAGGGCTTCTGTCACACCGCATTAGGAAAGGCAGCTGTGAGCAAGGTATTCCCCTGAGCACTGGAAGCTTTGCAGACAGCTTGCTTTGTGCTCTGTTTAAACAGAGATTTGCTTGGTGGGATCCTCAGTATTTGCAGGATGACATCAGTGCTAGGTCAATACAGGCAGGCCAATTTGTGTTTATGGTCTCATGTTTGCAAAAATCATCAAAGATATATATGGTTACACCATCAATTTCCAACATCAGGTTGGAAGAAGCGTATTTATATTTTCAATGTGGGTGACAAGTACAAGTCATGTTGTACATGCACATTGTCTAGATTCTCTGAAAGCATGAAGGTGGGTGGGAAGAAAGTTTTTTTATGTGAGCAAGCATTTAACTGCTTGTATTGTTATTTCTGTACTATTTGCAGGAATAGTAGTAGAAAGTGTTTAAAGGAGAGCACGTCCACCTTCAGGCCAAATATTCAGCCACATAAACAAAGCTCTTACACTGTTCAAATCTCATCTACATTCTGGACAAACCAAGTCTTGTGATGTTTGTGAAAGAGAGAACGTAGATATTTCTTCCCTGCAGGCCCAGGTGATTTAATTTGCATGAAAAATATTTATTTCCAATTTTTAATATAAGGTCTCTGTATTGAAAGCTTCAAAATAAACATGCAACAGAAGCTAGGAACTTTTAAAGTCTTTGTTTGGTGTCACAATAAACAACAGGTCATGCTGTTCTGTAGACTCATATTACCATTCTGACATGACCTATCCTAGACAACATGATACAATATGAAAGTTAAAAAGTACATCCAGAAATCATGAAATCCTGCCTTGTTCACAAATATGAATTTTCCTGTGGTAAAACAGGCAATTCCAGTCTGATCAGTTTAGAAACTTGGTTTTGGTATCATCTCTAGGGAAGCAATAAGATGATAGTATTGAGCTTTGCATGTTATGTCAGTTTCTTCTCCAAAAGTCAGATGCCCTGGCTTGTATCCTGAAATTATCTGAATGAATTGCTGAAAACTAATTACCAACATTATGATGTATTTTTTCCACATGAATTTGAATGTGAAAACATTTTTTTCCTCAGAATTTTATTTCCATTATTTAAATATATTATTTTCTGGGCTGACATTTAGAATATGTGAATTTTCTGTCTGCATCTGTCATACAGCAATAGAAGACCTGATGCTTATCCTGTTGCCTGTAGTTCAGAAAATCATTTATAATGGCATGTTTGTGAATTGCCAACAGGTATTGGGAGGATTATTAATTCATTAACTATAAGCCCACATTTTTTCAGTGCTAAGTACAACCAAATGATATTTTCATGTGAGTTTCCTTCTTAGGCTTTCTTCTCAAACACCATAATCATATTTCTGAGGAAAAAAAAAAAGGTACTGGGACTAGTTTAGGTGCAGATTACCATGCAGGGCAAGGTTACTTGCTTGTGTTGTGAACATCACATGTTTGTTTGTACTAAACAAAACGGTTACATTGGTCAGATTTGCCAGTTCCTGTGTTCATTTTCCATAAATCTATTCTTGAATTTATCTTTTGAGGCTTTGTTTGAACTGCACATGCACAGACGTGTGTGCTGTTCATATTGAAGAGGCTCTAATTGTCAGACTGTATTTAAAAAACTTGATTAGAAACTTCTGCTAATTTTTAAACTTACGTGTATAATGTCCAACTCAGTCTGTCCTGTGATCACTTCTGCTGTCTAAGAGTAAAGCTGAGGAGACCTCTCTATAACAGGCTTGTCCTTAAAGGTGGCTGAGAGCAAAGAAGTGATCTGAAGAGGGAAAGTCACCTTAGTGAGTCCCAAACAACAAAAAGCTCGCAATATCACCGCAAGCAGCCTCCATCCACCACCACCATGATCTGCCTTGAGACAAACACTAATGTCTGTGCACAAGCAAAAAGACATAGATTATGTGACTAACCCTCAGACTGCATAAGACTATAGCCCAAATTTTTCAGGCATGACCAGTGTGATAGAAGATCCATTTTCTTCATGCAAGCACTGCTTCTGAAGACCAAGTTTTTCAAGGTCTAGTCCTTGCAGGGCTTAAAATAATAAAATCCAGGAAGTACCTATGAACATCAAGGCTTTGAAGGTGCTGCTTACTCCTTATCTGGGACATGAAAGCTTTCCTGTACATATATTCAAATATTTACATTCACATATGGCAACTAGTCATTGTTCAGGAAAAGGAAAAAAAGCTTATACATGCTACATACATATAACTGAAGATATTTAAATGGAAAGCTGAGAAGGAGAAGCCAAGATTAGCTTTGTATGAGCTGCAAGCGTGAGTTTGCCTTGCTGCCTCAAAGTCAGGCTAGAGCTGTTCAAACACTCCAAGTTAAATACACGTTTCTGATTGCATTTTCTTTGCTTTTTGCTTTTATTTGTACTTATCACTGGTTGGAAACCTCCCAGTTAGTCATACCATTATATCAGTTTTGCTGTTAAAATCACTGCACAATGAAAGCAGTGGTATAAGATTTTCAGCTTTGTCAGGGTGCAGAAAAGAAAAGGAAAGTACTTTAAGTCTGAGCAGAGGGATGTGTAGTGTTTAAAGCACTGCACAAGGCAATCTGGGTTTAACTTCTGGCTGTCCCATCTATCTGGCTGTGGACAAATTGTACTGCATCTTCTCTACGAAATGTGGTTCTCTGAGCTGGAGGGTGCACTCAATTGTATTTGTTTATCTACTGGTGCCATCTGTGTCAATGATGCCTGAGAAGTAGGGCTGGAGGTGGAATCTTATCCTCTGCTTGAAAAACTCAAAAAGGGGATTTAACATTTTCCACTCCTTCTCGTACTATCCCACTACTTTTTTTCTCTGCCACTGCTGCCTTATGTTTTTTATTCACTGGATGAATTGTCAGTTCTCTAGAGTTGCTGGAAGTCAAATATTTGGGCAAGATATTCTTGTGAGTTTCACTGTTCTCTGCTGTTGAGCAGCTGGCATTTTGGGAGAAAGACATACAGGTAGCATTGCTCTTTGAATAAGAATGTCTCCATGGAGCAAAAGCGGTGGACATAACATCTCCGTTATGAGTGATAGTTTCCCTGCCCTGCTCCCTCTCTCACTATACCCACACTGCATCCAGTGGCTTAGAACAGTCAGTGTCATCTCAGATGAAATGTGAGTGCAATCTCACTTTTCATAAGTCAGCAGGGTGAGAGAGGTCTCAGGAACTGCATCCAGAAGGCAAGCCCTTCAGAAATGAGACGTCATAATGAAGGAAAAGTTCCTTTCTTGTGAAAGCTGGAAGAGTCAAAAGCCGTGGTGCAAGTTGTGCAAGAAAGATCTTGGGGAACCAAGTAAAACAGTATTTTCTGAGCTAAGCAGATGAAAGAAACAGACCCTGAGGCACAGCTGCCCACTTCAGGGGAAGGTGGTAATGAGAGGATGTTTATCTAGATGTTTGTCTAAAACAAGATCTATTTATTTCAGTGTCATGGGAAGCTTCTTCACTTCAGCCGCTACAGTCATAGGCTCCTGGACAGAGAGTCTCCACTTTGTCTCAAACTGTGACAAGATTCTCCACTTCCAGCAAGCACATGTGTCATGGTTTAAGCCTACTCAGCTAATAACAAAGGACAATGCAGCTGCTTTTTCAGTCCTACACCCTCCAGCATAATGGAGAGGACCAAATACTACAAAACACAGGGAAGGCTCACTCACCAATCTTTTTTAAAAAAACCTTACAAGCAATTTAGCAACTGAATCATAGTAGGATGGTAATAAATGCAACCAGATCTCAAACACACCTTACCACACACATGCCTTTTCTCAGGTCCAGGTCTGCTTTCTCATCAGCTCCAGAAGTGCATGGGGACATGGAACAGGGTTGTGGTCAGTCCCAGTCTGTTCCATACTATTTTGACCACTTCCTCCTCCTCCAGGGCAGAACTCACAATCTTCATCTGCTGTAACATGGCATCCCTCCCATGGGACACAGTCCTCCACAGACTGTTTTACTGTTTTACTTGGTTCCCCAAGATCTTTCTTGCACAACTTCCACCATAGCTTTTGACTCTTCCAGCTTTCACAAGAAAGGAACTTTTCCTTTCAGTGTGGCTTGCTTCCACAGGCCCAAATCATCCCAGCAACTGACCTCCCTCATAGTTATTGCCTTTGGGAGGAGCAAGCCTGACACCTCACCACTGGCCAAAGGAAAACAATTGCTCTGGAGAAAGGTGCCTCCCCAATCCTTCCTCACTGACCTTGGTGTCGTCGTTGTCATTCTCTCCCAAGTTCCACTTTTCTAAATACAAGGGCTCCCAGAACAAAGGAATGTGCCCAAGTACTTTTTCACTCTTTAATCTATTATCACAGAGGCACTGATTGGTTCAGCCTTGGCCAAAGATAGGTCCAGAATGAGGTACGGGGAGCTTCTCAAAGTTTTTTAGAGGAGCCATGGCAGCAGCTCCCTCCCCAGCTTCCAAAACATACACCAGACACAAACAGACACAACACAGTTTAAAATCCCACTAGTTCACAAGAGTTCTTGCCTCCACCTCAGTTAGATACAAGTTAGTTGGGGTGGCCCTGTCTCACTTTTAAGAACAGCTTTTATGGACTCCACTTTCATGCACATTCTATCAAACAGTCACTGGGGTTTGGGAGCACGATTTGCCCTCTGCACAGGCTCATGCAGGGTGTGGGTTCCCTGACCACGCACTGTGCAGCGTGCTGCTTCTTTCACAGAAAAGAGAATCTATGCTGTACCAGCGTGTCCCCTGTCAGTATTTAGCATGCCATATTCTGTCCTGGCAGGCTGGAAACATGATGCCTAGGGCAGAAAGTCTGAGTGCCCGAGTGAGAGGTTAATGATCTTTAGAGGTTGTGGGAAGAAAGCAGGTGTCAAGAGACATTGCATGGGATCTGCATCCTTCCCCACATCCTGGTCCTAGGAGAGTTTGAGCGCTCTGATGCAGGAGTTCAGCGTCAGTTACAGCACCCAGAAAGATCTAAGGGTGTAAGAGTCTCATTAACTAATGTTGTATTACTGACATCTTCTGCAGGCAGGTAATTTTGCTCTGCTTGTCCTCAGGACAGGGTTATGAAACAGGCTGCCCCTGCTGAATTTTTATTGCCACAGACATAATATCAAACTAATCAGAGTCATATGGCTTCTGTTTCTGGCTTGCTTCTGGCTAGATCAGTGTGTTGACACAAATTGTTCGTACTTGCAAGTGACATACTTTTAAACTATCACCACAGTGGAGTGTTGGCAAGGTGGAAGTCATCTCTGGTCTGTGGGGACATGTGCTAGCAATCCCTTCTGCTTTGTAGGTAAAATCTGAGCTCTGAATTGTGTTTGCCTCTGACATATCAATGAAAAAGATGATTGCCATCATGTGGCTTATTGATGAGGCCATGGGAAACAGGACAAAAAATATACCAGTGCTCATTTCCTTGTTGTCTGCACTGACGGATGGTGACAGATCTAGGTCCAGGCACAAAGTTTCATCAGTAGAAAATCCCTGATGTGAGTCATTCTTACACTACAAATACTGGGATGCATATGCTGAAGCAAAAATAAGAGTGACTTACAGAAGAAACAAGTCTTGCACTCATTCAACTTGTTCCAGATGACCAGAGTGGCTTGTAACTGCTTTTGGGTGTCAGACAGGATGAAGGGCCACCAGCTTGTCTCCCTATCTTAGGACTCCACACAGAACAAATATTTCTAGGTAGGGCTAAAGGAACAAAATGTTTGCCTTTTCACTAATGCTGGCTTTTTAACTAATTATTTTCAAGTAACTTTGGGACAGTAATGGATTTATTATCTAGGAGGTCTTTCTCCTCGTGTTATCTGTGTACTGTTTGCAAACCTCTGTGTGCAGAAAGGAGGTGCAAACTTTGACTGCTCTCTGTTAAAGCCTGCCCAGTGAGATGGAAGGGAACCACAAATGTACCCAAGAAAACTTGTTCAGCCACTGTGGGTACTGTGGCAGAGTGCCATCTCACCCCTCAGGGGCACTCGTGGGGCGTGGCTGGTGTTGATAAGCTATGTTTCTGGTCTCCATGATGCCCTTAGTGCTTGCCTGGAGTAGAGTGATTCATAAGTCAAATGGAGCAACAATTGCTTTAGGGCTCTCTCTGGTATAGTTGTTGTCACTGGCATTTCTAGCTGGGTCTGATTAGTCAAGAGAGGAGGAGACTGAGGGAAGATCTCATAAATGTTTACAATTATCTAAAGAGTGAGCGTCAGGATAATGGGACCAGGTTCTTCTCAGCAGCACCCATCAAGCGAAAGGACAAGGGGCACTGAGTT
The DNA here is from genome assembly GCA_028565055.1 of Phoeniculus purpureus. NCBI lineage: Eukaryota > Metazoa > Chordata > Aves > Bucerotiformes > Phoeniculidae > Phoeniculus > Phoeniculus purpureus. Next base: position 30,433,810 of record JAOXOE010000874.1, read on the forward strand.
TAAACTTAGAAGTTTGAACATAGGAGATTCAGTTTGAAATTAAGGGAAAAATTTTGCAGTGAGGGTAACAGAGCATGGGACTTTCCTTATGACTCGACTCTTCTTTCTCCAAAGAAAGCAGAAGCTTGTTCAAACTCGCAACTATCAGGTTAAGGAGATAACCACAGTAACCCTGCTGGACAGCAAGAAAGAGAAGATGACTTCAGAAAGTCTCACTGTGTGAGCTATTACCCTCGGTGCTGGTAGCTGAACCCAGAAGAATAGACTGCTGTGGGCACTGACCACCACAAAAATGCCCTGAAAAAAGTGAATGGTGTTATAAGCCAGAGAGTTACCTGGATCCTGGTTTCACTGTGGCCTTTTACTTCAACAATTTAAGTGTTGTGGAGAAAGGGTAATGATTAGAAGGGAATGACTGTCCCAGGATGCTTCTAAAATGAGTGGAAACAACTGGCAAGAAAAGCGGTAACACACAGCATGACAGGAAACAGAATGTCTACCACACAGGCGATTCTAGTGTGATATTTTTTCATGCTATTGCATGAAAACAATTACTTTTTCAATCTAATGTTCTTTTGTTCTTAAAATCAAAATACTTTTTATGTCAAAACTGAAACAGTGGTGTTTTACCTCATATTATGGTATTTCAAAACAAAATGGGTTAGTCCAAAACAGCATAACAAGAAGTGGAAAGAGGAAGACTGAAATACAAAAGCACTTGTGTTGTTCTTTTATAATTTCAGAGTTTTCTGACAGAAGTCAACACACATCAGTGGACGGTTTGACATATGTCAAAGCAGCATTAAATGCCAGGTGTTCTGCTGGAAAACTCAGGTTCAAAGTATCTTTGCTTTAGCTATTAGGAATAGACACATGATGAGATTAAGATCTTTATTGGGTGAACATTGCTGTATGTATGATTTTGATTCAGTGTTTCAGCAATGCCCTCCAAGGTCACTGAAAGGCAATGTGGCAAGCTCCGCAGCTAAACGCAGATTAATGATGTCTCAGTGCTCACAGCCACCAGACCAGGTCTGTGTCCTGTTGCTCTTCTTTTTCCCTAGAAATTTGCTTCTGCTGGGTATGTTACTTTTTCAGGGTGTTATATTGGTACAGCTCTATATGAAGTGAACAAGAAGATTAAAAACTTCAGAAATTTGTGTTCAAATAAACAAGCTTCTGAAACAAAAACACGGTGGGGAAGCTACGGTTTGTTAACTGATCTGATGCCTTTTTCAAAGACCGAAAATTCTTGGACACGGTGCACTTCTATTTAACTTGATTTCCAACACTTCTAAGGGTGGGTGGGTGGCCTAATAAATCATTTATTAGATCGTTGTAGATACAGGCACCTGAAATGTAGTAATCTGCCACATTTTCTGCAACAGGCTTTTCATTTATTATATAGGTGACGGGAAAACCACCTGGAAGGGCAAGTATCAGCAAATATGTATTTGGCAGTCCCTGAGATTTCAGAAATCCTATTTACACAAAGCAACCCCAGAGATTTAACAGAGAAAGGTGGAGTGAGAAGTTATCTCATGTTTTAGATGGCAGGGTGAAGTTGTTCAGTGGATGTGAGTTCTGGACAACGACGGTTGTTTCTTACCATGAATTGTTCTCTACCATGCACCTTATTTTGCCTTAGTTCTTCCTTTGCCTTTGTGCAGACCATGACAAAAAAGTTACAAGCATTGTGTATAGTATTGATATATAGTACATCTGATATATTGGCCTTTAGTGTACTCTCTGGAGAAATGCTCTTGTGGGAGTGAGAGTAATTGTACGCGCGCCTGCATGTGTGTGCACGTGTTTCAGGATGTGCACGTTCACCTAAAGAAGCATTTTGTCAGAAGGTTTTTCTACTTCTTTGACCTTTTTATCGTGTGAAAGTCACTCACTGTGTTTTTATTCCCTTTTAGATAATCAGAACTTACAGAAAGAATAATAAGCAACAGAAATGAAAAAAACACACTAAGATGTTATGAATGTAGTGATTATTTAATTTTATTTCAATGACCGTTGAAAATTTCTTGTGTCATGAGAAGGTGTTTACAGAAGGTGACTGGATGTTTCTCTGTGTTTGAGTAAGCATGCGGGGTTTTCTGGAGACGTATAACTTTGCAGCTTATACACAGTTCTGGATGCATTAATCCATGGTAGCTAAAAGTGTTACCATTGTACCAACAAAAAGGTATTTACAGAACCCCACCATAAAGACACTTTACAGCAAGCACAGCTTCCTGTGTATTGATATGGAGCACCTGTGTATTCACATAGTTGATCTACAATTCAGGCATTACTACTTGAATGACAGTGTGAAAATGTTCTGAGCGCAAACACCGCTTAATGAGGACCCCTGTGACATACCTCTCTTCTACCTATTAGAAATATTTAGTCTTGGGAGAATGCTAAAACCTTAATAAACACTAAAGTCTCTCAAACTTATTTTAGTATATGCAAAGGGTAAAGGTTACCACCTGTGGTTGAACTTCATTCTGAGTATTTGGAATATAGGGTGATTGTGTCAGAACAATAAGAGAAGTACTGTTAAATCTGCTTAATAATGGCTATCTGGAGAGGTTTTAAGAATAAATTCATCTCTTATAAAAAAAGATGCTGTGAGATGGCCTAATCCTAGCTTATAAATACAATCACAGAAACACAGAATCATAGAATTGATTAGACTGGAAAAGACTCAGAGATCATAAAGTCCAACCATTAACCTAACTGTACAAAGCTCACCATTAAACCATGTTCTTAAGCACCATATCTACTCTACTCTTAAGCACACCCAGGGATGGTCACTCCACCACCTCCCTGGGCATCCCTCTTCTGAAGTTTGACAACATTTTTTGATAAGGATTTTTTCCTTATGTCTAAGCTTAACTTCCCCTGGTGCAACAGGCCATCTCTTCCCTACTCCTGCTGCCTACATTATTTCTGATACAAGCTGAAAAGATCCTCTTCGGGTATGGTTAGCAATTTCTGGGCTTAATACCTCAGAAGCCAGACCTTGGATGAATAGGAAGCTTAATCTGTGACTATACACAGCCAATATACAACATAGCAATGGGATGTGTTAAGAGAGTCACTTGTGGGGAAAAAGAATAATGCTCTCTTGGAAATCATGTGTTCAACCACAAACTGATGCATATTATCACTGGAAAATTAATTTATGATTTCATACTCTAAAGGTCTCTGTTTTTGACACTCTATGGCTGTTTGCTTTATGATAGCCCCTCAGAACTAAGTGAAATCATTAGCTAATGAGTGTGGAGCAAGATGTGCTTGGTTCAAACACAGAAAGCAGTAAACATTTTTAAAAACAGTCTGGCACAGAGCTGATTTCTACTGATGCTGTCCTCAGGATTTGGTGTATTAAGAATATGCCACATATTTTTATTTCCTAGTGAAGAACAAGAAATGCACAGCACAGCTGAATTAATTGGTCTTTACAACAGTCAACTTTCCAATAACCAATTGCTCGTTTCTCCAGTTGTAGGCTGCATGTTTAGGTCCTAGAGTCAGAAAAGGCCTACATGCATATCTATTTTAAATACACAATTTGGTCTAGAAAATGGCATCTTGGCATCTCTGTGCAGTTGAATAGTTTGCACACACACAACGAGGAAGCCCACGGGGCAGAGAAATGAGATGGTGTTGCAATGTGTTTTGTCTGTATTGTTTAACAGAGAGTCACACCTGTGTCATGGCAAAACTTCCCCAAAGCCCTGGGAACTCTACTGGGTCCAGCCTTCAACAGCACTGCCCTTTGGTGCCTCCAGGGAACCTCCCAGTGGTGTGACCTAAGCTGAACGGAAACTCTTGCCCTGTGCTGTGACACCAGCATGAGCTGCCCTTTGTGATGGACACATTTTCCAATCAGGTGGTCCAACATATGAATCTTCCTTTCTGGGCATCCTTGTGAACCTGTAGAACTGTTGAGAACTTCAGGGAACCCAGTGGTTCTGGTACATCTCAATACAGGTGCGTTTGGAGCAGGGGAGAGAGTACAAGACAGCTCTAAGGTAAATTTTTAAGGAGCCACACACAGGAATTCTGGAATGATCTGATTAGTTAGAGGAAATATCAAGGGGGATTTAACCCATCTAAGTACTTAATTTGTCCTTTTTGCAGGTTTTATTAGTTTAGTGACTGGGGCAGAGACTGAAGCTTGCTATTCTGAGATGTGTACCTTTGGTTAGCTGCTGGGCTAGTCTCCCTGCTGACGTAATTCCACCGAGACTCGCTGATTTGAAAAGCACTTGGCGTGCTGCTTCTAGTTTTCCTCTCCCACTCTGCATCTCTGGCAATCTTTACTCGTCTGCTTTTACTCTGGAGGGTGTAACCTGGCAAACTTTAGTTGCACTTCTTCAATGAGGCTTTGGCCCTGAAGTTCTCTGAATTCAGCTGACCTTTCCAGGCAGGTCTTTAGGGGCTTTCCTTTGTCATAGTGTGTTTTTCATAGCCAAATTTTTCTACATGATGGATGCATTATTTTCTGCTTGCAATTCTGAATCCTCTTCTTCTTGTCTTCCTAAGTTATCCTATCTTGGATGGAGCCACATGTCTACCTGGGGCTAGTGCTTTGCTTTCCATCAGTCTTGATCCTCTGCTGCCATACTGTACCCCGACTTCCACCCGTAAGTGTTGTGGGACTGAACCGCAATAAATTATGTGGCTACTCTGGATGATGATATTAAAGTAACTTCTCATCAGAAAGAAAAAAATTACAGGGAGAGAGGTGTATGTATATTATGGGTTACAAATCAACCCCTTTCCTTCTCTTTCCTTTTGTTCCCAAAATACATATCTGTTATGGTTCTAGACTGCGAGGTGGGCAGAAAACTCCCACTCCAGATAGCACTTTCTACTGCTCAGGGAGGCTGAATCCACTGACAGATATGGGGCATAAGTATTCTTTTTCATAATGGCCCATTTGAGTGGACAAAGGCTTCCAGCTCCTGCAGAAGCCATGTAGGCACCCGCAGCAGAGATCAAAGCTTTAAGAGGATTTTGAGAGGGGATTTGTGGCCAGTTTAGAGCGGGGGTGCCAGGGTCATTTCCATCTACTCTGCACCCCAATAAAAGACTCTGCTTGGGGGTGAGCCGTCTTCTCTTCTTCTGGAGCTGTGATGTGGCTCACCTGTCATGGGGCTCCGGCCCCATGGCCACGGGTGGCTCTGGCCCTGTCCCCCCCTTTCCCAGGAACAGGGGCTAGGACTCCATGAGTGAAATGGAGCAGAGAAACTCTGGTCCTGCCCACCAGGAGCCAGCCTCTGGTGACAGCAGGATACAGTGGCAGCATGCCCTGCCTTCTGCCAGGGCTCCAGAGCCATGCTGGGGCAAGCCGCTCCATGCTGTGCCATGCCAGCAGGAAGCCCTTCCCCCGACCACACTGTGAAGCACAAGGGCACAGCACAAAACCAACGCTGATTCTTCCCCATGTCAAACGGACCAGAGCTATGCTGACCATCACAAACCTGAAGATGCCAGAGTGGTGAACAAAATATAAAGAAGGTAGTCCAGAGACCCTGAAGAAGGGAAGTCTCTACCAATTTGCCATGCAGCTGCTGTCATCTTTGCTTTACTGAAAAGCAGGAAGAGAAGATGTTGTCACAGCTTGCCACTGACAAAAACACTGAGGATGCTTGAGTAAGCAGGAGAACGAATCCGTGAGGGATGTTTGCTTTTTCAGCTGACTAAACTGTCCAGACAAGAAGCTGAAAGGACTTGAGACTCTTAAACATTCAGCAAAATGTTGGGATATTGAGGTTTGAAGTGTCCTAGGGGTGAGTTTTCCCTTTTGCTGCAGTATGTGCATGCCCCTTCCCCCACGGGATCCTGACTGAAACCAAAGGCTGCCACAGAACATTTTGCCCCTTTTTCTCAGAATGAGTGTAATGGCATTGTGACTGAGTTTCTGTTTTATGTGTTTCACTTGTCTAGGCTTTTTCTTCTTTCTGTTCTTAGATTTAATAAACCCTTTTGTTTCCCCAAGCTGCTTAATTGCCTGGTAGATTCTATCCAAGACCCCTTGAGGCCAGTCTCCCTTTCTGTTTTAACCCAGGACAGTATAAAAACATACACATTCTCTGGTGGGGATGATGAGTCTGCTGTGTGTGAACCATGCTCTTTTTGAAAGTTTTCATGACTTGTCTTGTAATATTTGCTTCCCCTCTAGCCTATTGGGATCAAACAGCTGGGAGGGGTGGGGAGGAGGATGAAGGAGACAATCCTCCGTGCAAGTCTGTTATAAAGAAGTGACTAATTATAAAGGACTTTTTTCAGTTTAATGAATTAACAAAAGATATAAGGGAGAAAATTAAGTGCCAGGTGAGCCAAAAGATAAATTCTTTAATGCTCAGAAGGGCAATGGGGTGCAAAAAGAAGTGGATTAATGTGGTTAATTTTACTACTGTGTGAGGCTGAACAAAATACTTTCTTTTGGTTATTTAATACTGTTTTAAATCATCATTTTTAATTTGAAAGTGGCCCAACCTGAAATAAAAATGCTTAAATCAAATTTCTCAAACTTTGTTTAAAATGTCCAGGTGTCACAGATTGTTTTTCCCACAATAACACACTTTATGCTGGAAGGTCCTGGGGACTGCAGGGAGGCAGCATGGAGGATTAATCTCAGCAAGGAGAAAATATTTTGAGCTACTTACTAAATGCAAACTGACTTTTTACATGGTTTCAGTGTCACTAAAATCCTATGCCTGGCAACTTTGCTGCATCAAGCATTTACTGTGAAACATGTCAGTGGTTCATCTTGTCAAACAGCTGTAAATCATTTGCCTGTATACCCAGTGCTGCTGTGGTAGGCTGAACTCATAGTACGCAGACACAGAACGCACAACTGTTGGACTCTCTAAAGATATCTTCATTTATTCTGCTAGTTTAGAGTTTTCACAAACAGAAGAAAAAAAAGTTTAAAAATTTTTACAAATAAAAAAAATGTAGTAGGTTTTTAGGGTATCAATGGGTTTTTGGAGGAAGAGGGAGAGAGGGACCTAATGTGGACTTCATACTGGAGCAAATATTGTAGAGCTAATTTGCTTTTTAATAAAAAACAATATTCCTATAAATCTACCTAAAGACCTACACATGTTTCTCTCTCAGCTTACCTGAAGGCAGACAGTTACATCCAGCCTGGTCTTGCAGAAGGTTCAAGGGAAAGAGCTGGAAACTGTCCTCTGAAGCAGAAGTAAGACCTGACCTCTATGATGCTCATCAGCTCCCAAAACCTGTTGAATTCTCCTCTTAAACAATCACTTTCTAACTTGGGAGGTGTAAGCACAGCTTTGCGTGCTATCTTTGAAAGGTCACTGACTTTTGTGGCTAGATCATTACTTGCTAATCAGAACTGCTCCCATCTGAGAGTAACTAAAAAGGGTGTTGTTCTTCTGGGTGAATAGAATGTCTTCCCCACAGTTTTTTTCAACAATAAATCACTCTGATCTCAGTGAAAACAGTTTTAGGGGTTTCAAACTACCTGTGTTCCACTACCTCCTTCTTTTTTGCAAAAAATAGATTTTTGCAATTTACATCTTAGTTTCCCAATTGTAGCTAGAAACACCTAAACAAACAGTCATCTCACTTTGTGGTGGAAGTTACTACAATCTTGTAGCAGTTCTTGATGTTCTTAAGGCAAAAGGAACCTTATACCACAGTTTCCTTGGCTCTGGATAAACTTGAGATGAAACTCAGATGAAGCCACTCCTTTCTTGTGCACATTCACTCCTTATGCTATGTCAAAGCTGATTATTATCATTATCTCAGTTCTGTCATACTCTGTAAATACGTGTCTAAATAAATCAAACAACATGGCAAATTTTGTTAAGGGGAAAGCGCGAGCACAGATTTCATTAGGGATTTGCAGTGAATATTTTGCATTGCTGAGAGCGCTATAAAACTTAAGAGTCTTGGTTCTTCCTACAACCTAGGAGAGATAAGCTGGGAGTAGCACCTCCTGCTAGCAATGATTTCAGCTTGACTTGGGGCAAGACGAAAGATGTCTCTCTGAAATTTTCAAAGTCCATCAAGATGGTGTGGGATTGAACCCAAATTCCAAAATAAAAATTGCGCTAAGGCAATCTAGCACAAATTCTTGAACTGCACAAGTTCAGCATTTTAAAGCCTTGCTTTAGATTGAGGATAATAAAAATCCCACAGAAGCTGCATATGAAGGATCATGGGTGAATAAACACTGTTACTGAAACAAGCCATCGGTAAGGGAATTACTGTGTATATTTAAAAGAAAGCACAAGAGGGATGTTTTAACCTACACCTTCCCACTCCTCACTGTAGACCAGACCCAAGGACTACAAAAGTCGTGGAAAGGCTCCCACTGACTTAAAAAAAAAAACTGGATCAAGTCCCATGTGAGTTACATCCATTTCAGCTCCCTAAAAAAGGTGGAGGTAGCCCTAAAAGACAAAACACTAAAGCAAATTAAATTTACATGACTTTCCAGTTGACTCCATTTACAGCTGTTTTTTTAGTGAAAAGGAAACTTTACTTCTACAGAAAAGGAAGTTTTGGTGTAGTGTGTACAGATATTTTTTCATGACATTTGTAAAGTGAGTCACTTTCAGACTCAAAAACTTTACTTGACTGTTTGAAAATTGTACCTAGAAGATTTTCAAACACTTTTTTCCAAAGGCGTCTTTGATACTGAGTGCTCCTATCCTCTTAATTAAATAATCATCACTCCAGCTGCTCCAGCTGGCTTTGGGGAGAAACACGAATCCAGATTTTCTGGAAGTCAGGAGCAAAGGATTACTATCCCAGCAGCCAAAACAACACATGCAGCCAAAATGAGAGATCATGTGAAGGAGAAGGTCTAAACATGCCAGCTGCGAAGTATGCGGACTATATAACACGTAATACCTTCTTTAAATTAGGTAACGAATTACATAATACAGAGTGAAATGAGAAAGTGGAATTAAAAAAAACAAACAACAAAAACCAGGCCATAATTAGAACCTGTTTGTTGCTCCCAGCATGATTTAATTTTGCTTCTGCTCCTTTGGTTTTTCGCTGAGAGACTTAACAATACCTCATGGAAAACTTTATCAGTCTTTCTGTGTTGAAGCATTTAGAAGAAATATGTTACATCATGCTGCTTAGCGATCTGTTTCCTTTTCTCTCACCTTCTTCCCGTGCAGAGAGTTGTCTGAAAGTCATAAAATTGATTTTTGTTTGTTGTAAACAAGCCTAGCACTAAGTGACCTTATTTGGTGATGAGAGATGACACTTGTTCTGAGCTATCACCTTCCCTTGCAGGTCAGTGCTTGTAAAACATCACTGACTAACATGCTTCAGACTGATGGCCCTGTTTACAGGTTGATGAGATCTATTTCTTCACTGGGAGCTTCTTCAAGCAAATGCCTTCAAGCAAATATCCTGCTGGCACTCTGCCTACACTGCAATATGCTGTATCTTCAAGGAACCTGCATCTTTGTATCCACCTGATCCTTTGTCTCTGCCTCGAAAGAAATACCAGGTATACTTTATTATACAAATCTACCTAGGCGGCAAGCTTGAGACTCGACCGTTTGTCCCGCTACTGCTAACTTACTTCCTCCCTCCTGGGATTCTCCAGCTAACTCCAGGATGGGTACATGTTTAGAATCCCTCTGCTTTAGAAGGTCTTGTAACCATTTTAGAAGGTCTTGTAACACACCAAAGTATGCACACGTGCCTTTACATCAACCCATAATATGGGTTCTTGTTATGCACACACAGAGGGTTGTAAGCTGGCTCATGTTATTTCAGAATGTTTGAACAGACAGAAGAGGAAAGATAAAGAATTTGTCAAGTGACAGAAAAGTCATTGAAGTCTAGAGGAGACAAAGTCTTGTGCATTACAAGTATAGTCAGGTTTGCTGCAAGGGAAGGTGACCCTAAAGCATGTGGATGCATTTTATTTAGTGGTATTGTTTTAACTCGTGTATCTATAGATGTGACTGGATGTAGCTTTCCTGAAGAGGGGTAATAGGCTAAATGCAGTGGTTGATGGTCACTTAGCTTCGGACTAGTGATTTAGGCAGTCTAATCATACTTTATACTTATGAACATCTGGTTACGCAGAAAATACAATAAACAACAAATATGAGCCAGTGCCACTTCACATCTCAAATCCTAGCAGGACCACAAGCACTCCTTCTGGGGAAAAGCTATCCAGTGTGCACTGTGATAATGCAGTGCAAGTTAATCCAGCATTCATTGTTAAAAGCTGTTGGTTTTGCTTGTAATTAAGCCTGGAAATCAGCATTCCTGTGAGCATTTTATTATCATCTCTGGTGATAAATATCCTTGTATGTGAGGTGTGAGCTCAGTGGAAGCTGTTTGCTAGGTAGAGAAGGGTCCTGTGGGAAAATTATTGACTGAGACAAAAGTGTTCTTAATTTTCTGCAGGTTTTCTATACAAACGCAGAGTAAAAATTTGACTTTCCTATTCGGTTCATATTCTGCACTTTCTGCTCACACAGTGAAAACCCAACAGTCCTGTCTCAACTGTGTCTAAGCAAAGAAACTGTAGGTTCTTTCTGCCACATATATTGAGCTTGTTCTAGGGTCTGCATGATTCTTTTCAGTTCTGCTGTGAGGCAGTTACATAGTATTTGTGTATCTATCTGCTTCAAAGTACTACATATAAAAAAAATCAAAACATTGTCAGTTCTTAATGTCAGACAGTCACTACACAGCTCTGTCGAGAAGTGGTCATCCCTCTCTTTTAAAATGACTGTGGAAAAGGAATTGTTGTAAATATTGGTAACAACAAGGTGCTATTAATAGAATCTGAGAACCAATAAATCGTTTTGATACATTGATATACTGTTCCTGGGGAGACTAATGTCTTGATGGGACTGACAATGAAAAGGCATCAAGTGCATCTCTGAATGTAAAAAGCAAGCTTATCCTTTTCTCATTGTCACGCCTGAAGCACAGAGCTACGCAGTATATTTTTGTATCAAAGTCCACAGCTCAGCCACAGAAGTGTTTGCCCGTTGTTGCCTAGTTGTGTTTTTAAGCATTCTGCCTCTCAGAGCACGTAACCAAATGGGATGCTGACCAATGTAAGACTGAAATACACCTCCAAGTCCCCAGGTCTATCAGGAAGGATTTGTGCTGAAACAAGTGTGATGGAAGTTCTGGCACTGTTCTAGGTGTTCTTAGAGATTTTTGTTCGTAAGAAGAAAAGAACAGTTACTCAAGGGGCTTAGACCAATTAACAGGTTCTCTTCATCAATATTTAGTAATGGAATCACCAAAACAAATGCCTGAAGAGTGGTAAAGATGAGAGCAGGAACACTTAGGTCATTCCAGAATTCTTAGTCTAATACCTGGAAACATCAGGGGCCATGACAGCACAGAGTTTGGGAGCTTGATAATTAACATCACACCATTACTGCTTTAGTACCCAGTCTTCTCAGTCTGTGGGAACTGATCATTTTGATTTTTTTTTTCAGCTCAATTAACCTCCAATTAAATTTGAAAAAATAATACATCCATCTGTGGTTCAGAATGTTAATGAAGTCAGTGGGATTCCAAAACCAAAGCTGAAGCTGTGAATGGTCGTAAGGGTCTGTTCTGCTTTGTGTTATCAGGTCTATATTGCTTAGATGATGTCTGAAACATGTAAATCTTCATCATCTTTCAATGGTAGTTAAGGTTTTACACAATTTAACATACAATGAGAAAAAACACCAAAGGTGTGCAACAACACAGTAGATCATACTTTCTGTTCACCCCATTTCTAGGTTCCAGAAAGGCATTCTTTGTATAATTTTGAATTCATAAACAAGATGAGTAGGGGTTTTTTGTTGGGCAGGGTGTTTGTCCATGCTTAGTTGAAAAGAAAATCTTATAATGGTCAAGTAACTGCCTTGTTTGTCTTTGCCTTTTCTGACTCCAGGTGCTTTTGGAACAAAGTTCCCAAAAGAAAAACACCTCTCAAAAATAGTGCAAAATCAAGTGTAGGCAGCTGCAAAAGTGAATTCCACTGACCATCATAGCTCAAAGACAGAAAGGTCTAGGTAGGTTACCTGTAACTAGGTAAAACTTGTAATTTCTGTGTTGTTGTAGTCAGCTCAGTGGGGTTTGGGGACAAACATCTGCACTATATGTAGTTTGGAATTTTGTGGTTTTTGCAGAACTTGCCATTCAGTGGTGAAAAGACAGAAGTAAAAGAGATTAAGGTACTGTGACTCTGAACTCAGGATCCATGAGCAAGATTTTCTGCAGGACAACCCAGTATCTGATCTGCTGTTGGTTTTGAGGTTAGATTTGTACAAAGAAGCTATGTGGCTCTTTAATTTATTAGAGCTGAAGTAAGACCATGCAGCACTTTTGAGACCTGTTGATGAGTCTGCAGCTTCTTCTTCTGAGTGGCTTTCTCCAGCTACAGTTGAATGCGATAAAAATAGGAGAGATGTGAAACAAAGAGAACTTCACAACTAGAGTAATAAAAATTCACACAAGGCTTGTTCTCTTCCTCTTGTCATTCAGTAGAAGCATGCAACTTGTATGAGAACAGATATATCTAAAGACTAGCTTTGAATACAAGGAAGAGAACACAGTAATGATATAATCTGACCACAAAGCCTAGAATAGGGAGGATCATTGGAGAAGGAGGAAAATAGATTGTAAAAGCTACAAGCACTATTTCTTGTTGAAATATTCTGGCTTTCTGATAAGATGTTTCCAGATTCAAGCCTTCAGTCGCCAAGGTTGTACAGGGAAAAATGTTTAGCTCTTGTGCTAAATAATGCACTTGATTTTTTTACCCCTTCTATAAGGGAGAGCAGGAAAGTTTGCCAGCTTTGCACTTTAAGTTTTTCTCTTCCTGTACTTTAACCATATGCTTCATGAAAAAGCCCACTAAGAATGGAAGTTTTGCTTGCTTGGAGGGAAATTCCAGAGGAAGATGATAAATTTTACTCTTTTGCAACCTCTCTAATAACTTGCTGACATTGTCTCTACACTCCTGAAATACTATGTGTGGCTTTGCCCAATTTAGGGTCCTGCAGGTAGGTGTCTACAATAATTTGACTAATTTAAGTATAATCTCTGGAAAAATAAATGGATACTCACAGACTTCTGGAACTTAAAGCAAAACAGAAAAAAAAAAATGGATGGAGAGCATATGTGCGTAACTTCTTATAGTTGCATACTATTTCATTAATTTGCCTCAAAGATGAGTGCAGTAATTAACATCAAAGTGAGTCATACACCCCAGAAAAGGATTCAGTCTTGCTCTGTGTGTGTAGAGATGACTACACAACATGGCTGGGCAATTGCTAGGCTGTCAGGACTCATCTACTGTATCAGTGCTTTTGCTTCGTTGTTCCTTGATCTCACACCCAGTTGCCTTATGTTCTCATGTAAAGGTCACATCTTCTTTCAGTGAAATAAGCACTCAGGGAGGGAAGCTGAGAGCATATTTCAGTGGTTAAGGATTAAATCCCTGTTGCAGAGAGACAGGAAGTCTATCCTGGGTAGGTACAATTACACTGTGAACAGTATTTGTGTTTGTCCTTCTATTTGTAAGTAAGTTCATAGAAAAACGTTACTTCCAGACTGTCTGACTCTTTCAGTTTCATCTTGCTGCTACGGAAAATGTAGGGTGAAGGATATAGGTGATATTGAATTTCAGTATGGTACATGAATATTAGGCAGTGGAACATACCTCTTCAAAAAAACCCTGTGTGTGTCTGTTGCCACGGAATGATTGCACGGGTAAGATTTACACATAGTGCCTGCTTCAGTTTTGTTTGTACGTTGTTAACTTGTAAATAAGAGAAATATTTTAAATAATGAAGAAGATTGGATCTGAAGGACAGGAATATATAAACTATTAAGAAAGAAAGAAGGGTTTCAAAAGGCCGGACAGGATGCAAGGTCTTATGTCTTGGTGCAGCATATCACCAGGAACTGAAATGTCTTTTCTTATGGTTTCAATAAAAAGAGCTCATTTAACAATAAGGAAGGATTATCTTCCTTGACTACAAAGGTCTGAGGTTTCCTAAGCATGTCAAATAGAAAGATTGAAAATTAGAGACAACTATCCTGCCTTGAGTGTGAAGAATTTTCTCTTCCTGACCTTGCAACTCTTCAGCAGTGAAGACTGTAGCTAATCAAGGTCTCCCTAGAAGGCAGATTTAAATTCTAGATTAATTCCACATTTTTTGTCTTATCAGATCCAATACACTTCAATAGGTACAGATGGGTGTGAACTTGGCAATATTTTATATCCAATTTATCATGCTGACAGCTCTGCTATATACATTGTGCTGCATTTATAACCCACCAAGCAGAAGATAGAGAATAATGTTTATAAGCTAGGACCAGCTGTCAAGTCTCTAAAGAATTCCCAAACTCTTGAGCTCAGGTTTAAATGGGAAGACAGGGGAGGGAACAGCAATGCTGTTACACACAAACTGTTGCTGCCCATGATATATATAGCAAATAAAAAAATCTTTTCTAATGTACTAATCCTCTTTGAGATAAAATGGATTCCATATGTTCCAGTGTCAGGTTGCTGCCATAACCCCAGCTGAAAGCACAACACTTAGCAATCTTTATATTGATTCTAAACATATTGTGTCACTGCTAACTCTGATATGTTTTAATGCTAACACAATTAAACTTCTTTCAGCATAATCCTGGTAAGTTAAACACTGTTGCTGTAATGACAAACATCACAGCTGTGTGTCTCTCAACAGTAAAATGGAAGAAAGATGTGTCATCCAAACCAATATAAAGAGCCTCTCTCTCTGTCATGCTGAGAATTTCCACTCTGTTGTTTTGCTGATGAGTGATGTATGGAGTTGAACGTTGTTGCTCTGTCTGTGAAAGCTGCCACGGGTAATATTGTGTGCTTTCTACACTGAGTAACAATAACAAACTAAAAATCCCACTCAGACTCCTCAGATAAAAACCGCACTCTATCATTGAAGCGTGCCTTCACATTACACTCTCATCTTGTTATTCACCTGTACGAACACAGACAGATGCCCTACGAGAGAAAGTCCTGTTGTCCTTAAGATGCTAGTTTTCAGGGTTTTTTTGTAAAGGACTGAAACTGTGGTATCTGAGAGAGAAAGTGAAGTTTGCTGTGACAGCTTGATGTTACTATCATCTCCCAAACAATTCCCTCCAATTTTTGCTACGTAGGTAGTCCCCATAAGAAAGAAATTGTTGCACTTGAGAGCGTCTGATCTGCAAATGAGGCAGCACTTTGAGCAGTTGAAGAAAATTATCCTGCACATTTTGGGCAAACCAAATCAACGTCACAGAGGAACATGTGAAAGCATGGCAAGAAAGGAAAGGCTGGCTACCAAGTACCAGCATCCTAACAACCTGCTCACTTGTGAAATACCTCCTGTTTCTTGTCTAATGCCCTTTCAAAGATCTAGTAGATGCATATTTTATGGTGGCTCAGTCAGAGCACATCAACCTGTATTAAAGCAAGATCTGTGCACCTTTATGAAAGGTCTGAGAGAAAGGTGCATTTGAGGTATATTCAACCTTTCTGTTGAAAAGGATGAGTGAAGAGATGGATCAATTCTGACTCCAGTTGGCTTCCAAACTACTGCAAAATTTTCTGTTGCCATAGCTGTTATGGCAGAGGAGTGGGAATGCAAGAGAAAGCAATCTAGCAGATAGGAAAGATTTCTAATAGTGGGCAACACTTTTTCATCAAATAATTTTCTCACCAAATCCCATTAACAGCTTCACGACTTTGAGATCATGCAGCAGCATGAAGAAACAAGACTATGATATCCCAAAAGCCAAAAATAATGGTAAGATCATGTAATATTTCCCACTGACATGTGGAAAATGCCCTGTGTGAAGGAGTTAGAGGTAGAATTTTCTTATAGGTCAGATCTGGATTAGAATCCACGTGATTAACCATGATGTAACATCTTGGAAAGGCACAATTCTGTTGTGCCCCTTACAGGCTATGTTTGTGACCCTGGGCAAATGCTGCCAGTTCCTTCAGTTCCCCAATTCTGATGTGGGGTACCACTACGCTTTAGAGCAGGAAGCGTTGCTGCTAACTATAAGTCAATGAAAAGCAGGTTCACTAGATTCCATCTGACAACCAACCCCATCTTTCTGAAATAGGGGAGGAATTATAGTTTTGCTTAGTAAGTAAATAAAGTTGGTGCACCATTTATACAGCATAAGTGGGTCCCAAAAACCCACTGCCAGGCACTGTTGTTCACTCCCACTGTATTCAACCATGGTGACTAACTGTTCCTTAAACACATAAGATTCAAGGCACTGATGAGTCTTTCAGAGTAGCTTTCTGGCTTCAGACCTGTAACTTGCTATTTTTTCAGAAGATCTCACCTGGAGCACTTCAGGAGCTAAAAGTACTAAACAACTACATGTCTTGTAAAAATGAATGACTATAAATGAATTCATATTACTCTGACTGGAAGTATCAAAGGTGTCTGTATCGGCAAGTATTGGACTGCAGTGAGAGGTTTAAAGGGTGCAATAGTCTTCCTTTCCTTTGTGTTCCCTGTGGGTATATCTCTTAGATTTCATGTCTGCCTCTCTACTGGGGCCCCACACTGTCACAAGGTGAAGACAACCTTCATGGTTGGTTACCTTGATCTGATGAAGAGGTTTCCTGTAAGACTGAGGAAGGAAGGATACAAGCACAGCCTGAGGATGTGCATTTCTCTCCAGCCGCATATCCTGCCACAGACCTCTTACTGCCATGTGTCTCAGAGCCATGCCTGTGTGTTCTTGACTCGGGTAGCATGGACGTGACCCATGGCTTTGCAGAATTCATAGTCAGAGTGAATAGACACCAGGTTAATTTCACTGGCTTTTTCTGAACTGTCTTGGAAGGCCAGGCCTTGGGCATAGGGCTTGTTACAACAGCACATTATGTCAACTTGCAAAACAAAACAAAAGAATCAGACAGCAATTCATATGCTTATTATGTATGCTAAGGGCTTGTTTTTTCATCTGAGATACTATTGTCTCTTGGATATTCTTCCAGCTGTGACATATTTCTCACTTAAGCTGATTGCTAAGTATTCACCCTTCTGGAAATACAGTTCCGAGACTTCTTTAATACGTACTTCGAAAATCTGGATCTGTCTCCAAATCTGTCTGCTTGTAACAAGGACCTTTTCAACAAATGTGATGCTATTTTTATACAGATTATTTTGAGCTTACGGAGGGTATAAGTGAATAGTTAGATCACAACAGAAATGAACAGAGGCTTCATTTTGCAATCTTCTAAAAGGTATGTTTCTAATAGTTTACCTGTGCTTTTTCAAAGTATCAGGACCCCATTCCTAGGGACACCACAGGTGTCAGCAGGACCATGGGACACATTTACCACATTCGCATTTCCTGAACAAAAACCTTTGTCACAAAGACACAAGACAGACACGAGGAGTTTCAGAGAAGCTTTTGTTTTGGAAAGAGTTAGGTTATATGTGAAAAATCTTGAGGAAGATCTCTTCCTTCTTTGCTCTTACATAGGGACATAAAACTGAGAAGGCAGGGTGCATTTAAAACATCTTCAGTCACACATAGGTTAGCTCCAGAGGTTGACTGAAACTTTCCAAATCAATACTGAGATGACAGTCAACAGGACAGGATCCCTTTGCTTGTTCCAGGACAAGATACCCTGCATTTTCCTTGCAAGGACTGACTGTTCCACTCTGCAAACTGAGATTAACATTGTTAATTTTCTTTCTTGCATAATTGGAAAGACGCTAACTAGAAGCATCAATAACCAGATGGTGTTATTATTTAAATAACAAACAATTCAAATAACAACGTCCAATATCTTTATTCAAATAACAAACTCACTGTCACCACTGCTGTGGTTTTAGAGTGACAGGCTGTAGAATACGCAGCATGTCAGCTTAGATGCATTTTGGCTGCTGTCCTGCAGCTCATCCTGCCAAACAGAAGCATGTCATCAGAGGTAGACCGTTTGATCCATTGAGTGCTGAGATAATACCCTTGGCCATCCAGCATCACATTGCATTACATGAGCAAATACATGGCAAGACATTCCTTCAGCACCTCTCTCACCAAGTTGTTACCCAAAACAAACTAAGAAAATATAGTCTAGGTTATATGAAACTTGCTTTTTACTGTGATCCTGGAGGAGAGACATCTGTGAAAGAGGTTTTGCCCCAAGTGAACAGTTCCTGTGTAAGGAACAAGCTTAATCTCAGGAATCAGACTTCAGTGCTAACAAGATGCAAATATGCCTTGTCAGCACTTCCCTGAGCAAATTGGAGAGAGGACTGAGAACAGGTCTGGGCACAGGTTTTGTCTCCTTGTATCCATTATCCAGATCTAGTAATGAGTTTCTTAACTTCATTTTGTAGTGGGTTAAATCTAGTTTTACTTTTCATCCAAATCTTCCCTGCTATGCAGAGTGATTTCAGGGTGATAGGGCAGCTTTGGAGGTGCTCTGCTCTCCAAGGAGTAACAAGTGGTGCACTTTAGGGCTGCTTACACCCAAAATATTGGTGGAAGTCTCCCAGGAACATGTATTTGCCAGGACAGGTACAAAAGGTGGTATGGAGCAAGTCACTGAAAGACAGCCTGGGGCATGGATCTTCTCCCTAATTTCTCATCGTTGTTTGAAAAAGAGTTCCTGAGGAACTGACTCCTTAACTCTCCTTCAACATATGTGTTTTGCAGAATGTTTGATGGTAGAAGTCCACATGCATATTGATTATATGTTGCTGCATCATCATATAGTAATCCAGGTGCATGTTTCTTTTTGCTGTTAGAATGAAGAGCCTTGGGCAACTTGCCTAGAGCTGTGTGTGTTGACATAGCTACATGAAACCAAACAGTGGTGGCACCTGACCAGCTGGGCCCTGTTCAGCACAATTTTTTGTGTGTTCCAGGTCATAGGTTCACAGAATACCTCAAGTTGGAAGACACTTAAAAGAATCATAAATTCCAACTCCCTAGTCCTTACAGATCTACGTAAATATGCATGACTGTTTGCATCATCCAGACTCTCCTTAAACTCTGGCAGGCTTGGGGCTGTGACCACTTCCCTGGAAAGCAAATTACAGTGACCAATCACCCTCCCGGTATTATTCTGGTAACAGCCTAGAAAGGAAGCTGGGAACAGCAAACAGACAAAAAAAGTTAAGGAGAAAAACCAAAAATGTTTTTTATCTAGAATACTAGAAAGTCTTAGGCTGCAAGAGATCATCTTGTCCCAACCCTCCTAACATAAGCAAGGACACCTCTCACTAGACCAGGTTGCCCAGGAGCACATCCAACCTGGCCTTGAACACTTTCAGGGATGGGGCATCCAAAACTTCCTTGGGCAACCTGTTCCAATGCCTCACCACCATTTTAGTGAGGAATTTCTCCCTAATATCCATTCTAATTCTACCCTCTTTAGCTTAAACCATTTTCCCTTCTATCACTAGAGTCCCTTGTAAAACATCCCTTTTCAGCTTTCCCATAGGCTCCCTTCAGGTACTGGAAGGTTGCTATAAGGTGCCCCCAGAGCCTTCTTGTCTACCAGCTGAATGGCCCAAATTCCATCAGCCTGCACACCCCTCATCTATGCTCAGGTAATGGCAACATCTGAAACATCAACGTCACAGGAGAAAATTAATTTAATATACCCGTTACTTGATGCCTGTAATGTGATAACCATTAAAAGGGACAAGGGTGGAAATACACAGCGCTCAAACACAGAGAAAATGTTAGACAACAACACTGCTATAACAGTGATGCTCTAACTCTGTAAGTGTGGCAAGTTCATGTTATTAGTCAGCTGTTCAGTCAAACAGCTGATGATGCTGTGATGTCTAATGCTTAGGTGATTGCAGGTGTCACAGGTTCTTGTGACACAGTGACACAGACACCACTACTCAAGCGTGACTTCTCTAATTTTCTTGTCTCCATAACATTAATTTCTGTCTCAAATGGTGATCCCTTCCGTTTTGCCGTAAAAATCCATTATTTGTTTGATGTTCAGTTCCACCAATCCATTTTGTTGGGAAAAATGGCCTATAGTGATAGACCGGTAGTATGAGCTTATTGCATAATCTGAAAACACAGAGTCACAGAACATTAGGGATTGGAAGGGACCTCGAAAGATCATCTAGTCCAATCACCCTGTCAGAACAGGGTCACCTAGACTAAGAACAGATCCAGGCAGATTTCAAACATCTAAGCATTAATTTGCGTTTGTAGAATGGCTGGGTATTGTGTCTCAGTCTTTAGCACTACTCCAGAGAATGCAACCAACCGTTGCTTCTTCCATTCTGATAAATACATTTGCCATGGACATACCTGGGGTGATTATTTTAGTTCTCCGGTCATCTGTGCTGCCTTAGGTAGGAAGCCTGAAGTGACAACAGAAAGCAGAACAGCAGCATTCCCTCCTTGGCATTTAGCCATAACAGCAGAATGTACCTTTCTTTTCTGGCACCTTGCCTCAGAGCAAGGTTTTAAAAAAACTTTCTTTCCATTCCTGTTCCAAGCCAGGAAGCGGAATGTCAAAATAAACCAATTGCAGAAAGGTTAACCAAGTCCTCTACCTCCCCTTCCCATCGCTACAACCACCACGTGTGCTGTGGCATTCTGATCAAGCCGGATGGGCCCCTGAATGCCTTTTCCTGGACAGCTCATCCTTGCTGGCTCGAGGTGAAGGCTCTTCATTGCTCCCTAAGTAGCAGAAGAGGGTCACATTTTGTGCTGTTAAACCAAAGAGGGAAGCATACCATGGCAATACAAGCTGCTGACAGGGCCAGTGAGATTTCAGGTTACTCTGATTTCTAGACTAATGTAAGATGCACTAGTAAACAGTAAATTAATATTTATTTGGATTTTTCAGCCTCCTCCAAGAGCATGATATTGTAAATACGTTTGTGTTTTCTTGAAGAAAGCAAGTGCAACCACTGTGTATTTCTACATGTGTATACGTGCTTGTCTGCCCTTCTTGGCAAACCACAGAATCACTGAATTTCTTTGGTTGGAAGAGACTTCTAAGACCATTTAGTCCAACCATTAATGCAGCACTGACCCCAAAACCCCACCAAAGCATTCTTATATACATTAAACAGTGTAACTTTACAGGTAAACTGATAAAATTCACTGTTTTTACTATGACACACAGTTAAGGTGTGGAACTTCTGTTACAAGACACTGGAAAGTCAATTACCAAAAAATAGGTCAAGACAATTAGGCAAAAATTTGTGAAGGTAAGACGACACACTTAACTCTGTTTATGCAGAGAGAATCCACGAGCTATGATGGACGTTGGGTACATGAATTATGAATCGCTCTTACCCTGCTTCTTGTATGGGTTTTCTGAATGTGTGCTTCTGATGACTGCTGGAAATGAAACATTTTTGTAGATGAACCTCTGGTTTGATCAAATAAAGGAGTGTCTTATTATCTTAACCAAAATTTACACCACACAGCCCTTCATTTCCCACATTTGTCTAATAGGTATTAGTCGGAACCAAAGATTAAACTAGTAGAACTCCTGCTCTTTCTGTATCCATCTGGAAAGGAATGCAAGGGTTTAGAACAAAGTGAAGAATTGTGTGAATTTTCTACTGGACTTTTAAGCACACAGCCACCTCTTTTGAGATTTTATTATTTCACTTTACTTTAAGACAATGTCTTTGCTTTTTCTTTCAGAACGTTTCTTCCTTCCCTTAGGCCAACTGAAGATGCTCACTGGAGTGCATTGAACACAGACTAAGATAAATTGAGGTGCACATGTTTGAGGATAGATGCAGAAAAAAGCTCCTAGTGTTTGCAAAATGTACTGCATGTCAGGAGATAGTCTCTGATATTATGTCTGTAGCTAGACCAGTACTTTATACTGTCTTGACCTTTCATTGTTTGGACTGCAGTCCCAATGAGCATCTTTTAATGTTGCTGTTTTCCTATATAGACACTATGTCTTCAGTGATTTATGTTGCCTGGAAATTCTACTGGCAGTTCATGATAAGAATAGGCACCAACATCCTTTAGAGACTAACCTCAGTAGGAAAGGAGGTATTTTCTCTCAAGCATAGCTCTTTATGCTGAGTCCTATACAGATTAGTATTTGGACAGCTTCCTCTGTTAAATTTGAGCGCAAAATGTTCTTATATTTTACTTCTCTTTAAAAAACAGGCTTCTGCATGTATAATTTTTTCTTTTTAGTGCTTTTTTGTTATTTTCAGTTTATGGTCTAGTTTATGGGATCAAGCAAAGCATTTAAACTAGCTTCAGTTTCAGAAGTTTCAGAAAGGAGTTTCAGAAAAGGTAAGTAATCAGGGAATTACCCAGTCTTAAAATGGAGGAAACAGACTGTTCTTATAATAAATTTACTTTCATTAAAAAAATGATCAAATAATGTCTGTTATTGTTCAGTCATAGATCCACACTGTCATGCACAAGAAGACCAACAAGGAGAGGAAAAAAGCATCAGTTCTGTTCCAAACAGCTTAAACAGCTCGGGCTGCCTCTTTTGCTCTCCTTCCATTGGCCTTTTAATAAAATGTTTCTTCTTGTTAAATGGAAAACTTTTCATGTTTGCTTTGCAGTCCTTTCATGTTTGCCCATTAGATATGCTATGGTCAAGGAGAAGAACATCTTTACCTATGTTGTTGCTGAACCGTGATGAAGCCAAGAGCTACTTTATGTTGTAAGTGGAGACAGACATTCAGCTCTTAATGTCAGGATCTTAAAGGCTTGCGGCAAGTCAGCATTTGTGCCTGTTACAGACAGGCTTGCTATTTTCTGGAAAAAGATGAGCGCTTGCAAATATAAACTAAAGAGATAGATTAACCCAGCAGAAAAGAGCTGCAGCAAGAGCTGGGAAAAGGAGGAAAGCCATGGAAAGCATTAAATCTAGGGCTATGCAGCTGAGATATTGCAGCAGATGCTGAGGAGAATATTTGCCTGTCAAACACTTCTTCAAGGTTTGTGGACCAAATCCAGAGCCTGTTATAGAAAATCGATGCTATGGGAAAGGAGCAGGAAAACGTTTCCACCTATTGACAGGATGGTTTTTTCTACCTCAGCTATGATAGTCACTATTTTGAGGATAGGCACAAGAGGAAGTTAATCCATTTAATCTGTTACTTAAAGACTACAGTGATGTCAGTATCTAAACAACAGAAGTGCACTTACAGAGCTGACACTGAAACAGAAACTGCTGATGAACCTTCTCATATGAGGATTTCATAGCATCACAGAGATGCTGCTCTACAGGTCTCAAGTCCAAACTATCTCTGGAAAAAGAACTATCACCAACAATAGATCAGGGCACCCTAGATTCATGTAACTGGGTCTGGAAAGCTTTCCATGATGGAGATAGTTACAGAATCCCTAGATAAATTTCTCTTGGGCTGCACCAGATTCATGGTAAAAATGACCAGTTTTTGTCATGCAAAGATTAATGCACCAGGTAGAAACTGAGGCGGGGTTTTGTATTCTTTTTTTAAGCCTAGACTATAACAAGCATTCTTACATCTTACACTAAAAAAATTACATTGAAATGTTATACAATAAGCTTTATTTTAAAGAAAAAATATTTTTGTTGTCAAATACATTTATTGCACTTTCCCATCATTGTAAGAAACAATTCTAATCTACTCAGAGACTTCTTAGTATCATAGAATGGCTTAGGTTGGAAGTGACCTCAGAGACTGTCCAGTTCAAATCCCACTGACATATGTGGGGACACCTAATCTAAATATACTCCCTTTCAGTTTTAAGCATTTCATCCTCATCCTATCACTAAAGTCCCTTGTAAAAAGTCCCTTTCCAACTTTCCTGTAGGTCCCTTTCAGGTACTGGAAGGCTGCTATAAGGTCCCCCAAGAGCCTTCTCTTCTCCAGATGAATAGGCCCAATTCCCTTAGCCTACCTTCACAGGAGAGGTGGTCCAGCCCTCTGATCACTCCTGTGGCCCTCATCTTGACTTGCTCCAACAGTTCTATGTTCTTCATATAATGAGAACTCAAGAACTCGGTGCAGTTCTCACAACTACAAGTGAGGTCTCACAAGAGCAGAGTAGAGGGCCAGAATCACCTCTCTTGACCTGCTGGTAAGTGGTGTTTTAATATAGCTCAGGACGTGGTAGGTTTTCTGGGTGATCTCACACATTGCCAGCTCATGTTGAGCTTTCCACCTACCAACATCCATAAGTCTTTCTCTTTGGGACTGCTGTCTATCCATTCAACACTCACCATACATTTGTGCTTCATATTAGCCCAATCCAGATGTAGAATGTTGTCCTTTGACTTTGCACTTGCACCTCATGCAGTTTGCATAGACCCAGTAATAAAACCCCAATGACAAATCAAGGCAAGGTCTGGGTCTGTCATGTGCACAGAAGATCTCTAAGGGATACACTGAAACCTTTGCTATGGCAATAATTATTCTTACAGAGCCATCCTTAACTCCCCTGCATGTCTATGCAAATATTAACACCAGAAGAGCAAAGAAAGAAGAATAAAACCTTGGAGAAAGTCAGAAATAGATTAATTTACACAGGCTCTATGTGATGTCTATTGTAATAACATAACAATTAATAGCAGGCCAGTTCTTATTTGCTCAATTATATTCTGCAGCTTCAACTACATTGAACAAAGCTGGCAGAAATGCAAAGCCTTTTAGCATTAAGTTAAAGTAATTCTCTTTTCACAGTCTAAGACAGGAAGTTCTTACAGGAAGCCAAGTCTGGGTGTCTCTACATTTTTTCTTGCCCGTTTAATCAGACTACATCTCAATACTCTTCTCCAGTTCTCTGACTATCTCTGGAAACCACAGAAGTATTTGTTAATGAAGCACCATGAGAATACAAGTTAGTTGAAAAGCACAGAATGTAGCCAAAAATGAGACCCTAAGAAGTCTGAATTACTACTCCCACTAAGCTGTGAAGCTGTTTTTTTCTGTCGTGCCATTTTAAATGGAATCACTTTCAACTTTCAGTAAAAGGTAATAATTATCCTTTCTTTCTTGACAAAGCATCAGTGTTTTCCATGAAAAGCATACAGCTCACAAACTCACACAGTCTTGCGGGGCAGCTTTTGGTTTATTTATTTTGTTTTGTTTAGTTTTGTTTTAAATGATTTCCTGTTAAAAACATTACAGTGTAGTATTCCAGCCCATATTTTTGAATAACTGAGTCCACACACAGTCACCGAGTTGCCTGGCCAGGCTTCCAAAGGGTGTGGAATGTTATCTCTCCTGATAACATTACCAACAATGACTGGTTGGTTCTCCAGAATTGTCAAAGTAAAAACTATTGTATTTAGATACCCACAGTGAAATGGATGTAAGATAACATTATTTAGCACCCTAATGTATGCATTTTCTTTGATGCTTTTAAGAAAGAAATTTCCAGAATGTGTGGAAAACTGAGAAACACTATTGCTTGAATCCAGAAATGGGGGAGAAGTAAGAAAAAATTACATAGTAATTACACAGTAAAATTACATAGATGAAACATGGTTTAAAAAAAAAAAAATGACAAAAAGAGCCCAAAAACCCATCCAACAAATAGGAAAAAAAATATCCAGACCTCAGAAATAAAAAAAAAAAATCTGTAACATAATCTTTTATCTGTCCAATGAAATGAAATTATGTCCAAGGTCCAAATTAGAAGTCTTGAGCAGTGAAAGATATTTTAAGGTAGTGAGTGATGCACCAGAAAAAGCCAGAGAGCCAAGAATTCCTCTTCTTTAGGAAACACCCACATCTCAATGCCCCAGACATTTGTTTTGAGTGCTTACAGTTTATTGCCCCATCATGGTGATAACATTATTATTCATTTACCTGAGATTATAACAGTGATTAAAGGCTCTATTTAGGATCAGAACTTGATTGTACATTGCCGATACAAAATGGAAGACAACACTTGTTTTAATGAGTGTTTGGTGTAAACTAACAATAGGCTTAGCGTTACACCCAGCAGTGGGAACAGACCAGTGGCATAGGTCTAAGTGGAAGACATTTTGATTCCCCCAGACGAAGTAATAATTTCCTTTAATTCACCAGTGTGAATAACGCTTTTTAACTGGCTGGATTCCTGCTGATAGAACTTCTGACATGATTATGACCTAGGTGGTTCACTTCTGGACAAATTCTCTCTGTTGCCATTTCCTGGGATGTAAATAACAATCACTAATTGTGATAACTTCTATAGATATAGTGGGTCTCAAATTAACTAGTCCTTTCAGAGACACAAGGATTTAACAAGAAAATTTGGCCTCTGTTTCCTGACATTTTTTAATCAGCCAGATTTCAGTGGCTGGATGGTATTTCTGTCCTTATTTACACTGCAGTTTTTCTCCTCAAGGGTTGGGTTCTGCAGCATAAACAGACTTTGCTTGGAATATCCAGTCCTAGCCTCTCCAAAGGCTGCATTTCATCACATGACAGGAAGACCACTTTTGCTAATACCTTTTCTTCCAACTAAAAATCAAGTCTGGAAGGCAGCTCTGAAGTTTGATGCTTGAAAGCCTCTCTGGTCTGATAATCAATTTGTCTTCTCTGCAGAGAGTTGAGTGCACAGGGTCAGTGTGCAGGAAGGTTCAATGGGATTCAACCCCTCCAGGAGGGCATTGTGTGCTAGGTGCTGGCAAGCTCTTCTTTCGCTGAACATGTGGGCATAGACCAGTTACCTGTGTTGAAGTAGCTCAGCTCATAGGTGGGATCTCTAAAGTGCTTGTTGTTGCAACACAAAGTCGTGTGGCACCTCCAGAAGCACGTTAAGCTCCTTAATCAGCTGCTGCTAAGACGTTTCAGACCTGCACTCTCAGTTTCTGGTTACAAGGGAATCTTCGTTTACTGTGGCACTGACTTCAAAAATTTAAGAAGCAGCCGTTGTAAGTATACACAAGACTTGCATTTTGCTTGGCTTGCTTGCTTCAAAATTGTTGAGCAGTATTGGAAACTAGGGAAACAAAATGGCATTTTTAGTTGCTCTAGGGAGGGGGAAACTTCCAATAAAGGGATGCTATAATTGTTGAGGGTGTTTGTTTAAGGCGAAATAAAAATTGGTTTTCTACAGACCAAACTCCCACACAGGAAGTGCAGGTCTGGTAGGGTTTTTCAAACTGAGTTCTGCATCTGGGAATTGAGTGGTGAAGAAAACAAAGGAAAGGAGTGAAACAGAAAGTGAAAAGGAGCCTAATTAAATAATTATTTCAATGAAGCTTGCATGGTAATGAGATCCAGATGTTCGGGATTCCACAGACAGCCTCTGAACTGGAGGAGCAAAGATGGGTGTATGTATTTGTTTACTTCTCCCACCCTAAGTCTGACTACTGTTTTCTCTAAAAGCCAATGAGGAACAAGCCTCTCCTAAAATACTCCTTGAACTTTGCCTCTTCACTCTAGATTTTGATCTTAGTTGCTCTAGAGCAGCGTAGCCCACAAAGACAGTGGCAATAATCCAGGTATGTTATGGTGTAATTGAAAACACATCTTGGCCTTTGCTCTGCAAACAGCCGGCTCACAACGGAACAACAGAGTACGTGAGCCTATACTCACACGTAGCAGGGGCCAGATTCTGATCTCTGAATCACTGTTAAGCACGTGCAAATACACAGGAGAACAAGAATACACAGAGAATTATAACAGACTTAATCCTGGCTGACTAACGGTTTCACTAAGGTGGGCAACTACATGAGTAAGTTGGGCAATGCACCAAACTGTTTAAAAAACGCCAAATTTAGAAATAAACAGCTTCTGCAGCATCTCTGTGTCTGATATGATGACAATCAATATAGCATGTATTCTCTCTAAATCTCTTTCCAGTTCTGCCTCTTCAAAGGAATGAAAAGGCCCTGGAAATGTTCATGGCTTATAGAGAGCCTATATATATATACAGGGACTCTCAATGGTGTATTTATCTTTTGGAGGACATCATTTCATCAGCAAAATACTTTGCAAAAATACTTACAAAATAATTTGCATAAGTTCCGAAATCTGTATTTTTCAAGTGTTTTGAGGACAACATGTAGGAGCAGTTTCAAGATGCTCAAATATTATTTTTAATTATTATTATTTTTCATTATGAATTCCTTAAATTCTGTTATTTAACATAAGCACTAGAACAAATAACTTTGAGACGAAAAGTCAATTTTTGCAAAATATCTTTCGGGGGGGGGGTGGTTTCTAGTAGCTTTGCCCTTCAACAAGCTTGCCCTTACACCACATTGGCAGTGAAAATTTTTTTGAAGCTCATCCAGTGATACGTATTGCCTTCTTTGAAAGCTTTGTGTATCTCTTTGTTTGTGGAGACTGGTAGCAATACCATTCCTGTGTGGCATCAAATCTTAATAAATACTCTGAGACTCATTTAGTTTCCCACACGGTTGTCTTTAAATATTTACCAACTGTTTTTCAAGATGCTGAATTTAATATACATTGTATGGTACCAGGCATGTATGATGCCAGTCAAATTTCTCATACTACTCTATCTCTAACCTCAATTCCTTTTAGGTACTTCCAGATTCTTCCAAGAATCCAAATGGTTCTGAGGAACAGGAGAAAACAAAGTAGGAGAGTGACTGTGTTGTTCATCAAGCAACAAGGACAGTAAGCTTGAGAAATGAACATAAGACTGAGATTTTGAACATTAATTTAGCCACACTGTAAGGATGACAGCCTCTGTCGGCTTCTCCAGGTATGGCTGTCATTTGGTCCTGTGCATTTAACCTCACATTCTTTCTCCCACGTCCTGCAAGAATGAAAGTCTTACCAATAGAAGGGTTCATTCCTTTGGGTGTAACAGGCTAGAGAAGGAGAGATAAACTGAAGGTGTTAGGTCTTGATTATACACAGTCTTAAAACATTCCAAAAAAACCTCTGATGTTAGTTGAGCCTTGATGTACTAAATAATAAGAAAAAGTGGCATAAACATCAACATTGCCAGATGAACTGTGATGAACAATGATTCAACCCACTATTATTTGATGCATACTTATATTAGAATTTTCTGTGATTCAGACAATACAGCCAAGATGATGCACTAGAGAAAGAATTATTGCATTGTAGTTGCAAAGAGTAATTAACTTTTTTCTTGTCTTGATATCATATGATTCTTTATCACCTTCCTCTTGGTCATGTTCAGTCTTAAGAGGGGATTTGATTTAGAAGTCTGTGTGTCTTTGCTGATCTCAGTATTACTACCTACACCTGTTTTCAAATGCTTGGCTTATTTATGTGTACACCAACAAAAAAATTTCTTAAGATTATAAATTTTGCCCTTTTACTGGTTTACTGTGAAAGTAATTAAAACTAACATGTACTTGGAAGATGCATCCATAGCACCATCCAAAAGGACAAAAGAAAGTCAGTATGTATTGTCATCATTCTCAATATCATGGAACTAACAGCAATCTGTACCTGGAAATATTTTTCCTTCTCATTGTGCCAGTGAATAAAATCAAAGAATAGCACTCACACGTTGCCTGAGCTTCTCATCTACCAACACACCGAAGTCCTTTTCTTCAGAACTGGTCTCAATTCATGCACCATCCAGCAAGCATTTGTACTGGTGACTACCTCAAACCAGATACTGAACCCTGTACTTGGAATTGTTGAACCTCCTGCAGTTTGCACAGGCACAGTTCTTAAGCCTGTCAAGATCCCTCCACATGGCCTCCCTTCCCTCCAGCTTGACACCCACACCACAAAGGTTGGTGTCATTGGCAAACTTGCTGAGGGTGCTCTCACTGCCACTGTCCATACAATCAACAAAGATGGTAAAAAACACTGAACCAAAAACAGATCCCTGAGGAACACCGCTTGCAACCTATCTCATCTTGGACACTGAGCCACTGATTGCAACTCTTCAAGTGTGGCTCCAGCCAGTTCCCTAACTGCCAAGCAGTTCATCTGTCAAATCCATGTCTCTCTTTTTTAGAGACAAAGGTGTCATGTAGGACAGTGTCAAATGCCTTGCACAAGTCCAGGTAGATGACATCAGTTGCCCTCTCCACCAATGTCATAACTCTGTCATAGAAGGCAACCAGATTTGTAAGAGATGATCTTCCCTTAGTGAAGCTGTGTTGTTATTACCAATTACCTCCTTGTTTTCCATGTCCCTCAGCATAGTTTCCAGGAAGATCTGCTCTGTGACATTATCAGGCACAGAGGTGACACTGACTGGCCTATAGTTCACCAGGTTAACTCTTTTTCTTTTTTTTTTTTTTAAAGGAGGTTGTGTTTGCTATGATTTCTCAAATATGATGGATAATGGTCTAGGCAACTTCATCCATCACTTCCCTCAGAACCCTTATGCAAATTCCATCAGCTTTCATGGACTTGCGAACCTTCTTTATATAGTCATTAACCTGATTTGCCCCTACCACAGGAGATGCTTATTTCACCTAGTCCCTAGTCTTAGACTTCTATGTCTTGGACAGCATAGTTAGAGATCTTTCCAGTAAAGACTGAGACAGAAAAGTCATTGAATACCTTAGCCTTCTCCTGGCTAACCACGTCACTTGTTTCCTTTCTTTAGAGGGCTCATGTTTTCTGTAGTTTTCCTTTTTTTCACTGATACACCTTTAGAAGATTTTCTTGTTGCACTAGATGCCTCTGGCCATATTTAATGTATCTGGGCTTCGGGTCCCGCAGCCAAATCCCTGGCTGGGTAAATGACTAATCTGTATTCCTCCCAGGCTACCTAACCTCATTTGTAGCCTTCCTTCTTATGTTTATTCTTGTCCAGGAGATCCTTGCTCATCTTCACAGCTGGCATTTTTGCTTACCTTTATTTCTGTAGGAACATAATGCTTCTTAGCTTAAAGTAGGTCTTTCAATGTTAACCAGTTTCTTGGGCTTCCAGGTCCTCCAGGACTAAATCACACTGAGAAGGTCCCCGAAGAGCCAAAATTTGCTCTTTTGAAGTCCAAGGTAGCAAATTGTCTGGGTAGCAACCTCGCTGCCCTAAGCATGAACACCATCTCACGATCACTGCAGCCTAGGCTTCCTTTGAATTTCACATTCCCCAAAAATCTCTCCTTGCTGGTGATGACAAGGTCTAGCACAGCACCTCTCTACTTTGACTCCTCTACCATTGGAGAAGAATCTTATCATAATGCACTCAATGAATCTCCTGGATTGCTTACACAGTATGGCTCTTCCTTGAGGCGGTTGAAGTCCCCCATCAGTACCAGAGCTTCTGAGTGTGAAGCTACTCCTATCTTTATATAAAGGGCCTCATGGTCTTGGACTTCCTGGTCAGGTGGCCTGTAGCAAACCCCCAACATAATGTCTACTGACCTGACCCATAAACTCTCAGCCCTTTTTTCCTCCACTCCCAGGGGGAGTTCCATGCACACCAGCTGGACACTGACATAGAAGGGAACAACCCCTCCTTGTCTGCCCTGTCTGTCTTTCCAGCACTCCAGTCACAGGAGTCTCCCGTGTCTCTGTGATGCCAGTGAAGTCATGGCCCTGCAGGCACATACATATCTCTTACCCTTCTTGTTTATTGCCCATGCTGCGTGCACTGGCACAGCAGCATTTGAATTGGGTTCCCAAAGAAGAGTCTGAATTCCCTTGTGATCTTTCTCCTGCCAGCCCTGTCTATTTCTATGACTGCAGAAGCCCTATACTTCTCTCCATAGGTCTCATCTACAGAGATATCAAGCCTCTGACATTTATTTCCCCTGTTATGTGCACTGAGCTGGGCCTCTGTTCTTGCCCCCAACAACAATAAATAACCCCCAGACCTATCTCCATTGTGCTTAGCTGTTTCCCCTTCCTCATTCATGTCTAGTTTAAAGCTCACTCAATAAGCCTCACCAATTCATGAGCTAAGAATTCTTTCCTTTCCACTCTTTGAGAGAGAGCTGAATTCCAACAGGCACCAGCAAGTCCGCTACCTTGTAAACCTCTCATGATCAAACAAGCTGAAATTCCTCCAATGGCACTAGTCTCTAAAGCCATGGACTAATGAGGTGTGTTCTGTTACTCTATGTTTCTCCCTGTCACAGAACGGATAGAGGAAATCCAAACCCACCTGTGCTCCTGATCCATCCTGATCTATCCAATATCCCTCCTGCTCTGAAATCCTTTTTGATTACTTTTGGGGTCCTTTCATTAACCTCATCACTGCCCACATGCAAAAGAAGTAGCAGGTAATAATCAGAGGACTGTTCCAGCCTAGAAAACTTCTTCATAACATCATTAACCCAGGCACCAGGGAGGAGCAGACTTCTTTGTGAGATGAGTCTGGCCAGCATACTAACCCCTCTATTCCACTCAGAAGGGAGTGTCCTAGCATAATCTCCCTCTTCTTTTTTCCTAATGGCGTAGTCTTAATGTGTTGAACTGACTGAATTTCTTTTGGCAACCCCCTGTGTGAACCTTCATCATTCTCTTCCACAGCCTGATCCTCAAGTTCTAGAGCTTCACTCCTTTTGCATAAGGACATTTGGCAAGTTGAGGGAGGCCAGGTGGTGGTTTTCTTACTGTACCGAGCAGCAATGCATTTCCATTCTCTACCAACACCAAGGCATCTTCCTTCTACTGAGTGCCAGGACTGTAGGGGTTTTGTGCTTTTTGTAGAGCCTCTGTGTGCCAACTTTGTCTCAGGGATGGTAGGGTGTGGCTCCAGCAATCTATTTCCCTCTCACACTCCCTGATGCTCCTCAGCATCTCTACTTGCTATTTCAGGCCTCTGATACTCCCTGAAGACAGAGATACGGACAACTGCATATTCACTCTGAGTCACCACGTTCTTCCTTTCTAACAGCTTTCAAAGACCATAGTTAGGTCACTGAGACGGTGGTAACACCTAGCTAGGTTTGTCTTTTGAGCCAGGTAAGGGACTGTGGAGGTCTCCGCACCCTACCCAAGCACCCCGCCTGCATACCCTTCCCACTTGCCTTGCAAGTGCAAACTGCCACACCACAATCTTCTACCACATCATGACCAATTTGCCCATCCCATTTATTCTGCTCCTGGGTCATTGCACTCCATAGGCAGGGTTCTTGTATCCACAGAGGTTCAGTGGCCCTCACACTTAACCCCACCCATGGTGAGTCAGAGCTTCCTCAGCAAGTGAACAATGAGCCGTTGAAACTCGTTTAGATCTGCTGCCTCATGGGGGCTGGATCTACTCCTACCACCTCTGTTGCGTACCCACTACTGCAGGTCTGAGGGGGCAGGCAGTCAATGACCACACAGTGGCTTCAAAAAGCCCTAAAAAAAAGGCTTTTTGGCTACTCTGTGGAAATTCCAAGTCTCCCTGTCTTTCCAGTTTCTGTTTTAGTTCACTTACAAGAGAGATTTTTTTAAGCAGAAAAATGTGGTTTCTTCTTTTGCATTTGCATACATGTTCAGAGGAATTTGTAGTCAGTTTGTCTGGACACTGACATGAAGTGGGTAAGTACCTGTAATCCTACACATGTTTGTGGTAAGGAGATTTCCACCAGAAAATCCTTCAACCAGAAAACGTAACTTCATGGTCTTGACCCTTTGTTTTCCCAAAATAGGCATCTGGACAGACGTCCACCCGACAGAAATGCTACAAGAGCTGGAGACCATGCAAGAGAAAAATTTTGAGGTTCTTTTCCGGACTTCATGTGACAACAAGTCCATAAAATGTCAAAACCTAGTTATTTGACACGGGAGAAGTTTTTTACACAACTCCTCCAAAACAGCCTCGTGTTTTCTAGCCTTTCTTCTCTCCTACCTCTTCTACTCTTTCCTATTATGCCTAAACTTTAAGGTTCACTGAGTTGTCAAAACTACATGTCAACTTTTACGCGTGACACTGGATTTTTGCCTCCAGAGCCACTGCTTGCCTTTAATGTTGTCTCAACACCAGTGTTATTTTAGCTCACAGAGCATCAAAGAGTGATACAAGTTGTCACCTGAGACCTAATGCCTGTAAGCATGGCACCATGCCCAAAGCATTTATTGCTGTATCTCAGGGCTAGCTGGGTTTGGCTGTGAATTGGTGAGAAGAAGATGAATGAATTCTGTTACCCAGCACATCCCTTCCATTACCCTTCCTGCTGAAGCTGTCAGGAAATCTTACCTGATGTCATTCAACTACAGCACCAGCTGCCTGTAGCTATTTTTAATACATGCAGGGCAGATACTTTGAAAAATACAAACAGTAGAGCATCACAATAAGCAGTTGGTACCTTTTGTGTTTTCCACTTGGCCTCAGAACATTTTCACAGGACAGGATGCTACAGAAGGAAGCCTCCTGTCTGACTTTAGCACTACACCAAGGGTTTTCTGAACAGGTGTTGAGAAAAATTGGGAGGGTAACACATGTGAGATGCATTCATGTAAGTTGTGAGAGAATCTGAAGGAAAAAAAAATATACCCTAATTGTACATGAAAGAGGCAGGTAGAAGAAGAAGAAACGGCTCAGAGTGGCCTCCATGTGCTGGAAAGTTCACAGCAATTTTCCCTGAGTGGGAAAAAGAAAAGCTTTATCCTGTCTTGGCAGTGCTCCTCAAGGCAAGGCTTGGTCAAGCTTCCCTTGAAGTCAACGGAGAGCATCCCATTAACGTCAGCAGTACTTGGGTTTTGGCCATAATTACTGGAAAGACCTACAGTCTAAATGGAGAAAAGTCTGCAGCCATGCATAGCAATATTCCAGGCTAAAAATAAACTCTGGATTTCCAAGTTTAACATCTCCAGACCTGTAAATAGATGCCTTTCCACCATCACAGATGCAGCACTGTTCAGACTGACTGTGGATATCTTAAGTGGTCAAATGACTTGAGATGTCCCCAAAGACATATAAATAAGCATGAATACTTCATAAAAGCAAAACAGAGGAAGGGGGTAGGAGGGGAAGAAGAAAGCAAGGAAAGAAGGGAAAAACAGATCCTGGTAATAAATCCTGTTTCTGTGCAGACAACAGATACACAGGAGCATTTAATGAGCCCTGCACTTCAGAAAAAAACAAAAATAAATCAATCCTTTGTCTGGGAGAGATAAAAGCTAATCTCACACTTACTTTTTCAGCATGCATAGTTGAATGAGTAGCTTATGGAGGCCTACTCCCTCCTCAGAAATGTGGTGAAAGACTTTCTACAAGGGCTTGTAGTGATAGGATTAGGGGTAATGGCTTCAGACTGGAAGAAGGTAAGTTTATATTAGAAATTATGAATAAGTTCCTCACTATGAGGGTGTTGAGACACTGGAACTGGTTGCTCAAGGGAGCTATCAATGCTCTGTCAATGGATGTGTTCAAGGCCATGGTGTACGGGTCTTTGTCCAACTTGGTCTAATGGGAAGTGTCCCTGTCCATGGCAGAAGGTTCAGGGTCTTTGAGGTCCCTTCCAACTCAAGGTGTTCTATAATTCTGTGATAAATGTAATATCCAAGAAGCAAGGAGCTACAGCCCTGATTCCTAAACCTTGCTTTTCTTCTTCTGTGATGCTAAGAACAACTGAAACCAGAAAGTGAACAGCAGCAGTGGGGATAAGTAGTGAGGATCATCACTTTTGAATGTTTGCTGCTGTCTTCATTAAGTGCTGCCTGACAGTGACCATCCCCTCAGCTGAGACCTGTTGCCTGTTGCTAGCATCACTGCACTACTCCACTACAACACTTTTCATCACAGCTCCAACGGAATACTTACACAAGCTCTTTCACCTCCTGCCCCTAGAAAGCAAAACCACCCCAATATCTCTTGGACTTAAAGTCTGTAAGCCTCAGATGAGGACAACAACCTTTTATTATCCCATACTTTACACTGAGACAGGCCATGCTGTGACCCAAATGAATAGACATGAGTGGAAAGCTGCTGGGCTGTAGATGCTTACACTGTGCTGTCCCACAGGGAAAGCCCTGCCCTGCAATCACATCCTGGAAGGATATTTGCTGATGAAGCTAGCAAGTGGCTTTGTGTGGATTTGTTAGGGTCACCTGGTGTTATTTTATTATGAAAAAGCACAAATTAATGTGAAGTCTGTTACTGTTGCTTGAAGTCAGGATTTGTTTGTTTTGGTTTGTAGCTCCATTCACTTGGCCAAATATTTTGATCAGCTAATGCCTGCTGAGCTGTTTTGAATGTGTAACCACTAGTGTAACATCCTCTGGTTATTGTGAAACATTTGTCAAAACTGCTTTTATTAAACCCTTGCTTAACAAGGAAACTGAAACACTCTTAGTAATCATCTCATGCCCTGCTGTCTGTCTGTGCAATACATCTTCTGGGATTTTCACTCTAGCATGAACTCATCGTGAGCCCCCTTGAAAGTCAAGGAGATTTGGCTGCTTGAGAAGATTTTGGATCAGCCCCTTGAGCACAATTCTGACATTTAAATCTGGCAGGAGGACACAGGGGTTTTCTCCTCATGCCAGTTATTCATGCTCATAGGCTGATGTCTGTGTCAGACCTCAGAGGAAACAGAAAGCATGGAGTGCTCTAAATCCTTCCTTGCCCTACAACCCGGTATGCATCTTTTCTGCGTAGTGAAAAGTGAGCATAGAGGTAGTACCAAACAGTTTGCCCACTGATCATAGGCTGCTGGTAGAAATGCTATACCTGCAAGCTGAGGAACAGTCACAGTGAGGAAATATGAATTCTAAACAAGCAACTTGACTGCTGCCAGTATTTTCTACTGCTTGGTGCCTTTCTGCTTCCCAGATTTGTTCAGCTGGATCAGATAGTCTGATCTCACACAAAAACTCTTGTTCTTTTTTATGAAAACACTACATAGTCCTTTCCCTGCAATATCCAGTAACCTTCTAGTTTGTAGCCTGGGGACTTAACAAGCCTGTAAATCGCTACCCTACCCCTGCAACTGTCTTCCATACACTAGTAAATATCCTTCTGAAGTAATTTACTCAATTTCCACTGCATTGCATAGCAATAAATTTCTCATCCTCTGCCTGGATGAAAGCACATTTCTTCTATTTTGATATATATTTTAAAATTGCTGCCTTATAGCATTTGTGGGCTGCCTGAAATCATGTGTGTGTTTCATAGCTCCATCATTGTATTGTACAGCAAACCTTTACCCTTTCAGCTTTATTGCATCATACTTTTTTTGATAGGTGTCTATCTTTTCTCCCCAACATTCATCCTTTTTCAAGATGTCTTGCTCTACTTGGGCTATATTTCAACCTCTTAACTGTCCTTTTGATCAGCCCTTTGAGTCCATTTCTGCTTTTGCAAAATTAAATTATTTTAATTTCATTCAGTTAATTTTTCCACTGAAGGATGTTGCAGTGTTTAACATATGCAGAAAACTATGAATCAGTCTGATAAAGTAACCTCGTGTGTGTTTTTACCAGTGTGGTTCCTGAGAAGCTGCTGTTACAACTGAATATGCACTGTTACTGGCCCAACGGACACCGGAACAGTGACTTGAAAAGCTTCTGTCTGAGAAAAACAGAGGAATTTCTTTTATTCTGGCTTTCAATCTTTATTTTAAGAAGCAATCAAATTACTCCCAGATGGGCGGATCTTTGTTTCCATCTTCTCTCTAGTGCTAGGCTATTTTAGTTATAACTACATCCTGACAAAACGATTGAGACTCATAAACTGTAGCTAATTTAGGAAAATTATGATCATAACATTTGGACATATGTACTTTGACCTAGTGGGACCAGGTTAATTTGAGAGAAACACCCAAAACGCTGCTACTTGGGGATGCTTTTTATATGGAGTGACGTTGGAGGGGGATCTGCTGGAAGTGAGCAATTACAATGGAAAATTTGTGAAGTCTATGAATTACAGAAATCAATTAGTCTCCTGATCTACTACCTTTCCAAAATGATAAACAAACTTCTGTATTCTTCCTCAGAAATGTTTAAAATTAATAACTACAAACTGAAAGGCACGATTTAAAGCACTTTTCTCTGAGGAAACCAAAGGGGTTAAGTGCACAGTTGATTTCATGAGGCATTTTGTAACTATGCATTGGATTTGTGTCAAAAGAGTTCAACTTCTGCTAGAGCCCCCAAAGAGGCACTCGCAGTTCCTCATTTTGAAGAGTTATTTTTTTCTGTGTGTTCTGTTCAAGTTTGAATCCCTGGCTGCAGTCCAGCTGGAACTTGTGGCTATGGGGTCCTTTGAAATCCCAACTCTTTTCTTCTTGAGTTCCCTCCGGAAGTTGCAGCATCTACTGTGATAGCAGTAGATTCACCAAGAGCTGGAAGACTTTGATGTTAGTGACAATGATTATGAAAAGACATTTCCTGGCAGAAAATCACGTCTCCCCTTAGACCCCTCTGCAGGGTGGTTCTTTTATATTTTCTGCTTTGGTACCCACATATCTCATTTATCGGAACACCTTCGTTTACATAGTAGCAAGATTTTTTGAATAGCTTTTGGCATATTTCTCTTTCGTCAACTGATACCATAGTTCCAAGGAAGTTACTTGGAAAGGATATATTTGAGACTGACACAAGAGTCATGGTGACTCAGTATATTGAAAGGTCAGTGTCATTAAAGCAGTCCTGTTCTCACTTAGTTGCTCTGGATTTAAACTTGCAAGGTTTCTCTGGTTTCATTCATTCATCTATTGTCTTTTTCTTCCTTGCTTTTATGCAGGAATCCAGAGAGGAGAGCAGTTACCCCACAGCATGGCAAAGGGTACTATGAGATGCTAATGTGCACATGTGACTAGATAGGAAATTCTGGGGTGATAAAAGTAAAATGGTGCTTATAATTCATAAAATACAAAATCCCAAATCGATCAGTGAGGCATAATTTCTGAGAGTTTTTATTCCACCACAGATGGCAGTCAGCACCTATGAGGCTAAGATGAGTCAGACTCTGACATTGGACATATGGAGCCACGTGGTAGTCGGTGCCCATCACATGAGACAGTGAATTGCATCCTGACAACTGACAGTGGAGGAGAAATCTGACCTCACTAATCTAGGATGATGCCTGAGAAAGGGAGGAGCAGTCCCTGTGTGTTGACATCTCCACCTTGATATAGAAGCGCAGCTGGGCAGGGCTTATGAGCACTAAACCTGCAGAAGGAACAGGGTCTGATCGCTCCTGAAGTGGAATTCAGTTTTGAATTAAGTTTCTGAAGCAGTTTTTGCTGCAGTCAAAGTGAGAGCTGGAAAAGTTAATTGGATAAAAGGGGTATTAGTGCCCTGGTCCTCCTGAGCTCACCCACCAAGTGCTGTACTTGAAGGAATGATATTTTGACATCTACAGTGAAGGAACAGAATTGGATACCCTGCTCCCTGACTCACTCTCCATTAGCTCATCCTATAATCAGATGCCTGAAGGTGAAGAGTGATGGGAAAACATTGCATCTCCACAGAAGTGTCAGAAAGGTCATTCCCATTCTTGTACTTGAGAAACATGATGGAAACTGTACATACATAAATCTACAGGGATTCCTTTCCTCAGCATGGAAGCAGCATCTGCTTTGGCAGCCTGGACAACAGCGAGCCAATCAGCCTCCTCACAGTGCAAGGCACAGCAGAGTTTCTACCAATCTTTCCCAGAACTTTGATCTGAGAGCCTATGTAGTTCCATGCACAGTTTCAGTTGACACCGCTGCCAAAACACACCATTTCAGCTGTTTGCATACTTTTGTCATGAATCAAAACCACGTAGTTTGTTCTGCTGAAAACAAAATGGTTTTGTTGGCGTGGACAGTCACATGGGTTGACTGATGACCAGCATGGGCCAACCTGGGATGAAAGCAAATGGGCAAGGGCCTGTCACTTGCAAGGCAAATAGTGGCTTCATCTTCAGTGAACCACCGCCTGGTCCTTTATGTTGATTATTGGAGCTGCACTTTTTTTTTTGCTCTGCTGTGTATCGTGTTACTTGTACAGCTCTTATTATTTTACAAAGTATTTAACCTGTAAAAGGAATTTTTAAATGAAAAAATTACCATGTGCATAACTTCCTGGAGCTACCTTTCTCTTCAGTCAATATAAATTAAATTAATTTCTAGGACAGGCCTATTTTCCACGTGTCATGGGGTTCTCTAAGAAGTGTCAATCCCATCAAACTTCTGCTTGTTAGAGTAAAACAGCCCTTTTTTGACGCAGACCACCAAGAAAGAGTTACTATGCAAGATGTTGAAGGCTTAAGACCCACATGTCTCTATAGCTGCAAAATACAGCTATTTATCCAGTGCTGTAACAATATATAGTTGTGGTTGGTCTGTCTCAGAGAAAAGTAATGAACACACAAAAATCATCTTTGGTTTGGCAAGAGCTGCTCGTTGAGATTTGATCAACTGTAATGTTTATCTAGTACTCCCTTTTCAAATCGAGGAAGGAAAAAGTGAAATACAAAATGTTGGTTTTTTTTTAATTTAGTGAAGCAGAGATCACATCCCTCTGGTTTTAAAGTGCTACTCACTTGGGACCCAACCCCTGTAGTAGTTCTTCTGCATGTGATATGAAGACACATAAAATGCTGGTTTTGGTATTTTAATTGTTTCATAAAAAAATATAACCCTACACAACACTTTGCTGATAGCACTTCTTACATGGTTTTTGGGTGATACCATTGATCTCTTAAAAAATACAACACACCTCTCCTCTGACTTATTAGAGAAAACAAAGAATAACAACCCCAGCTTACTAGGTTTTTCTCATGTGGATGTTGGAAGTTCAGCCTCACAGCTGCACCATGGCAGTTGTGCCAGGATTCGCATGAGAGATGGGAGATGGTTTTGCCTGGTTTGGATGCTGGCGTCCAGATTATCAAGGCAGAGGCTTTTGAAAGAAGCAAAATGTCTGGTATGACAGGCAAAGGTCTCCTGAATGAAAAAGTGGAAGGCAGAATGCCTTAGTGCAGTCAAATGTCAGGTTTAAGACCCTGATCTTCACAGTATGGTAGGACAGTAACTCAGTATGGCCGGGGTTGGAATGGACCTCTGAAAATCATCTAGGCCAGCCCCCATGCCAGAGGAGGTTCTCCCTAGAGCAGTCATGTATCTGAATTTTAGAACCAAGCAGCCACATTCTTCTCTAGCCTATGGCACTTTAGGCTGAATGTG
This sequence comes from Phoeniculus purpureus, assembly GCA_028565055.1. Classification (NCBI taxonomy): domain Eukaryota; kingdom Metazoa; phylum Chordata; class Aves; order Bucerotiformes; family Phoeniculidae; genus Phoeniculus; species Phoeniculus purpureus. The sequence goes on from JAOXOE010000874.1 coordinate 30,474,785, forward strand.
TTAAATGGGAAAGCAGACATTTTTCATGGAGAGTGCTCTCTAAGGCTAGATTTATCATCTGAGCTGGTAGCCTCTTCACCTCAGTGTGAAAATCAAATACTTCAGTCTTAGATTGATAGTGTAGTGTTGAGAACTGCCAAAAAAGGTAGTTACAAGGGTATACGCTGTGATTTCTGTTGTTGTTTCAGGATTTCTAGAATTAACATACTGATTTGGGTAATTAAATGCTGCTTATATAAAGGTCTTACCTATAAGTGGTTGTGCCCATCACCTCAAACCAAATATTACTGAAAAAAAATATTTGAAAGGGAACAACACTAGCCCTAGATAGTGGAAAACTGAGGAATAGTGAGGTACATCTCCTTAGGCTTGACCCTGGACCTCCAAAGCTGTAGCATCAGCTGAAGCTGCCCTCAATTATATTTTTCACCCTCCCTTGTGAAAAAGCAGAGGGGCACAGGAATGGACATCTCTTTGCTGTGAATTTGGGCATACAGCGCCCTGAAGACACCAGCGGAAACTGTCTCTGGTAGCGCTTTGTCATAAACAGTCCGTTTAAATCTGCTCTCTTCAGAAGTCACAGTGCCAATTTGTTTTATTCAGGCTCAAAAACAGCTGCCACCCCTCAGGCTATGGAAGTGAGCTGTGGACTCCAGGATACTGCAACTGGTATTTCTTGTCCTAGACAGATGTCCTATGTCCCCTGTAGTAACACACATAATATACACTAGACATTGTTAGACAACTGATTTGCATGCTCTTATGGAAGCATCACACACATACTGAGGACAGCAGGGAAAATACTTGGTCTTCTGAAGTTAGACCTCTGTGTTTCACCTTTTTTTCTGTGAAGTAGAAGGACAGTGAAGCAATCTCTTTGTCTCAACACAGAAACATCAGACAACAAGGGCACCCAGAAAAGGAAGGTTAAAGAAAGTGTACCCTCCCTGGTGAACATGGACAGCAAGCTAGTAACTCCAAAGGAGGAGAAGGTTGATGTTCTCAACACCTTTTTTACTTTGGTCTTCACTGCTACCTCTCTTCTCACAGCTCCCAGTCTGAAGGACCACAGGATGGGGACCAAGTGGACAAAGTCCTTCCCTCTGTAAGTGAAGATCAGATTCATGACCACCTGAGGAACTTGAACATACATAAGTCTCTTGGACTTATGTATGTAATAAGGGCTCCAGAACTGGATGCAGTACTCCAGGTGGGGTCTCACCAGAGCCGAGTAGAGGGGGAGAATTACCTCCCTCGAACTGCTGGCCACACTTCTCCTTCCTGATGCAGCCCAGGATCTGGTTTGTTTTCAAATTGCTTGCAGAATCCTAAATATGTATTCATTGTGCTTATATTTAGGACTTGTTTCGTATGTTTTCATTGCTCTGGTACAAAACTAATTGATATCTTTTCTTTGAATTCTGACCAGGGGTAATAATTGTTAGTCATGAAGTTTTACATGCACTAGACAGAAGTTTTAGCTGTGCTATTTCTTCTCCAAGTGTTCAGGAGGCATGAATTTTAAACCTCTGGAAAAAGGTTTCTGATAAGTTCAGAAAGAAATGGAGCATTATGTATTATAGCCTCAGCAATATTTTGCCGTCTATCTCAGGCAAACTTTAGCCATATTGGAAGCAGACTATGGATTTTCACTTGCATGGTATTCCCTATAGCCTTGAATTGGAGCCTCCAACACTGTAGGTGACCCGTGTTCAACATATCAGAGAATGACTTTTATAAACTATGCTGTCAGCATATCACATTAATTGAAGAGTTAGCTTGGGAATGAAAAAACAAATTTAAAGAGACACAAGTCAAAAGAAAAAGAAACTAAACTGCAATAAAAACTCTACCACAAGTAGCAAGAAATTTCTGCACCATGTTTTACTTCCTTTGAGCCAAGTAGTGGCCAACTGCTCTTAAGGTAGGGATCTATTATATTCCTCCTCACTTGGTAATCACTTCATGTAACAGTTTGCTTTATTTCCCTGCACAGGTCTTTTGTACTACAGTAGAGAGGCTTCCGCTCTACTGTTGTAGGGCTATTTTATTGTAATAAGAACATAATTAAAAGGTGGTACTCTTATTAAGAGGTGGTACTCTTTTGATAGTGAAAAAGATGATAGAAGAAATTTTGTCTCATTGACATCACCCAAGAAAAAAGGTAAGTGACTGAATATGGAATTGAGACCTCCACGATGGCAAAGAAGATCAAGACTAATCCCTCATCGTTTTGCATATATGAATACTTCCGAAAAAGAAATGTAAAAGTAAAGAAGCATTCCCTGCCTGCAGCCACCTCCTACACACAGAGTCCTTCAGAGCACTTCATGGACCTAAGGTGAGCCCTAGGATGGCTAGCGCTGTTGCTTCCTTCCACCTTTGGAACAGTGTTAATCCGTTGCACTTCCAGAATTTCTGTCGCAGTCAGTCAGCACCTCTGTGAGTCAATACATTTTGGAGCAGAAGTAACTCCTCGTTAGCTTCTAGGCTTTGGTTTCCTTCCTTTGGGGTTTTGTTTTCTGCGAGCTCTTAGTTTTGTTTGGGGTGGAGGCTGGGGGGAGAACATAGCTGTGCCGCAGCACAGCTCTACACACCAGGACGCCTGTGGAGGGAAAGCCCTCTCAGACAGTCCTCGCTCTGCAACAGGTTGGCAGTGAAGGTTGGCAGCGGTCGCAGGGTTCTGCCTGCAGCCGGTGAAGGCTGACACACAGGAGCAGAGGGACCAGTACTTAAAGGGCCCGTAACTTAGAAGGCTGGTGATGGAGCACATGGAAGGCCTGCAGCCTTCGGAAGCTCCCTGGCAACAATGGGTGCAGGGACTAGAGGACTGTCTCCAAGATTGACAGATTGTCTCTGGGGTGTGGGGACATCACACTACCACCTGGGAGGACTGCTGGGGTTTTGCCTCTGAGAGAAAGAGCTTAGTTTTGGGATGAGAACAGCTTGTCACCTCCCTCTCTTTGTTGTAGTGATGGGGTTTTGTTGTTAAGCTTGCTTCCCTGAGTTGAGTCTCTTTTGCCTGTAACCGTATCCCAAGGACCCTGACAACTAAGAAGAGTCTGTCCTGGGACTGGAAAGCACAGCCAGCCTGTGACAACATTGGCTCTTTAAAACATCCCTGCACTGCTAAGGAACATATTTTTCCTTGGAGTAGTGGTAAGTGTTTGCTTCTAGCTTGCAAAAAGTCATAGTGCTGTCACAATGTTCTTTGAAAGCAAAAAGCAGTGAGTCCTAGGTACATTTCCTAGTTTCACAGATACTATTTTTTTTCCCCAAGTGAAGCACAAAGGCTGTGAAAGACCAGGGAAAGCAGAACACAAACTCAGGTGCTGGGTACCCAAACCAGGAGTGCAGGGAGGGTGAGGCACAGAGTGAGGGTAAGGCACAGAGGAAGGGCAGCACAACTTACTGCTGGAGTGACCCCGTGGTCCCAGCTCTGAGGAGATGGCAAAGGTGTCAGGAGAGACCTGCTGCAGCAGACACCACTTTTTTTTTCTGCAGTGCCTGGGTGTAACTGAGTGAACTCCATCTGCTTGCCCCCCCTAATTGGTAGGGATTCTCCCTTTAACTCACTTCAAGGTTTAAGAGCAGTGAAACTTCCCAAAAGAAGCAACTGGGAAAAACAAATAAACAAAGTGAGGTTTATTTAAGTGTACAATAAATAGTTTCTAAAAAAGAAAGTTTAAAATCTTGATTATTTAATATACCAATGTCAAACAAGGTACAGACAAGGCTGGTTTACACAAGCCTAGAAGCATTTCTTAAAATGAGGACTGTCTCCCAGAAAACTTGAACTTTGACATACGTCAGACACAGAGCTGAAGAGCCTGTCACTGCTCAACTATGACTACGGGTCCCTGATGCGCACATTTGTCTCTTTACAGCTTTGTGTTTAGTGTTGTCTGGGATTAACTGTACACTGTGAGTGAAAAGCTGTGCCAAAGATTGTATATAACCTATTTTGCTGGTGTAAATCCCTCTGTGCGATCACCAGTTCTTAACAAGATGCAAAACATTGCTTTCTGTCTGTTTGTGTATAATTCACTGTAAATATTAGGTTGAATACCTGGAAAAGATAAGTCTGTGGACTGCTTTATCTCTTGGTCTCTCCTTTTGTAATATTTTATTTTTCTCCTTTGCTTGACTGCTTTGAATTCCTCTTACATTGGTCATTGTCTGTAGAGACTGTTTTGATGTGCAGTTTTGTCCAGTGTTTCAGCAGATGTGAGAAGCCCATGGAACTAAATGCTGGTACCCTTGTTAGACTGGATGTGCTGTATACTGCTCTCACTGCCAAGTGGCTCCAGCTGGCCGCAATGCTACTGAGTGAGCCCATCATGACAGAATTTGGACAGCTATGGGACAGCCAACCCAGCACAACAACTCTGTGCTTTTTCCCTTCACTGATGAAGGGCCATGCAGTATGAAAGGCACAGATTGCATTTCAGCTTTGTCCATTTAAATGAACCCTTACATCTACACAATGAAACACTGTTCAGGGCAAAAAGACAAGATCTCCAGCCATCCTATGTTTGTTTGCATTGCTAGGGCTCTAGCTATCCTAGTAGTACCTTAGTAATGTCTAACACATTATCCCTTATTCTTGCCAGATTTACTCCTTCCTCTTTCCTCCTGTACATTGACCTTTTATTCCTGTGTAAGTAATCCTACTGCACCGAGGACAAGATGACCCACTGTTCCATGTTATTAGTCTGTATAAAGGGGATGATAGCTGCTGAAGATGTAAGAGACAAAGTCCTCACAACCACTCCGGTAGAAGCAATGGTACTGTAGGTTCTTGTATCCCAGGGTAAAGAAGGGCTATTCTCTGGAGTATTTTCTAATAAACATTTTCCTGTTTCTGTCACTACTATAGGCAGTGACAGAAAGCAAGCAGCCAAATATATTGGAACAAACTCAATCAAGATTGTCATGATGCTAGCAAGAGGAACTGGATAGAAAATTCCTGTATATGTAATTTCAGCTCAAGCCTTGTTCATAAAAAAACAGATATGTGTTTATGTATTCCTATTTTTGTTCTGCAATGCTTGCTGGAGGTAAGGTGTTTAATGGAATGTTAGGTGCCACACAAAGATAAAGCAGCCCTGAAATGAATAAAATTAACTTATCTGATTTTGCATCTATGAGACTAATGAGATGATACATTTCTAGTTCATGGAGATGTCAGGGAGATAGAGGAACCACTGGCTTCAAAAGGTTGTGAATATGTGTCAGCATAAGGAAAGATTCGGTCATGCCTGGGTGACACTGCAGTATATTAGCATTTACTGAGTAGCCAGAAGACTGGACAAAGTTTGATTTATTGCAAATTAAGGCAATCAGTGTTCTGGTGCCTAATTCTAAATCTTTATGATAGACGGTAACAACACTGCAATTTTGGGGCACTTGTACAGGTATGCTTATGTGTAAGTGCATGCATGTGTAATGATTTATTAACAGACAAAAATGTCACAGATTTTTATTTAAAGTAGACATGAGGCGTCTGGGGTCAGATGTGCCAAACACGAAATACTGAACTCCCATAGATGAGTTCAGATACTGATTTTTTTCCTGTACCTGGCTAATTGAACGCTCTTACTAGGCAGGCTCTGTTATTACAGCGAGTGCAATTAAGATGTTGTAATGTTCCTCACTCTGTGATCATGATCCAGCTTTTATAAAACCAGGAGAATGTGCTAAGCTAGATTTTCAGTGCTGTTAAAAGGCTGAGAGACAACTGCAGAAAAAAGTGATAAAATCACAAGTGTTACACAGTCTGAGGCTTACTCTTGTCCTTTTGAACTAATTATTACTGAGGCAGTTAATGGACCACATACATTTTGGCTGCAAATATTCTTTCTGCGTTCTTGCATATATATTTGTGGATAGTCATTTACTTCAACAAGCACCACTGGAAGAGAGGTTTTACTGTCTGGTGGGTCAATGTAAGTGAAGCCAGGGGCCGTTTCTGTTTGAGATTGTATAGACTTGTACATCATGTGAGTTATATAATCCAAAACTAGGAGTACTAACATGTGCTTTACCATGGACAATGGTCCAATTCTTCAGCTGCGGCATTTCAGTGTAGTGCCACTGATGCTGCTTATATTATCCAAAATCTCGGTCTTACAATTTGGTTGTTCTGAAAGATGTTCTGACGGAGCCTTTTATCTGTTTTTCAAATGCTTCAATTCAGTGCATATTTTTAAGCTTAAATGATTTATTTATTAATAAAAGCCATGATAATTCGTTGAATACTTCCATATTCATTTCGTAATTAAGTTCATTAATAATAGTCCCAACTCCAGTTTTGTTTACTAACATGAAAGCGGCTATACATTTACCACACTTACAATATATTACAATGTGTTGTCTTGAAAAGATGGAAACCAGTACAGAAAATTTCCCTTGACCTCACTGAGTATAGGATCAGCCATTAAACTCAATCAAGTTAAAACTCTGTAATGAAGTTTGTGATATGATTCCTTGATGGTTTTGCCTCTGCATTATCTGTTTTCTTAGTGCTGTGGCTCACAGTGAGGCTGAGAGAGGGATTCAGTTGGTAGATGCTATTCACACGGACTCCAGGATTTAGAATTTTGTATTAATTAAAAAGATTGCTTTTGTCAGCTCAATCTCCTAATGTCTGAAGCAAGACTTCAGAAGAATTCTCCCAGCTTTTGAGTCTGTCATGCTTATTTGTCTAAGAAAGTCAGTTGCAAGTCAAAAGCAATCATTAAAATATTAAACACCAGAAATTGTCTTCAAACCCTGGGGTCGTCATATGCCAAGATGTTATTTACTCCTACCAGACAAGGCAACAAGAGCCACATAACTTTTTGGTTGGTAGGAAAATATTTCATGTCAAAAAGTACATGTTAAGAAAGGAAACAAGGTGCTTCCCACCTTAGGAGGAGAAATGAACCAAGGAAGCTAGGTTCACAATGCTCCAAGGAGCCAGGTGTCTTGTTAAGCTCTGCTCTTTAAAGGCAGTTCTCATACACAGTACCTTACTGCTTACCAAAATCACTGGGTTTTTTGTCACTTTTTGTAATGTCTGCAAAGTGTTTGAGTACAGGAATAATTTCACACATTGCTAAGATGCAGCTGGAATTTAAGGTTTTGAGGTCTTCCCACATGGAAGATCCACTGTTTCTATGTTTTTCTGCCTATCATCTTTCACCTTTTTGCAGAACAGACTGCAGAATTCTTTTGTTAAAGCTATGGCTAGAATTTCAGTGGTTATAATCTGCTATCCATTCAAATAATTGGCATAATTGCCATACATCAGTTTGTGCCAACTGAATATCTATTTCAGTCTATGAGACCGTATCAGCATGCAGTTTTCCTTAGTCATCTGATCAAGGAGATGCAAGGGGTAACCTCTCTTCACAATTAAAGAATGTTCGAGAATCTTCTATTCCCATCAGCAAACTCCTTAGTACAAAGTCAATGTTTGTAATCAGTGTGTTAGCAGCTGCATGAGTGCTGTGCTGAATCAGTTCCTTCTGTATTTCAGCCCATCTTTCTCTTTGAAACGCAAACACTGTGAGAGATTAAGCTGCAGTAATGCAGATAGGCTCCTACGCCTTACTCAGCACAAGTCATGAGAATGTTTTTGTGGTGTCTGCTCTGATCTGGAGTTTTTGTCTCCTGCAGTTGTGAAGCAACTGTAATTTCCAGAAATCCCCTGTATTGTCCAGTTCCAGTGGCGGCAGCTGCTCTATGTACCTGCTTTTGTCATGTTAGGCATGATGCGATTTATGCTGGAGGAGATTGCTGTATGTTACTGCAGGAAGACAGACTTTCACAAATCCACTCCGCAGAACCCTAATGCAGGTACAATTAGATGAGTAAAGTGAAGATCTGGACAAACTTTTCTTAACCAGGTGCTCCTACACGTGTCAGTTAATTTGAGACAGTGATGAATTAAGATTAATGTAGGCTCCACAACAAAACATATTACTTAGAGCAGATTCATTCTTCAAGAAGGAATGGTTCAGGAAAAGATCTGCACAACCCAGGGACAGATTTATTAACTTTTTCAAAAATTTCCCATTCTTTCTTTTTTGTTATGCTTTCCTGAAGTTCTGACATTATAGTGATAATCAGTTCGTTCTTTTCAGTCTGTGCTGTGGCTCAGCAAAGTCATTGCAAAGACAACTAAACCTTGTCACGATCAGTGGAAAGATGTGTTGCACAAAACAGTCAAGGTACAACAATATATAATTTTTGTAGTCATCCTTAAATGTGACCATGGACTACCCAATATTCCCAGCAAATTCCATACATCACCTTGTGCAAAAGAACAAAAACAACTCCCTCCCCCCATTTCTCTTTCACATGCATAAGGCTCAGTTCATTCAGTAATCTTAACATAATTAGTCCTGAAGGAAACCAGTTGTGTGTAAAGGCAATATTTCATTTTACAAAACACTGTTACAGAAAATCAGACACCAGAATTCCAGTTAATTTAGTAAGATCTAGTTTGATTTCACAACCACCTGTTTTGCTAAGCTTAATTCAGTTCCTTTTAATTCTTTTTCAGTGTTCAGCCTGTTGCACATACTGTTATGAAACAACTAGAAGAAGTGGATTTACACTCTGGAGGAATAAATATGGGTATGTGAGATACTGCTACTGCACTGTCCATCTAAAATACAGTTTCACAGAATCATAGAATGGTTTTGGTAGGAAGGGACTTCAGAGATCATATAGGCCAACCCCCCTGCCATGGGCAGGGACACCTCTCACTAGAACATTTTGCCCAGAGCCCCTTTCAGTCTGGCCTTGAACACTTCCAGGGAGGGGGCATCTGCAACTTCCTTGGGCAACTTGTTCCAGTGACTCTCCAGCTGCAAAGTGAGGCTCCCTGACATTTTTGCATGTCTGTCTTTTTATAGGGATGCAATGCTCCTGAGCCTGGATGAGGTGCTCTTTGAACGTTAACCAGCTTTCTTGGGCTCCCAGTCTCTCTAGGACTCTATTCCATTGAAGGATATCAAGAAGGTCCCTGAAAAGCCCAGAATTTACTCTCCTGAAGTTAGGGGTAGCAAACTTGGTGACCTCTCAAATTTTCATTTGTTCTAAGAGAGGAGCACTGCTGGATCTTGTACTTATCAACAAGGCGAGTCTGGTTGAAGCAGTGAAGGTTGAAGGCAGCCTTGGGTGAAGTGACCATGAGATGGTAGAGTTCAGGGTCCCGTGTGGTAGGAACAGAATACCCAGCAGAATCACAGCCCTGGAGTTCAAGAGGGCCAACTTTGGCCTTTTCAAGCAATTGCTAGGGGAAATCCCATGGGATGGGTACTGGCGGGTAAAGGAGCTCAGGGTAACTGGTTAACATTCAAAGACCTGCCCAGTTAAACAGGGAGCTGCTGGGGAAACTAAAGAAGAAGATGAAAGCCTATAGGTCATGGAAGGAGCAGATGGCCACTTGGGGTGATTGTAAGGCTCTGGTGAGAGAATGTAGGGATGCAACTAGAAAAGCCAAGGACTCCTTGAATTAAACTTTGCAAGAGAGGTCAAGGGCAACAGAAAGAGCTTCTTCAAATACATAGCAGGTAAAACTAAAACTAGAGACAATGTAGGCCCCCTGCTGAATGAGGTGAGTGCCCTGGAGACAGGAGATACAGATAATGCAGAGATACTGAACACTTTCTTTGCCTCTGTCTATAATTCTGGGGGCTGTCTTGATATCAAGCCCCATACTGCTGACACTCCAGAGGAAGTCAAGGCAAGAGAGGAGCCTGCCTTGGTTGATAAAGACTGGGATAAGTTGAGCAAACTGGATGTACACAAATCCA
>JAOXOE010000874.1:30489597-30527279 GCA_028565055.1 Phoeniculus purpureus
CCTAGTGAGACCACATCTGGAGTATTGTGTCCAGTTCTGGGCCCCTCAGTTCAAGAGGGATGTGGAGCTGCTGGAGGAAGTCCAGCATGGAGCAACAAGGATGATGAAGGAAGTGGGGCACCTCCCTTATGAGGAAAGTCTGAGAGAGCTGGGTCTCTTTCATTTAGACAAGAGAGTGAGGGGTGACCTCATTAATGTCTATAAATATGTGAAGTGTGGGTGTCAGGAGGATGGATCCAGGATTTTTTCAATGTCATCTAGAGATAGGACGAGGGGCAATGTGTGTAAACTGGAACATAGGAGGTTCCACATAAGAAGGAACTTCTTCACAGTGAGGTTGAAGGAGCACTGGAACAGGCTGCCCAGGGGAGTTGTGGAGTCTCCTTCACTGAAGATAAGACCCGCCTGGATGAGTTCCTGTGTGACTTGGTCTAGGTGATCCTGCTGTGTGGACTAGATGATCTTTTGAGGTCCCTTCCGATCCCTAATGATTCTATGATTCTAATTTTTTGCTTTTCTCATTTTGACCTCTGCAGTTTTTTTCAGGATCTAGCAAGTTTTGAGATCAGTTGACAATGTCTGAAATTCACCAAAAAGGAAACATCATAGTAAAGGTAGTTGAAAGAAGGGAAGGATGGACAAGCAGACTAGAGTTACTTATGGTATGAGCACCTAGTCCCTCTTCTCCACTAGACTAGATTAAACCTTTGGCAAGGTTTGGGGTTTAAAATGGGTCCATTTAAAATGGGTCCAGTGGTGAAATGAAAGTGTTGTGAGTGCAGTGATAACTACTTGCCTTTCAAAATTTCCTTCTTTGTTTGGTTTAGCGAGAAGGGAGGTAGTAAAAGACATGCTGAGCAGAAAAGGGATAGAGCGCATTTTGCTATAGAGGAGATACAGCAAACATCAGAGAGGTGAGGGAAAGGCAGATGCAGGGTTGTGGAAGATGCCCAAGCATCACCTGGTCAAACCTGTTGTCAGTGCCACTGATCACAATCTTCCACTTCCTCCTTGCTGCAGCCACTAAAGGCAGCCAGACCTCCCTCAAGGATAGGCTGTATTAGCAAGGAATCGTGAAGCAGTCGGTATCTTCCAGTCAGTCTTTTCTCTGCTTATTCAATCACCTTGGATGTAGGAAGGGTCTCAGGGACTCCTTTTCTTCTTACACATCCCCTGAGTCTCTCTCTCTCTTGTCCCCTCCTTATTTTTAATATTTTCTTAAATTACAGTGTTTTTAGACGAATTTTAGCCTTACTGTCTTTCCTTTTCTTCAGACCTTTGTCTTCTTAGGGTTAGAGCTTACATTGGTAAACTTCCAGCTGACATTTAAACTGAGTGTCTGAGATTTTAAATATAGTTGATTTATCACCTTCAACTGTATTATTAGTTTTCACGGAACACTGAAATTCAGAGAAAATTCATCCAGCAGACAAACAGAAGTGGTACCCACAAGCACATTTCCAAATCTCCAGGACTTAGGTGGGTACTTACACTGCAGGAGTTATTTGGCACTGCAGTGTTTCAAAGTCATGATGGCTCCGTAGTATCATATACTGTAAAATACAGGGCAAGTAAGACCTGTGCAGAAGTATTTTACAGACTACTTACATAGTAAGCCTGAAGCTGGTACTATTTGTAAAACAGAAAGCTGGAAACAAGATAAATTCTGTTAGAGCCATTCACCACAGCATTTTAGTTCTTTGGACAAAATATCTCCTCTGCAGAGCTCTGCATGACGGTTCATATCACAACGAATGTTACTGCAGAGTGGTTATGGTTTGTAAGCCAACCTGCATCTCTCTCCCACGGGAGGGAATGTTTTTCATTGTTTTCTGCAGCATTCTTCTCCTTTTGAATAGAACAAGCTGCTGTCCCTGTAGTAAATCTTGGGCCACTGCCCATTGCTCAAACGATGTGAATAAATTTTTGAATGTATGGCTGTTAGCACTCTTTCCAAACAGGTTTAAAAAGAAAAACCCACCTCACACTATAATGTAGTTTGTTTGGTCAGTGTTCACTCTCTCTTCCCTCTGTGCTGTTGGATGGAGTGACTGATGTTTTTTTGTAATTTAAACAAACAAACTATATAAATTATTACCTGCTGACCCAAACTACAGCCTACAGCTGCTTGGAAGATGAGACAGTGCACTCCCTTTTCCTTAGTCAATAGCAACAAGTTGATGAAATTTTGAATGAAAGCCTAGTTTTCCACTTCAAATGAAATGTGGGTCTAAATGGAAGGAGGCAGGAGAGATGTATGTGCTGCTTACTCCTTCTTGTGCTAGCCCAAGTCCAGAGTACTGCCGGAGCTGAGAGCTTTTAAATTTCACTTTGGGAATTAAGTCACTGAATGAAGAAAGAAAGATAATTTGGCCTATTCTGTGGGAAGATCAGGAAGAACAGAGACCATTCTCTTGTCTGTGTTTACGGTGACCCTTTAAGATACTTCATTTGCCAAGCTTTTACCTAGGGATAAGACAACACTCTCCTCTACTGTGGAATGTGGCCAGAAAGACAGTGATGCCTTGTAACTGTGCACAGGTTGTTCTCTCCCCTCTATTAACTGGGCAGATGGAGTAAGAAGGGAATACTGCAGTCCTATAAGCACTGTGCAGCTGTGGTGCATGGGCACCGACTGCAGTGGAGGAGAAGCTCCTGGCAGCCTTGAAAAGTTAGGTTTATGGGACAGATGAAAAAGATAGTGGAAGAAATTACAAGCTAGGGCTACCTGCCATTGAATCCTCCCGGGGACTGCATGATGTGAGCCATCACTGCTATCAGCAGAAACCCTGCAAAGGCTAGGTCTTGCATTATTTGTCATGACTGACCTGCCAGGGATGTGTTAGAAATATCCAAGAGGCAAAAAGTTTGTGAAGCAGTGGAATAATCTATTTACAATGCAGCATTAGGCTCAGCAAGACATAGGAGCTTGCAAACCACATTTTACAGCACTGTTTGCTACTTAGAGAGTCCTTAATTTGCATATCTACCTGATCTCTGAGAAAGTGCATACATGTGCTATTAGTTTTCCATAAACTCCTCCCAGACAGAGCATGCATATTAAGGTTGAAAGGGCCTTTCAGGGGTCTTTTCCACATTGAATTTTCTATTTGTCACCTTTGCTGCTAGAGTGTACAAGATTCTTGCTGTGCAAGCTGCTTCTTTGTTGTTTTGTTCTTTCCAAGGCTGAGAAGTTTCTACAAGCTCAGTTAATCTAAATAAAGCTGTACAGCAATAGCAATTCTAAACATAATTCCCAAGCAGCTTATCGTTACGTGTTAGAGTTTACCTAACAGTATATTAATCCGTTCACCTGTAGAAAATATCCTCCCAATCCGCTGTTATTTCTCACAGGTGGGAGGCTTAATCAAGATTAAGCAACCCGCTTTACAGTTGAAAGTGCTGAGTAAGTATAAACCAAACTCTCACACTACTACTTTTGCCTGTACTGTGTATTTTGTGGAATAAATTGTGGGATAAATAAACCTGTTGACAGTGATTGACAGCTTCAAGTAAAACTACAAGACTCTGCTAAATTAGCCCTGTCTCTAAGGCTGTCACATGCTCTAGATTCTTATCTACTCAGTCCTGTAAGTGCACAAGCACAGATATTTTTATTTGTGCATATACAGTTACACACTGTGCAGTTTGGCAAAATAGTCCATAATTCTGCAGTAGCTGAATTATATTCTGTCACTCTTTAGGTATTTCTGATGTTGATAGAAAGCATGTAATTATTTTTATAAGCACTTTATGAATAAGATTTCAAGAATAAATTAACACTGTGTCTGCTTGATTAGGATTTAAGGCACATTTGGAATTGTGACCCCAAGGAACCGAATGACTCCTTAGTCATGGTGCTTGCTGAGTTAAAGTGTACATCTTGCATCTTGAAGAAGATAGGGCTAAAGTGAAGACATAAAGCTATTTCAGAGTATTTTAGTAGAAGTTTTGAGCAGAGACTATAAATACTTAAGTTCTGAAATTTGCATCCTTATGGTGTCCTGGTTGAACCTAACAGAGCGATTCTGGTAAAAACTTGTCCCAAGTGTGTTTACACACACACACACACACACACACACACACACACACACACACACACACACACACATATACATATCACCCCCTAGTCTTGCTTTTAATGACAGTAGAGAGGGAGCTTCTGAAATTATTTTAAACATTTTAGAGGAATGTTTTGCAAACAAAGAAAATAAACTGAAGTTTGAATTCTGACTAGCTTACTTATCTGCCTCTATCACCAGACCAACGTGAGTATGACTACATCTGCCTGCCCCTAAGTAGTAAAGATGGGTCTTCCACAGCAGAAGTTAAAGGCGTGCTGTTAGAAGAATGGATGTTATTAGGGAAAATGACAAAGAAAATGAAAGAACACATCAATTAGGTGCACATTGCCTTTTGAAATTGTTGGCAAGTTAAGAAATTGTAAATTATAAACAATTCTGCATAGATTAATTTATACTTCTTATCCTTCTCAGACGTGTAAATGACAAAGAGCAGCTGTCCAGCCACTCCACTTCTGTAAAGCTTTCAACTACTTCCACAGTCTAAGTGCGAAACCAAGAGCTGGTAACAAAAGCTTTGCCACCTTGAGTACTCTGACCACGTATCAAATTATGGTGTTCCCTGCAATGTTTTTTCACAACAAAATGGAAACATGAGTAAAGTGTGAGTAAGAACTCTCATTAGATTTGATCAAAGTGACACAGGGAAAATAACAGTTTTGATGTTAACCAACAACTAGTCCCGAACAGGAGCCCATAGGGAGATTAATAGTCATGTTCTCAACTGATTGTCGCTGTCATGTTTAGGAGTGGTGGCTAAAAGAATACTCAGCTAGTGTGTCTGCCTGTGACATGGTCATACTGTTGTGTTTTCTTATTCCTGGTGTGGCAGTATTTTTCCAATCATGATTGGAGTCCCGTTCACCCGGCTGTGGCAGTCTGCAAGTCCTCCTGTTATTATGTGTGAAAATTGTGATGTGAGATGGTAAGAATGGCCATTCTTCTCACAAGTAACAGTAAAGGGGTTCAAGGACATGATTTAGCAGTGGGCTTGATAGAGTTAGATTAGTGGCTGAATTGATAATCTTGAAAACCTTTCACAGGTTAAACAGAGTCATAATTCTATGATTTGAATGTCACTATCTTCCCATCCATCTTCCTACAAATTCACATAAAAGATAAAGTATGGCAGATGGTTTACAGAGTTTTATATCCTTTAACTTAAAATATAATTCCCCGTAAAATGACTCATTTATTCAAGTGACAGATTAATCCAAAGGAGCTATTACTTTGTCTATACCCATGAATATATCATTAAGAATTAGGAACAGGAAGTACTGGACAACCAGCTAACTATGAGCGACCATAGTGCTCAGATGGCCAAGAAAGTCAACAACATTGGCTTGCATCAGAACCAGTATGGGCAAATATCAGAAGGAACTTCTTCACAGTGAGGGTAACGGAGCACTGGAATAGGCTGCCCAGGGGGGTTAGTGGAGTCTGCTTCTCTGGAGACGTTTAAAACCCATCTAGATAAATATGTTCCTGTGTGACTTGGTCTAGGTGATTCTGCTGTGGCAGGGGGATTGGAATAGATGATCTTTCAAGGTCCCTTACAATCCCTAGTGATTCTATGGTTCTATGACAACAGGAGTAGGGAAGTGATCCCCTCCCTGTACTCAGCATTAATGAGGCCATGTTTCTAATCCTGGGTTAAATTTGAGCACCTCAATATAAAGAAGATATTTAGGTGCTTTGGTGAGTCCAATGAAGTTCAACAAGGTTGGTGAAGGGTCTGGAGCACAAGTCCTGTGTGGAGTACCTGAGGAAACTGGGATTGTTTAACACTGAAAACAAGGAGGCTAAAGGGAGACCTTATTGCTGTCTATAACTACCTGAAAGGAGGTTGTAGAGAGGTGGGAGATGATCTCACAAGTCACAAGTGATGGGACAAGAGGAAATGGCCTCAAGTTGCACCAAGGGCAAGTCTAGGTTAGACATTATGACCAGCTTATTCTTTTTGAAAAGGTCAACATGCAATGGAACAGGCTTCCCAGGTAAGTGGTTGAATCTCCATCCCTGGGTGTGTTTAAGAGTCATGTAGATATGATGTTTAAGGACATGGTTTAGTACTGGGCTTGATGCAGTTAAGTTAATGGTTGCATCAATGATCTTAAAGCTCTTTTCCAACTTAAGTGATTCTATGGTATTATGATGTGACTGCCAAAAGTAATACTGTACGTTACTATGCTTCATTGTATTGAACTTTTTCAAGACACTGAGTGTGGCATATTAAGACAGACTCTGTGGATCAAAGATGTTTTATTGAGCTAACAGTGTTACTGATATACCCTTAAAGCATTGACGCAAGCAGCCTATAGTCAAGTTTCACAAAACAGTATTTTTCATTAACTCTGTAAGTTCCCTATCTACAAAGATCACTTAGGTACTACAACAGACTGTTTTGTGTTCTAAGCTCTTATTTTGTCTGCTGCTCTCAGTCTTTCTTTATGAGAGGCATTATAGTATTTTTGTTGCAGGGTCAATCCTTCAGCTAATTCTGTTCTCTGTAACCCCACAACTGTGGTAGGAATTGCATGTGGCTTCAGTTGAGGTAACACCTCCTTTTGGAAAGAAGAAGAATTAAAAGGCAGCTTTCTTTCTGTTTGTTATGGTTAACACTTACTATAAACTCTGATTTTTCATAGTTCCGCTATTTGCTCCATGGTGCTTAGGCATTTGTCTTCGTGTGTGTTCCACTTCAAGAGAGAGCAAAGATTCCCATTTTGAAAAAGGATATAAGACAGGACCCTGGGAACTACCAACCTGTCAGCCTCACCTCTGTTTTTAAGATCATAGATCTGATCCTCTTAGAAGCAATACTAAGGCCCATGGAGGCCAGGGACATCAGACGGCCAGCATGGCCTCACCAAGGGCTGGTCCTGTTTGACCAAAGTAGTAGTCTTCTGGGATAAAGAGACTACACTGGTGGATAAGGGGAGAGCAATGGGTGTTTTCTAGCTGGACTTCTGTAAAGCCTTTGACTTGGTCCCCCACAGCATCCCTGTCTCTAAATTGGAGACATATGAGTTTAATGGGTAGACAAATTGATTGGATGGTCATATCTGGAAGGTACTGGTCAATAATTTAATGTCCAGTTGGAGATTTATGGCAAATGGTGGCCCTCAAGGTTCTGTACTAGGTGCAGTGCTGTTTGATATCTTCATCAGTGACAGACAGAAGGATTGAGTGCACCCTCAGCAGGTTTACAGATTATACTACACTGAAGGTGTGGTGAACACACCTAAGGGATAAGATGACATCTAAAGGGATCTGGACAAGCTGGCGAAAGAGGTCTGGGTAAAACTCATTAAGTTCAACAAGGCCAAATGCAAGATCCTGCACCAGGGGTGGAGAAATTCTCAGTACCAACACAGACTGAACTTGGGGGTGCCAGTGGACAACAAACTGGACCTGAGCCATCTGTATGCTCTCTTGCAGTCTAGAAAGCCAACTGTGTCCTGGGCTGCATCAAAATAAATGTTACCTGTAGACTGAGGAAGGTGAACATGTTGGAGAGGGTGCAGAGGATGAACACAAATTTGATCAGAGGGCTAGGCCACCTCTGCTGTGAGGACCAGCTGAGAGTGTAAGTGTTGTTTAGCCTGGAAAAAAGGCGACTCCAGGGAAATCTTACTGCAACTGTACAGTACTTAATGGAAGCCTGTAAGAAAAATGGGGACAGTCTTTTTAGCAAGGTGTGCTGTGACAGGACAAAGAGTAAATTTTGACAAGATATAATGAATAATTCTGTTACGAGGAGAGTGGTGAAGCACTGGAATAGGTTCCCCAGAGAGGTGGTGGAGAAATTCAAGGCCAGGTTGGCTGGGGCTCTGAATAACTTCATCTAGTTAAAGATGTCCCCACTCATTGCAGAAGAATTGTACTAGATGACTTCTAAAGGTCTCTTCCAAACCAAAACAAATATGATTCCATAGTGAAGCAAAACCTTAGCTGTGTGCTGTGAGTATGTACAGAAGAAAGAAGGGGCTGTGTGGCTTTCAAACTTCTGTTACCTCTGATAGAGTAGGATTACACGGTTGATAGTTTTGCGGTTTTCCAGGTTGCATTCAATCTTTCTGTGATAATAGAGTACATTCAGTTGTCCAAAGTATGAAACTTTGCATTGGACTTCATTATTTTTTCCTGTATTCCAGTACGTGTGTTTCTTTCAACATTGTATTCAGTTTGCTCAGACGTCCTTAAAAAATATTGATTCACATTTCATATATCCTAAAGTGACACCTGGGCATTTAAAGAGACATAAGGTTTTATACTGATAAAACAAAAACTTATTTCTAAATAAATTCCTAAGGAGAGTTTGACTACCTGGCAGAACATTATTTGGTATTCCTCTTAATTTCTTGCTATCAATCGGTTAGTTCACTCTGTCTTTATACTTTCCTCTGCATTTGTACATCTTATCTACATAATATCTGGATGATGAATTTATTATCTTAGTAGTATGTGAAGAACTACTTCTATGGGAATAACATATGAGGAAAGGTTTTGCACGTGTTTCCCTGTATGTTTTGTCATGTTTGAGAAAGAGTTTAAGTTAGAAGGTTTCTATAATTCCGTTGTTAGAGTCTTGGAGAAAAGAGAAGAGAATGATGGTTTTCTCCCAGTTGTATGTACATTGCTACGTTTTTGTTTTGCTTGGTTGTAAGTACAGCTGGAACCTAATAGCTTTAGGGGTTTGTTATAAACTTAAGTTCTAAATTATGTTAGAGGAATGGACTAAAACAATGTGGTTTAGTGCAGGCAATGAAGACAAACTTGAATTAGATTTAATGTCAATAAATTTTACAGAAAGTTTTTTCAGGACATCTTGTATTGTCCCAGAAAACTTTATAGTGAATGGCTTTATAGTGAATGTTGAAACATTATAAGGGATGTATACCTCTGATTTGAGGCACATATTTTACCCTTAGTGAGTTCATGCACAAAAATTACTATGAGTTAAATAATTTTTTAAGTCCTTCCTGCTCTAGAGTTTCATATAGTTTTATGGAAAAAAAAAAGATGACTCCATAAACAATCTACTGTTTGTCTTGGACAGTGCTCAAATTCTTCATGTAGTCACAGAAAAATAGAGTTGGAAAGGACTATACTGTATGTGTAGTCTAACCTCTGTGCCAATATAAAATCATCTTTAACTATGTAATTTCAGAATCATATTTGTTTCACCTGGTTTTTAAGACATCAAGGGATGGCGTTTGCATACATTACCTAGGAGATGCATCTTCTTTGTTTCCTGAAAGAAAATCCTCATGTATGCTTTCTCTTAACTGCCTCATTTAATCTCTCTCATTGGGCTAAATAATGCCAGCTTTTGAGTCTTCCCTTGTTAGTTTAATTTTCTGGTTGCATTTCAATTTCATTGTCCTCTTCTGCATTTTTAACATTTACTATGCATATTTCTTTAAATGCTTACTGGTTAGGTATGTGCTGGGTAAAACAAAGAGTGTCGCTTTTCATGCCTTGTGGGACAAAGTTGCATTTACACACCTCAGTGGTCTGTTTTTATTTCTCAAAGCCATAACATTACTGGCTTTTGTTCAGCTTTTGATACCACCCAACCCCTGTGCACAGCTGAAGAACAGCCACTGTGCCAGATGCTCCCTGTCTTGCACTTTTATTGTCCCTTCCTGAGGAAAGGCTATGAATCATCTCTTCAGTAAGCTTAGACTACTTTCAGAACATTGTCCACACTTCTTTTTCAGGGTTGTTTCAGTTATTTCCTGCTTTGTCACCTACAGATTTTATAAGCGTATTTTATGTTCCTCCATCCTAGCTCCTTCTGAAGACACTGGACAGGGTTAAGAGTAAAGTAAGCATCTCAGTGAGTTTTCTCATTCTCCCCCTAACTGGGCAATGAACAGTGCTGAAAGGGTTTCTCAGAGCTTTTTCCAAGCAATTTCACCAATGTTTCACGTTCCTGTGCTGAGTAATGTAAAATGTCACATAATGTGCTAGGTTAGCATTTATCAGTGTATTTCCTATCCCATTTTCCCTCTTATTTTGCCTGGGGCAACTTAGCAGCAGCACCTAGGTGAGTGGGGAAGTCATGGACGGGAAGGTTTTCAGGGAACACAGAAACTGTGTAAGACATGGGAGCACAAAGAGGGTTTTGGGAAGAAGGGGTGGAGTGGGGAAGCGCATTGGTTTTTCCTCTGGGCTCTGCTCCAGGACTGCAGTCTTCTTTCTGTGCCCCTTCGCACCTGCAATGCCTGTTCCCCTCCTGCCCTGGCACTTTTCTGCCACCGCTGGCCTGGCAGCTTTTCAGACTGCATCTCTGGTTATATTCTTTTTGTACATTATTTCTTTCTCCTATTGTACCCTCTGTCCTCTCATAGAATCACAGAATGTCTTAGGCTGAAAGGGACTTCAGAGATCGTCTAGTTCCAATCACCACACTGTGCACAGGGACACTTCTCACTAGTACAGGTTGTCCAGAGTTCCCTTTGTGTTTGTACTCTGGATTACTTGTCAGCACATTTCTGAGTTAGCCCAAGCCAATTAGCAGTTTTCAGACCTATTATTTCCTCTAAGCACAAATACAGGCTGGATGATATGTGAACTGAGATCAGGCCTGAGGAGAAGGATGGGAGTGCTGGTTGATGAAAAGCTGAACAGGAGTCGACGATGTGCAAAGGCAATAATCCAAAGGCAAACTGCACCTTGGTCTGCTTCAAAAGAATTATGGCCAGCAGGCAAAGGAGGATGATTCTGTTCCTCTGTACAGCAAGCATGAGACTCCATCTGGAATACTGTGTGTTTATCTCTGGGGCTAACATAACCAACATAAGTCTCGCTAGGGGCCAGGTGCCAAGCAAAGCCACTCTATCACTCTTCTCAGATGGACAGGAGAGAGAAAAATACATCAAAAAGCTAGCAGACAAAGCCAACAGCAGTTTAGTAAAGCAGAAAAGTAAAAGCTACGCACAAAAAGTGAAGGCAGATAATAAAGATTTTTCTCTGCTTCCTCTCAGCAGATAATGTTCATTCACTGCTCCAGGAAGCAGGGCCTGAAAGATGCAGTGGTTGCTCCAGAGGACAAAACACCATCAACCAATGGTGCTCCCCCTCCGTTCCCCTACCCTTTCCTTCTTTCCCCTTGATTGTATATCTGGGCTGACATCACAAGGTAAGGAACATCCCTTTGAGCAGTTTGTGTTAGCTGGCCTGGCCCACCGTTCAGATAATGTGGGGGAGAATGTTAGGAAAATAAAGAACCCCTCAGCCTTGGTGCTGTGTGAGCACTGTTCAGCGGCTCCCAAAACACCATTGTGTTATCAACACCTCTCCAGCTACCACCAGAACTACAGCACCATGAGAGGTGTCATTGAGAGCATCAACTCCATTCCGGACAAACCAAACACAATGACACAACGTAAGAAAGGTTGTAGTGAGTCAAGGGCCATGAGGATGATCAGAGGGCTGGACCGCTTCTGCTGCGAGAACAGGCTGATTTGGCATTGTCCACCTGGATGGTTCCAGAGAGATAATTTTGTAGACTTATAGTACATAAATGGAATTATAAAAAGCTGGGGAGGGACATTTTACAAGGACTTACAGTGACAGGACAAGATCTAACAGCTTCAAATATTAAGAGTGTAGACTTAGATCTCATGTAAGGAAGCTCTTCTTCATAATGAGGGTTGTGAGGCATAGGAACATGTTCCCAAAAGGTTATGTATGCCCCATCCCTGGAATTGTTCAAGGACACGTTGAATAGGACTTTGGTGATATAGTGAAAGGTGTTCCTGGCCAGGGCCAGGGGATTGGATCTAGATGGTCTTTAACATTCATTCCAATCCAACCCATTCTATAATTCTATGAGAGTTTGGTATTGTACTGGTGGTCAAATGGCATAAGATAATCCAGAAAAAGAAGTCTTATACTATTTTTCTTGTATAGAAGTAGACTTCCATCTTGAAATGAAGTTTGGTAGCCTTTCCATGCGAGTGTTCTTAACTCTTGGTGCTGATACGGTGTTAAGAAGTTTCTTATAGCTGATCTTCTATGAAGCTTTATTCAATAACGGGATTAATTAGAAGCTTCAGTCTCTCCCTGATATGTAAATTGACAAAGAGCTCCTTTCATTGAGTAGAAACAAACTTAGAAAAGTGGCCATCTGGGTGCTTTGTCTGTGTCCAAACCAAAACAAAGGTACCAAAAGATTTTAAGGACTGTTGAATTGTCCTTCTATGTGAGGATATTTTCAGCGACAAATGTGCATGTGTTAGGTAAGGAAGTCAGTGACATGTAGATGGATAAAAAGGATGTGCTTTAAGTACACAGTATGTGTTAAAAAACATGGGAAGCTAGTTGTGAGCTTTACTTATATAAACATGCAGCCTAAACATGTTTCATGATGTTTGTGGGGTTTTTTCCCACAGAGAACTGCAACTCGGATTTCAAGCACTCTGAAATTCCATTTGATTTACGAACTAGTTCAGTGCAACGATGTTTCTACTTTGAAATATTAACCTTCCTAGCATTGCCTTTTTCCATCAGATTGTTTTTCCAAAATTTTTTACAGCCTGTTCTGTCCTTTTCAAAATGTCTTGCTTTGATGACCCATCCTTACAAACTAGCACCATAATTTTGGTTGTCACCCACCACGTTCTGTGTGGACTGACATTACGCTGTTCCCTGATGACCAATTTAATACTACAGTGATGCAATAAAACCGAATACTAAATGCAAAGCTTTGAGAACATAAGTGACCACTGAAAGAAAAATATGTAAAATCAAAAACTCGGATGCAGTAAAAAATATGGTGAATCTCAGAAAAACTCAGATCATAAGCATTAATTATTTTTGTTCAGTTATAAAAAAATAATGTCTATTGTATTCAATAATTATTACTAAAATTATATATGAAATGTTAAAATAACGAAATAAAATGCTTATGGTTAAACATTTCATGGAGCAGGGTTGGTGGGATTCTGTTTAATTACCTGCATCCCAAACTGCAAAAATAACATGAAAGCATCACTTAGACAATAGTTTTCCTCACTCTGGAGTTGGTAACAGACTCCTCTGGTCCATCTGAAAATAAAAAATGGCTAATCACGGGAAGATAAAGTTAATCCATTTTACTATGGGCAGTGGCATTACAAATGGTGACTTCAGTAGGTGAAAGATATGGTAAATCCTGTTGGACCCGACAGGCTTTTCTACAAGTATCATTTTATTTCTGTGTCTGAGAAAGGGCATGTCTCAAGTGAAACATGGTAGCTAAAAGCAAATTTCTATGACATTCTGTATATGAAACATCCTCTCATGTAAATCCATACAGAAACATATAATTGAATACTTGTGATTTATGATCTTAAGCCCACTAGGCAGTTCTGCCTATGTTTAAATTTAGGCTCAAAAAATTCCATTGATGTGCAAGGTGTTGCTTTATATATTTAGAGTTAAGCTGAAGTTTCAGTATTTTGATTGAGTATGGTTCATTTTAATAACTTTTTTATTTACATGGGATTTTTTTGCCTATTCATCTCTTTTTTTTAAATACATTGAAATTTGACTGTGCCTCACCTGAAGGGAAGCCCTTTAGGTTAAGTCATTACAAGGCTTAGGGAGGAATTCACATCTCTTACTCAATGTGTAGGTAGTTGGCAGATCAGGGAAATACTACTATCTGAGCTCTATGGCTTCCTTTCTTGATGTTTTCTTTAGCTGAAACTAAACAGTGTCTGTGCATTTTAGGGTTAATGGACTTCAAAGTTTGTAGGCTTTGAGGAAAAAGTGAGATGCTGACACACTGTCTGTGAGACAACACAGAGATAGCAGTATGTGAAATGATAAATATTCCTAATATTGACAGGCTGCAAATGATGTATATAAATGATAACTACTTAATCATGCCTCTGTCAAAGGGGGTTCACTAAAAGCAGCACTAGATTTAATTACTTGTGGATTTCTGCCAGGACTGTCAATGAATTTACAGTTCTTATGTTCTTATTTACTTTTGCTTACTTTGTTAAGGATCATAGCCTTTCACATAGTCAGTCTGAAAATGAGCATTTCCGTAGGTCTCACGCAAAATCCAGGGTTAAATTATTTTCACCTCAGCAATTATTTGAGGTGCTAATTCATCCTGTAAGCTGCACCCAGCAGTCAGATCCCCACTGCTTTTCTGGAGGCGTCTCCAAGAGTCAGTCTTTTACCATATAGTAAAGCCGAGCTGGAATCTGGACTGATACAACAAATAGCTGTCTGCTTTTAATGGGTTTTCACCTGGAATTCTAGTAATTAACACAGGTATGAGCTCACATATCAGAAAGGCATTTTATAGCAAGGATACGTAAGCATTAACAATCCTGCCCGTGCTAATCCACACAGGGCTATCCTCTTCTCTTGCTCTCAGCCGAACTGCTTAACACTTTCAAAGTGACTACGACAGTCAAACCCTGTGATCTTTCACTCTTTCCTTTCCCTTCCCTTTTTTCCTCAGATTTTGCATAAAAAACATAGGAAGCACTGCTGAATGGAAGGCAATTAAGACAATTTACTATGTTCTGCAATGTATTTTTACACATTAAATATGTGGTTTAGGGAGATTAGTTGAAATGTGTTGGGAAAACCCGTATCTTATAAAGGTGGATATCATTCAGAACGAATAAAGGCAGCTCTGTGTTTAGATGGGCCTAGGCATAGCCATGTATGCAAATACATCATGGACTAATAATCAGTGAGACAGCTGGACTAGGCAGGGAACTGGAAAAGAAAAAAAAAAAGATGGCATTGAAACACAAATGTTTTCAAACACAAAAAAGAGGAAAATATTGTTCAGTGTTTAGTGGGCGTATGATGCTTTGTTCTGGTTAGTGAATTGCAGGTAAAGGTGTGGAACAAATGGAAACAGATCAGAGAGAAAAATGAGGAAGGTAAATGTAACTTTAACAGAAGTGACTTCAACAAAAGGGACTTCTACAGCTGAGGAGGAAAAAAATCCTCCTAAGGAAGAAGACCCCCTTCGGGGAAGAACATTGTGCTACTGTATGCCTTAAATGTGCAAAAGGCAAAGGAACAAACATAATACGTTAAGCAGTATTTTCTTTTAAATCAGGAAGAAAGCAGTAAAATATGTCATGTTACGACTCAGTGTAAGTGTGCGTGTGTGATGTGTGTGTGTACACATGTAAGGATACACATACTCACAAACACGCATCTATATTTAAATATTATTTTATGTGCATTATGCATATTTCCTGTGTGTGTGTTTAAAAGAATAATATGTGCAATTGAAATAGGTAAAAAAGTTCTAAAATGCTTTTGCCGTACACTCCTTTTTCCCAAAAAGTTTTTCATTTAATTATACTTTTATGATCGTTTTCACTTTGAAATAGTGATTAAAAATTATTATTTGCATCTGCAAAATATTTTTAAGGAAAAAATCTAGCTAAGTGAAAAAATTGTTTGTATATGCGTATGGATCCAAATGCAGCTTTGATAAACTGCTGTTTTGCAGTGCAGCTCGAATAAATACCTGACATATTCCCACTGCAACTGGTGAGACTTGATGACTGATTTACAGCAGTGTAAAGTTATGGATGAATGTTGGATTAAAATCATTATTTTTCAAGCTCTTTGGCTGGACAGTGGTAAGAAAATACACTCGTTCCCAAATTTCATGGGAAATTTTGGACCACATTCATCTGTTGGCTTCTGTGGTCTGGCACAGGCCATAGCACAGTTGTCAAATCCTCTGACAAAAGAGCAGATGATGTTTGAAACTGTTTAATCTCAAGGACCATGTGTCCAAACAGCTATTCCTTCAGATATTTATGGCATGCCTAATATTCATATCTGTACGAGACCCAACCCCTTGCTTTAAGTCAGGTTGATGTTTACGTAAACATGCTGAAACCACATCTTTAACAAATTGTGCTTAGTGGCCAAAGTTTCATCCAAGACACTGGCTCGTTGATATTCCAACAAGACTATGCACTAAGACTAGTGTTAATTTATCAGGAGCAAACCAAAGGGCTGCTTTTGCTCTCACCTGATTTAAAGGCTATAATTCATTGGTAAGAAATGATAGCAGAGAATCAGGGATCTTTGTGCCTGAACTGCTTGGTGGCTGGCTTCTTACTATGTGTTTCATACACATCTGTCAAAAGGTCTCTAATGATCTTTCAACATTCACTATGTTTATTAGCATCAAAAATGGGCAACTTCCTTGCTGAGATGCCTACACGCAGCTTGGACTTAACTCATGCATCATCTGCCTTGAGAGCTGTACTAATGTTTAATTAATGAAAGTTTGAAACTTTTGGAAGAAATAGGCAGATACTTGGAGAGTGTAATGTTTCAAATTCCTTGGAGGAAATAAATAACAGAATCGTAGTATGAATCATAGAATAGTTTATATTGCAAGTGACCTCAGAGATCATCTGGTTCCAGTTCCCCTGCCATAGGCAAGGGCAAGTCTCACCAAACCAGGTTGCCCAAAGCTCTGTCCAAACTGGCCTTGAGCACTTCCACAGAGGGATCATCCACAACTTCTCTGGGCAACCTGTTCCAGCACCTCACCACCCTCATAATGAAGAGTTTCTTCCTACAATAATAAAAGAGAAACAACAGTTTCTTCTACTACAGTAGTAAAAATCACTGCCTGTATGATGATAGGGGAAATTCTCCATCCAAATGGAGCTGGAAGAGTCCTTCTGGTTCAAATTAGAATGAAAAAAACCAGATCATTCATATAGCATCAGAATTTATTTCTTCAGTGTGATTTGAGGGCGTAATTTCAAAATACATTTGGAAAATCTATGTCTTCTTCATAAACAGGAAAGTGTTTACAAGGAGCCTTGACATTATTGTTTTAATATTTTCTTTTCTTGCTTTAATCGCACTATTAGAAGGAGAAAGAGAGAGAAGATAGATTTTATTGCTTCTGATTTTGCAAATATTTGCAGAGATAAGCTTGGTTTTCGGTTCCTTTCTCACTAGAGGTTCATGCTATGACCTTAACAAGTGGTCTGTGTAGAGGATGGGGAGCTGGCTGCCAGGCGTGTGAACCCAGCGCGTGGTAATAAATGGTTCTTCTTCAGACTGGCAATCTGTCACCAGTAGAGTCCCTCAGGGATCAATATTGGGCCCACTGCTATTTAGTATCTTCAGTAGTTATTAGATGACTGTCTTAAGAGTACCCTGATGAAATTTGCAAATGACACAAAAGTTAACCAGGGAAGTTGACGTTCCGTAAAGGGAGAGCCACCCTCCAGAAGACCTAGACAGGCTGAATGAGTGGAAAGGCAGTCAACAAAGATAAACGTAAGTCTTGCACTTGGGAATACATAACCCAGGAATACAGCTCAAGACTGGGAGCCACCTGACTTGAGAGCAGTACTGCAGAGAGGGACCTGGGGTTCTTAGTGGAGAACAGACTCAATATGAGTGAACAGTGTGCCGTAGTAGCAAAGAAAGCCAGCAAGATTCTGGGTTGCATTAACAAAAGCATCACCAGCAGACATAAGTCATTGTCCATTGAGTATAGTTTTGGTCCCCACTATACAATAAAGACGTGGACAGCCTGGAAGGGGTCCAAAGAAGGGTCGGAGGATGATCAGAAAACCCAATAAGCTTATATTGATTGATAACCACAGTACCTATCAATTTTGGTTGAAGGAATTCTTTGCTATGATCTGCTTTTCTTCTTTCCACTTGACTTTTGCAAGTCATTTAGTATGTTTCTCAACATTTCTGTAGTGATTTCTGTTCAGTCAGTTAGATGTTCATTCAGAAGAATATTATTTTAGGAGGCTAGAAACAGTAGATGCTGCAATTTGAGGTAAGCATAACTGGTATTTCTCTCTTTTTTGATAGACCAGTTGCATGGGAATTCTGGGCTGGCAGCTGCTGAGTACTACAATGCAGCAAAGCTGTTCATGTGTGGGCACGTTAGCTGCTTTTACCAGCTCTCACAATCTTGCATTGGAGAAGTAATTTATGAAATTGCTCAGTGAAAATGAAGCAACTAACTGTAAAAACCAGAAAGAAACCTTTGTTTTCCCCTGAAGGACATTGAGCACCTACATCCTTAGATGGTATAAATCTGGGACTTCAAACCTCTTCTGTCAATATTGTTTGAGAGGAGAAGATTCTAGTCTTGAAGTAGTTTTCTTTATGTTATAACTCTTCAGAGAATGATAATCTCACTGATTAGAACCCTGAAAGTGTCTTGACATCCACAGTGACAAGTGCAGAGAGGAGAGGAACAACTCTGAGGCAGCACCTCACCTCAAGGTGCTTGTTCTCATAAACAAGTAAAACTTACTTTTTTATGAGAAACTGTAAATGTGAAAGGAAATCTTGTCACATTAGCAAAGGACTAATAAAAGAGCAAGCTTTTTCACAAAACAATTTTATTTGTAAAGCTGACCAGTCTTGGTATTTGCTGGAGAGATGACATTGCTGATAATTCAGAGAAGGTTGCTGATGTAACCATTCTTTAGGGCAGGGAGCCCATTTGTTCATGTAGACGGAAGTGAGAGAAGAAGGGAGGTATGAAAGTATTTCCAGTTTTCTTTAAGAGAACCATGTGTTTCTGTTATCTTATTTGACCTATGTATTTGATAGTCAACCTGTCAGCATCTGCCGCCAAGCTCACAAAAAGCACAGATTTTTTTGTGACCTAGCAAAAGGGAAGAGACTTATGCGTGATCCTTTCTGGCTCACTTTATGCTTACAGCTACAAAACTAGATACTGTGTTTATTTGAAAACCAAGCTATAGGCAATGGTGTTAGCCAGTGCTGACAGAACACAGTGGTTTTGTTTTTTGTGGTTTTGCTTGTGTGTGTTTTGTATACCTATGGGCCTCAAAGCTGCTTCAGTGGTGTTTGTGTTACCTTGTGCCTCCCAGCAGTGTTGGTCCAGCAGCCTCAGGAGATGCACTAGAGCAGCAGGCTCATAGTGAAACCCTAATCTTTGCCTCAGAAACAAGGTCAGTAGGAAATGGGACAAGAACATCATCCAGATTGCAATGGTGCTAATGGATGGCATCTGCTTTCAGGACAAGAATAACTGGATTGTGAGTAAGTCAGGTTAAAAAAAAAAAAAAAAAAAGGAAGAGGAGAAACAGCTTAATTCTTGGTTATTAAATTGGAAGGGATTATAAGCAGTCTTTTTTGAACTTGCCATTAGAACCTGTCAGGGTTTTGGAAGAAGACTGGTAGAAAGAAATCCACACAGCTAACTCTCCCATGTGTGCCAGGTTGTAAATATGTTTCACAGCACAGGTCTTTGGAGATGCCTTGCTTCTCCTTCTCTGCAGCATGCAGCAACAGGATAGGAGTGGATCAACATATAACCATATTCCCCCATTGAGCTTTTACTGTTCTTCCTGCTGAGCTCGATGAAAAGCGTGCTGTCTCATGCTGTTTCACAGCAGCTATTGCCTCCGTGGTAATTAGATTCATACTATTTACTAAATAAGTATCAGGCCCTGGTGACTCCTGATTGTTTGGATCTTCACTGACCTCCCCTCCTCTCTGCCTTTTCTTCCCTCCTCACAGGTGGTTGGAGGGAAGAAGACCAGAAGTAGTATATAAACCTAGCTGGAACGGCAAGTTCTGAGTGAATGGAGCTCCTTCCTTTGATACAATTCTGTATCATCATTTCTGAGGCTGAAGTCTTACCCTGTGCTGTGGCAGCAGGACATAGCATCCAGCAGAGGCTGCCCTGCTCTTTTACACAAATTTACAGAATCACAGAATTATTGAGGCTGGAAAAGACCTCTAATATCATCAAGCCTTAACATGGGCACAACTTAGACCATGTCACTAAGTGTGCCACGTCCAATCTTTTCTCAAACACCTCCAGGGATGGTGACTTCATCACATCCCTGGGCAGTCCATTCCAGTATCTAAACACCCTTTCTGTGAGGAAGTGCTTCCTAACATCCAGCCTAAACCCCCTCTGGCAGAGCTTCTGGCCCCTCGCTCCTGTCCTATCACTAGTTGCCTTGGAGATGAGCCTGACCCCCACCTGTCTACAGCTTCTTTTGAGGTAGTTTAGAGAGTGATAACATCCTCCCTAAGTCTCAATTTCTCTAGGTTAAACAATCCCACCTCCGTTAGCCTCTCTTAATAAGACTTTCCCTCTAGTCTCTCCACCAGCCTTCACCAGCTCTTCACCACCTGTTTAGTGGCTATGCTTCTTCAGGCTCCAACAGGGCAACAAGCACACTTGATGCAAGCATTGAGACTTGTTACATGATGAGGTACTGCTTTGCAGAAGGAAAAGCAGTATCTGTTCCCTCATGGCCTTTATTTTTTAATAGTTCTAGTAAGCCACTGTATTCCTGCTCCACTGCACCGAGCAGCAGCTGATACCTGCACTACCAGTAAAATTTATCTAACAATTAAACATGCTCTGGCATGGAAATAGTATAGCTATTCAACAACCTTGCTGCTAGAACTGCCTCCCATTCCTGCCCAGCTCTGTTTCTCTCCCAGTACTTGATTGTTTCCTGATGTGCTCTTTCCTGCTGGTTTTTTTGGGCGACTTGGCATCAGCCTCTAGAGCCTGTGATTAAGAATATGGCTCCCACATGGAAAACGCTGGCAGCGTGCGGAGGAGAGGGAAATCCAATGTGCCTGCAGCAAACATGCAGGACCAGCTCCCACAGTATGACATGACAGGACTGTAGCTCTGCTTTGGATCCAGTGTTCAAACTGTGGGTACTGTGTGTCTGAGATCCCTTTTTTTCTGATTCAAGTAGGGGAAGCTGGAAACTAAGAAGATAACTACTTTTTCGCTTTATTGCTGGGAGAAGAGTCAATGAGACCGTGATTTCTCCTTTTGGGTGCTAGCACTGCTCCACCTTCTGGTGGGAATCCAAGTCTACGCTGCTTACTCAGGCCACCCAATCAGTTACAGTTTCCATTTCCAGCTCAGGTAGTCCTGCTTGACCAGGAGGTGAGATGAAGCCGAGTTGTGCCGGCCCTACAAAAAGCCGTGCTGAGAGTACTTTGCCGAAGACTTGCTAGGGACTCAGATGCCTTGGAGAACATCATGTAATGCTTCAGAGCATGGAGGTTAACCAAATGTCTCTTTCTTCTTTCCCATTGGGAGAGGGCAAGAACATCTGTAAAACAGAGAGGCTGGGTTTTGGGAGTATACAAAGGCTAGCCAGTTAGGGCAAATTGCTCAGCAGGCTTCTGCCACAGGAGGAACAGATGCCATGTTTGTGCTGTGTGTCAGCTAGCAGCTTGGCTCTTGCTCTCCATCTGCAAAGACTTTTCACCATGGTAGGCTGGCTTGATAGGCTAGAAGCAATATTTACCCAGATTGTGGGAACCACTTTCATCGAGTCTACAGATGTTAATGCACAAGAAAAGCACTTGGGAGAACTGGGAGCTCTGCTGACAGTCATCAAAGCCATCAGAAGATAGTTGAAGCTGGTGAGCAAACAACCTTCTGGAGATGGGCCAAGTTACTTAGGCTCAGAGCAATATTCAAATGTTTCAGAAGCATTGCATAGCTTGTACTATGGTTTTTTAAACCACTTTCACAATTAGAGCAGTGAAGAAAATCAGGCCACTACTCCTGAATGTTTTGAAAACTTCTTTTTTGGGCTGTTCTTTATCTGAGGTGGCTGTAGCAGCAGAAGAAACTCCTCATTTTCCCTGATGCTTTTCACCAGTAACAGCACTAGCCACTGTAGCCTAGGTTTTCAACTGTTTTCCAAACACAGCTTTCTAAATCAGTAGGACTGAAGGTGAGAAGATTTGAGGTGAAAAAGACAGAACAAGTGTATAACTGAATTCTACAAAGGTCAAGACCCCCAGTGTGACTCATCCTAAAAAACCTGCTGATTTATAACACACTACTGTGTTTCATGCCTAGTGCTACAAATTCAGGGTTTGTGGTCATGCAGGGTTTACAGTCCTGACAAAGTCAAAACTTTCTGAAATACTGAGAAGTTTCCTAAGCAAAGATGTACAGGTGGTCCAACTATTTCCAACCAGTGAAACCTTATGCTTGGTTTGGGTGCTTAAATTTTAAGTTTCTGAACCTCTAATTCAGATTTGCCCACTTGGCAGGTCAGTGCAGCTCTGTGACGTACTGTGACAAAAAAATCCAAAGTGTTGAAAAGGAACAGTGATTTTTTTTTTTCAAAATGTTTATGGCTTCAATTTGCAACATGTGCCTCCTTAGTACGATGTCAAGTGATTTGGTTCAATGCACCTGTGGATTTGGATGAAATGCAAGAGCTGGTTTCCTACTCACATACAAGCTCACTACCACTTCTAGGTTTTTGTGTTGCTGAAATACTATTATCCTCAAAATGAAAGTGGATACCTGTTACACAGTCCTCACAAGCTCTAATTTGTTTCTTCTAAGCAAAAGGAATCACTTTCGTTCTTCAAATATTAACAAAACTGCTAATGATACTTTGGAGATTGGGCAATGTTGGCCTGTTTGCTATGGTTCTGTTGCCAAATTTTCTTCTGTGCTTATGTGGAGAAAATTACAAAATTGTGTTTATCACCAGGACAGTGTTACAGGAATAAGGAGAGAACTAGTATAGAGAGACTGGGTAGCTGATGATATCTTTAGATTTGAAAATTTGGGTAGCTGATGGTATCTTTAGATTTGAAAATTTCTAAATAATTTTAAAAAACACTGTTTCTAAGTGTTTCAGAACTTTCATTATTTGAACAAATGCAAATGCCAACTTGTCTGAAAGGAGAGTGATATAAATCTGTGGAGGTGACCTAAGCAGTACAATTTAAATGAAAACTTGCTTTTTACTTCTCTTTTTTTAACTCGTCAGATACTTGCTGTCCGCTTGGCTGTACAACAACAGTAAATTTTTGTCAAAACTGGCAGGAAGAACAACAGCTCTCTCCAACTGCAGATGGCAAAAAGCCTTATCCAATGCCAGTTGTTATAATTTGAAGTGTTTTGGCTGACTTCAAGAAACTTTGGAGGAATGTCTTAATTTTTGGTTAAGTAGCAGGCATGAGCGATGAAGAGTATGACTGGTGGTTTCAAACGATGCTGCAGAGCTCTCTGTTACTAATTTCCTTGTCTCTCTTTCCATTCCACACCTTCTGTCTTACTCTCTAAAACTACTATTTCCTAGTAATAACATTTGGGATACTAGATGAAACTAAGAGCAGTTTTCAGGAGTGGAAGGCTGCTGTGGGATTAAGGTCAATGTTTTCTTTGATACTCCCATGATAACATACTTTAGTTTGCAGGAGAGATTTGTTGTGGGATTTTCAACTTTAAGCAGAGTGAGGCTATATTTGCCAAATGTAATTTTTTATTTCCTGGCATTTAGCAAAATGCTTACTAGGTAAAGAGTGTTTTTGGCTGGTTTTTATTTTAGGAAAAGATCTTATTTTTCTTTTTAATTTGGATCAAAATTACCCTTGTCTTTACTCTCTCTTTATTTTTTTTTCATTTGGACACTGAACTCTTCACGGAGCAATGTGTTTTAATACTAAAGGCAAAGAAAAATCTGATTTTTTTTTTTTAATAACAAATAAGGGGTTGGTTCTTAATGAACATTTTAATTTTTAAATGATGGTTTTCAAAATACTTCAGTCTGGGAAGCTTGATGAACAAGTAAATTGGTGCTTTTAGTTTTATGAGTGCCTCATGGTATTTATGGCTGGATCGCTCCATCCTCTTAGTTTCTTTTGTTGGCTGAGCTGTATATTTCACCACAATAAGGACATCCCATCGTGTACCCTGATTTTCTCTCCTACAAAGGCAAGCTCTGTTGCCGCAAAGGGAGTGAAATCTAAACACAGTGTAGCTTATAGAAAATGACATCAATCTGTAGCAGATTCACAAGACTATGGCATTGTGTTGGAAGTTTTCAACAAATAAAGTAACTTTGCAAAGTCTCGTTTTTCTGTGAAAAAGTGTTTTTGATGGAAACCTCCTATTGCTTTCAGTGTTCATGTCAATTGCTGCTTTCATAGGAATGCTTAGGCAACCTGTTTCACATTCCATTTGGACTCCTCTTTTTCTAGGAATGTTTTGGATTTACCTGTTGTTTTTTTACTAAAGTCTTGTTTCCTTTGTTAGAGTATGGGAACAGAAATACCATGTGACTGGTTAACACAAGGAGGGACTGAGGAAGAGATTTTTAAAAAGGGGTGAAATGCAAGCTTGCAGATAGAACACCTAATTAATACAATCTTTGAAAGAATTCAGCATTATTCATGTATTTATTAAAACTGTAGTTAGTTTCAATGACCTTCTCACAGAAGAAAACAAAAAGCTTAGCAGTCACATTGCTGGCTCCAAGTAACTTCCACACTGACTTCCTAGTGTTCAGACAATAAGTTAGGTTAGTACAGAAACTAGATTTCAGGTTTTATTCCTGAGTGCCACCAAGTCATAAAGATTAAGGAAATTTCTCCCTGTTGCTGTATATTCATGAGGTTTGATACATACAGTTTTTGCAAGCATAACTTAGGGACATTTAGTTTGCCAGTTCTTGAGCAGACTCACACATCATGCTGTCCAAATAGGAGTAAAACGGATTTTTCTCCTCTCAAACAAACAGTACCTGAGGTGTAATGACATTTTTAACATCCGTTTTTTGAATAGAATTTTGAGGCAATAAAAAAAGAATGATTATTTGATACCTGCTGATAGTTTTGGGGATTTGACAGTCTTAAATGTACCTTTTATTTACTTATTTATGTGTAATTGCAGAAGAACAAAGTTATTTTTTTAACGGAAGTATTTTTTAAAAAACAAATTAAACACAAATAAAATTCTTTGATCTTATTTTTTAATGTTTAGAATAGTTCTAAAGCTATATATGCTTAGTTTAATTTTACTGTAATTTTCTGTATGATTCAAAATGCTGCTGCCTGTATGATGTTGCCTTCTTGAGCTCAGTATTAGAGGGAACACAATAAGTTCCATATTCAAGAAAAATGCTGACCATGCCATCTTATGAGAAAAATTAAGAAGAAAAATCAGTCCTAAAATGAATAACAATATTTTATGTGGCTTCCTAGGAGTCTAAAAGCTAAAAAAATATATTACTGAAGGTTGAATATTGTATATCTGCGAAGGGGAGAAGGGGCTTACTACCAGTTTACTGTGAAGTCATACACCGGCAGTGCTGAAAAACGGTCTTTGGCTATATCCCATGAAGTTTTCTCTCCTCTCAGAGTATAATTTTCCTAGCAGAAGAATCATCTATGTGAAAAACATGAGTTGACTTTTAGGTAGGAGTAAAAATTACAACAATGATTTTTTTCCTGACATGTGGACTCAGAAAATGCATCTAATTTTTTGAGCGCTTACTCTGGCATTGGAAATAAACTGAAGCCTAGAGCCTGTAGCTGTGTTTCACGTTGTGTTTAGAATTAGGCAGGAGGTGACCATCTCTTCAGCATGAAGAACGGAGATGAAAGCAAGAATGTTTTCATTTTTTCTTCCAACATAGCTTTCGCAACCAAATCACTTCCTATCTTAGTTTTAAAAAAATCTAACATATTTGTGAATGTCTTTTCTGTAAAAAAACTCCAAAAGTTAGAAGTTTTAATAGTCCTGTTTATAGTATGATTTAATCCTTTAAGATATATTTTAAATCAAACTAGCCAGAAAGTGGCAGGTTCTCAGTTAATCCCTGACCAACATTTTGTAATTAACAAATAACATTTATAAAATTCCTGGTTTAATAAATAAATCAGGTAATATATGAAACAGTGTCTTACAGGCTGAATTGAATGCAGGTACTTAATTACTAATACCAAGAGTTTTCTTCCCAAGATATTGTTTCCTGCATTTAACCCTCATATAGGTAAACAAAACCGACATCTTTATTATTTTCCTTTTATTCCAAACTGATATTGGATTTCAGACAGTTTTCTATGTGTAGGTATATTTAGACATATCTGTGTGTCAGTATATCTGCATGCATTTTAAATAACTTATTAAGCTGATAGAAGTGAGTGGCAAGATCTTTGCCTAAATGTCAGATCCCAGAATAGCAAACCAGGTGTTTCTGTGTGTTTCTGGCAATAACTATGTGTAAGAGAGATTGATTGCAGTGAGGAAACATGTGGTACTTTCTATTTTACAGGGCTTACATAAAATATGAGTAGAAAGGGATTTTTAAAGTTATGAAAACTGTTTTGCCTGCATCTTATCAAAGCAAAGGGAATAGTAACATCTAAAGAAATGTGTAATTGCTTCCACAACATTTATTTCAATTGTCATGCAATGAAATAACTCCATAATATCATTTGCTCTCCATGCCAACATGCTGCACTTCAAGGCAAAAGATTTATAATCCCACAGGTATTCTGTTTATACTAAATGATATACAGAGCTTACTTTATGGCCTAATATTCTGAGTTAAACTTGGATCACCATCTTTTCTTTGCTCTGAATGTTCTCTGCCTGAACACTACTCTTCAGCGTTATAGGCTCAGTACTGAACTTGTTGAGTTCAAGCTTTTTCAGATCCAGCAGCTGGCACAGAGCCACTCCTCAATGCAAATTAGAATAGCTACAGGGCTGCTTTATCTTGTGCCAGTTGGATGGGCTCCTACAGCTTGTACAGTACTGGCTTCTCAGTGTGCAGTGTATCTTGCCATGGCTCTACTTGCTTTGGATTTTCCTCTGCTGATGAGGCAGTGAGATCTCTGTGCTTACCAGCATGAAAACAACTGCCAATTCAGGAAATTCTATGTGGCACCACAGTGGTACCTCAAAAGTGCTAGTGTCAGTAATTATCTGACACTGGAGTTTCTGTGGTGTGCACTGCAATAACATGCTCTTTCCTGATGAAAGATGCTGTTGAGCATAACTGCTTGTGGCACTCAAGAAAATTGTCGTCTTATCTTAACATCATGGAATCTCAGTTTTCATTTACTCTCTAGTGCAACAAGTTGATGCTGCTGCTAATCTTTTAATGAAACATCAAGGTTCATATCTCTCATTGCATCCTCAGGCAACATGGAAACAAAATAAGATACATATCAAGTAGAATCATGGAATCATTAAGGTTGGAGGAGACTTCCAAGATCATCAAGTGCAACAGTCAAACCAATGCCACCATGCTCACTAAACCAGGTTTCCAAGTGTCACATCTACGTATTTTTTTAACACCTCCAAGCATGGTGACTCCAACGCCTACCTAGACCGCCTTTTCCAATGTTTGTTGACCCTTTCAAAGAGAAGGTTTTTCCTAATGTCCTAAACCTCCCCCGGCACTACTTGAGGCCATTTCCTCTTGTCCTGTGACTAATGACTCGGGAGAAGAGACCACTTCTCTACAACCTCAGGTAGCTTTAAAGAGCAACAAGATTTTACCTCAGTCTTCTTTTCTCCAGATTAAACCACCACAGTTCCTCATAAGTCCTGTCTTCCAAATCCTTCATTATGTCGTTGCTTTTCTTTGGAATGCTCCAGAGTGTTTCTTTTTGAATGCTGTGGGCTCCTGAACAAGGAATAAAATAGTGTTGGCGTTACACTTCTTATTCTGGATTAATCTTTCTTTTCACCTGTGTGACAATCCAATTCTGTAAAACTTGGGCTGAGTTCTTCAGAGTTGGAAATATTACAGGGGTACCTCACAGGAACAGTAGT
Organism: Phoeniculus purpureus; assembly: GCA_028565055.1. Lineage (NCBI taxonomy): Eukaryota > Metazoa > Chordata > Aves > Bucerotiformes > Phoeniculidae > Phoeniculus > Phoeniculus purpureus. The sequence goes on from JAOXOE010000874.1 coordinate 30,517,285, forward strand.
AGGAACAGACTACCTGTCTTAACTGCATCTCCTTAAACAGCACACTCTCGGTTTTCTTCTGTGCAGAACTATTAGCAGGTGTAAAGTCGCACCTTTCAGATAGGGTCAGTGTACAGCTGCAGGCCTACTCAACAAATTGCTTCTTACTGTAACTTTTTCAGTTCTGTAGAGAGAGTTAATTAATTTTAACAGGAACCTAAGCTTAACAAGAAAGAGCAAACAATCTGATTGCTTATTTGCTGAACTGAAGGCTTTAGGCAGCAACTGCGCAATCAAGTTACCCTTCAACAGCAATTTCATTTCTTAGTTATTTTCTGTGGAGCAGTTACATGTTTTTTTCCTGATCTAAACGTTAATGAAAATGTTTTACTTCAGAAATGAATGAGTGGATCTAAAAAGCTTTTTCACCACGCAGTTGCGTTACTATTATAATGCTGCAAATTATGGGTTGATCAAAGCAGTTGTGACTCGTACATGCCCCAGTAGTCTGTGTTCTGCAACGTAATTATGAAGGCACCATAAAACTGCAGGGCTAGGAATTTCAGAAAGCCTTTCTTTAAAGCATTTTGCAAATGAATAGATTGAGGAGGGATTTATGTCAAATTAAAATGGGAATTTGAAAAAATTTATATTAATGTTACATCTGGACAGGGTGATGGTTTTAAAATAAGGAGGTACTGTTGGAAGGATCAATCAAATTAATTTGTACAATTTCATTGGTTTCTATAATACTGAAATGGAAGACAAGTAGACTATAAGAATTCAGGACACCTGGGTTTAACAGATCATTTCACTTTCTTGTGACTTTACTTTGAAGCTGAAATGACGTTTCAGTGTGGGAAGGAAGTATTCATGGGCGAACAAGTAGCAGAGGATGAATATGTGTTAAAAAGAAAACTGTCATTGCCACATCTAGAGTCATGGTTATTTTTATATGGGTATTGACTTTTGTATAGAAATGAATTTTATCCTTCCTTTAATGTTCAGAAAAGTAGCTAACTCAGTTATTAAAATGATGTATTTACTTGCACGACAGACATATCATGCCACACACACATAAAGAAGCTTTAATTGTCATGAAAATTCACACCATCCTGACATCCCAGGAAGCATTTGGAAGAGTCATAAAGATTCAAATTTAACTTAATTTCAATTTTGAACCATGATCACAGGTTTTCTTAGGGAGGGCCATCTTCTTAGAGGCACATCCCTCTCTACATGCAGGAAAGAATAAAAACCACAGCTCCAGTTCTATGTTTGCATGGAGCCTGTCATGACACCTGAAATTTGGAATCAGATTTCTGAAGGAATTTTGCCCCGAGTAGCCATCCTTAGGCCAAGGCACTAGACAGGAATATTTCTGTAATAAGACGTCTTCACACCACCACCAATGCCTGCTTTGTGGGTTGATGGAGGACACAATGGTAGATTCAGCCTAAGAAACACAGAAATAATACTCTGTAGCTAACAGAAGGAGCAGAAGATACAGCTCCTCCCTCGATGCTCATTGCAAGGCATCCTGAATATGTGTCTTTGTTTTTGGTATTAGAATTGTTAACCATAAAAAATGTCTAGGTGGATTATTGTCTGCAAGTTCCTCAGATGGGAAGACCTGTCCTTTGCAGGTACAAAATAGACTCCCCCTAGAATCTAATAGCACTATTTATGATACAAGGTGAGCAACAGTACAAAAAATTCTGCCTCAGGCAAGAGTCAGAGACAAGTTTTGTTTTTGTTGCACCAGCACAAACCAGGTGCTCCTCTGACGTCAATGTGACCTGTCTCTCCTCTTACAGAGGTACCGGAATTCAGTCCAAATCTTTCTGATTTGCTGATGGTGAAGTAATTGCACCACCCATGTGGGGAGGCTGTTGTAAACTCTGTCTCCATGACAGCCAACAAGGCTAGCTGCTAAAGGGAGTTTTCCAGCATGTTGGCTGTGGTTTTCACATCTTTGCTAACCACCTTTCCAAATAGTGTCTCCTAGGCTTTTCTGAAACACTAGGCATCTTTTCCGTTTCACTTAAAGAGAAAAGATGGAATGAACGATGTATTTTTCTCACTCTTGCTTTAAGGTAGCTCTCAAAATTCAGTTGTTATTTAGTTGCATGAAGTTAGAAGTATAAGTACTATTTTCTCTGTGTGCGTGTGTGTGCGTGTGTGTGTGTGTGTGTGTGCACATGCACATGCGCATGTGTTTGTGTATACTCATGATGTAGGAGAGGTTTTCCTTAGTAGTGTCGGGAGATGTAAACCAAGTGTATTACAGGTGGGCTGCTACAGATTAAAGCAGATGATAGAGGCTGTGGACTTCTGTGTAGAAAGTAGATGACAGATGCACATTACCAATGGATAGTTTTGGTCTGAGCCACAGAATTAATATTAAAGTTTCAAATCTTTGGGGTTTTTTGTGAAATTTTTTTTTTTTTAAAATTAGACACAGGGACTGCAGGGTCCCTGAAGAGTGGTTAGTTTTGACTTGTTTCCATGCAGGAAACAGGACCTATGTAAAAGCAGCAGAAAGTAAGGTCAAAGTAATCTTGAAAGCTGTACTAACACACCTTTAAGCAATCCCTTCTTGTCCTTCAATGCTCTGGATAAATTATTCAATGGCCTCAAAGGTATGTCAGTGTAGTACATGACAAGCACACTTGCGGACAACATAATTATGCTCGACTGCAGTGAATGAGCATTCTCTAAAGAATGCAAAGGATTACTGGCAGCACTCAATGCCTCCAGAAAGACAAGCATACATCATGGGAGCTCTCATCACTTTAGGGATTAAAGAAATCAAGTTTTGTTGCTTCTTGTTAATTGTTTTTCCATAAATACGTCACATTCAGGAGATGGGTCAGGAGGACTGTTGCAGTCCGTTTTCTCCATTTGCATACATGCCATGATTCTGAGGAAAGCAATACAGCTCTTAAAATGAAATAAAACTTACGGGTGTTTCATAAAATCACATCAAAATGATTAACTAAAGGAAGGGAAGCTACTTAAAATTCTACTGCAACTGCTATGACTGTGGAGACTAGACTGTCACCACCAAAGCCACATCTCTTCCTTCATGTCTTTTGACAGCCAGGAAGACGCAGAATCATCCTGCATATTAGGGCTCAGAAGGGATGTCAAAACATCAACCAGTTTAATACCTCTGCCACAGAAGGATCAACTACACCAAGTCGCACAGAAACATATCCAGGCGGGTTTTAAACATCTCCAGAGAAGGAGACTCTGAGACCTCCCTGGGCAGCCTGTTCCTGTGCTCTGTCACCCTCACTGTGAAGTTCCTTCTCATATTGATGTAGAATCTCCTATGTTCCAGCTTACACCTATTTTCCCTTGTCCTGTCCTTAGATGACACAGACAAGAGCCTGACTCCATCCTCCTGACACCCACCCTCCTCATATTTTTACAAACATTAATGAGGTCACTCCTCAATCTCCTTTTTTCCCAGCTGAAAAGTCTCAGCTCCCTCAGCCTCTCCTCATAAGGGAGATGTTCCACTCCCTTCATCTTCTTTGTGGCTCTGAGCTGGACTCTCTCAAACAGTTCTGTGTCCTTCGTGAACTGAGGGGCCCAGAACTGGACACAATACTCCAGATGCGGTCTCATCAGGGCAGAGTAGAGAGGGAGAAGAGGAGGGACCTCTCTCAATCTGCTAACCACCCTAGGCTGCCATTGGCCTTCTTGGCCACAAGGGCACGCTGCTGCCTTATGGTCATCCTGCTGTCCATCAGGACCTCCAGGACCCCTTCTCCTACACCGCTCTCCAACAGGTCAGTCCCCAACCTGTACTGGTACCTGGGACTGTTCTTGCCCGGGTGCCAGATTCTACACTTGCTTTTGTTATAGTTCATTAATTTCTCCCTCCCCAGCTCTCCAGTCTGTCCAGGTCCCACTGAATGGCAGCACAAATATCCTTACCTAGTAAGTAAAAAACAGTTTTTTCAGCTTCATTGGGGTTTCACACCAGTTACTAATGTGACCTGCCAATCTCCTCAAAACTCAAACGATGCACTAAACACAGGTGGTTTAAAACTGAGCAAGCCAACTTCAGGTGCACCACATGAAATACTGAAGTACACAGACAGTTAATATGCTTGGTCATCTTTCCTTGAATAAATAAAAATATTTTTGGAGCAGTCCCAGAATCAACAAGGGAGTCACTTAAGTTGCCTTCTTACAACTCACCACACTAGTTTAGTGTAGTTCTGCTTTTGATCACCAGCTGTAACAGGTCCACAAACTCCCTTTATTCTCAGCTGAAATGTGCTCATGACACTGCTAGAATGCATTCTACTTGAGTGCTCTGAATCTGAGGAAGTAACTAGTAGACTTCTGTGTGGGATGCAGTCCACACTCTGATCTGTGGGGTCTGTCTTTGCTGATTCAAATAGAACCCTAAAGACTGTTGTTACACTCAGGCTCAAATTAACTAGGTGCTTTTATTAACATAGCACCTGTCAAAAGCAGAGCAGCATTTGTAGGCATCCATTTCTGTTATCTGTGCTGAGAGGTACAGCCTGTACATTTAAAAGTGTCTCTTGCTCTGGTTTTGCTGCCTGCCTCATAGTCCCAGTCAGTGCCCTGGGTTTCAGGAGGTAGGTTCTCTTTTGGATTTGTTTTGAATGTGTTTTTACTTGCTCCTGTGTATTTGTCTTAGCCCAGCTCAGGAATGGGAACATTCTGAGCATAGTCTTGTTTGCTTTTCTGCTCCCTGAGGACCCTGGAGAGGCTGACTCAAAACTAAGTGAGATAATGTTTCTTCTTTTTTTCTGGGCTCTCTTTTGGGTTTGGTTTTGTTTTGCTCAAAAATGATTGCTCTGAAAAAGAGACAGGCTGAGAACAGCATCAACTTAGGCCTTCTGTTTTTGGAACTGGTAGATACGATGACAAAACCTTCTCTTCCTGAGGCTTTTCTGGGATCCAGATACTGGTGATGACTGGAGAACTTTATGACCATCTTGATTCATAGACACCTTTGCCTGTGTTTGGACAGGGGACTACAACTGAAGAATTTAGTGGGACTAAAAAAATGGCATAGTATGCATCGGGAAGATTGGTCTTGACTTGTGCTAGCTGAGCCAGTCTTGTGGCTGATGCATATTGGTCTGCCTCCGCTGGACAGTGGAGAAACAGCAGAAACTACGTTGCCGCCTCTCAAAACAAAATACCATAGAAAGATGACTTAATGATCGTTTCAAGGAATGGTGGAGATGTGCTGGGTTGGAAGTTTTAACCTAATCTAAATGTCTGACTTTCAAAAAAGTCAGTTTTTTCCACAGGCCGTATTACTTCCTGCAGGCTGTTAATACCTTTGCATTTACTCATCTAATCTAAAAATACTTGTGCAACTACATTGTTTAACTTCTAGTTTGATCAAAAAAAGCAAGCACTGAAAATCGTAGAATCATTGGTGCTTGTCCCTCAGCTGACTATACAGCACTCTCCTCACCGATGAGATTAAGAGCGTAACAGCATAACCATTGCAACCAGCAAATGAAAAAGGCTGCATCTCCCTCAGGTTTTGTTTTGTTACTGCATTAACCTGGGATGTCTTACTGCTGTATCAGATTCCAGATAATGTATTTATATCAGAAAAGGATGGGGGGGAAAAAGTGTAATTTAAATGACTGTAAACCTTAACTAATTTCACAGTAATTTAAGAAGCTACAAGGTTCTTCATTAAATATTTTTTTTCCATTTCTAATAGTGATGGAATATGCAGTTTGTTTCCACTGGTGTTTGAAATCATGGGGAGAAGGTGAATTAAGCCTGATTTTCCCCTGGATGCTAGCACCATCATAATGAATTGTTGAATTTGGTCTGCTACATATGCCATTGTATGTGTATGTACTTGCCAAGGCTGTGAAATTTGTTTTACCTCACATTGCCATTCCAGAATGTGGCTCAGCTTTTTCATTATGGGCTTCATTATTTAGTCTTTCGTCCTTCTGCTGTTATGAACGTGCTGCGGAGTTCAACAGGTATGATTTTCCACTACTGCATTTTCAGTGCACTTTTTTACATGTCAACTACACATTGTGTAGTGTGTTGTGTTGATTCAAAACACTACATTGAATTGAAATTAAACTCTTCCCCCAACTGTTTCTCCTGTATTGTGAAAAATAACTAGACCAATCTGAAATGCATCTTGTTTATGAAGATACCAAACCCAAAGTATGCATGGCTGTGAAAAAACCTCAGTGGTAGGCACAGTAACAAGATCAAATTTTATGTGTCTGAGGCCCAGAGTAAGGGACTGGGCAAATTTCAGCAGTGCCTCATCAGCAGAAATGTTAAGTAATGTGACAAACATGAAAGATTACACAGAAGAAACATATATCATCCTCTTCCATTTTTTTCTATGAAAACAGTATAACAGTCTACTAAGAAATCTCGGAAGGGTTTGGTGTCGAAGAGGAAAGGAAGTCATTGTTCTGTGAAGTCTTACCTCTACCTTTTCTGCCCTCTGCAGACACACAGGCAGATACCTGGACCTAATTCTCTTTACTTTGTCAAATGTGGGAAATAAAACCTTGTAATAGACACATAACCATCTTGCAAGGAAAAAATCAGGGATTTGCTTTTCTGCGTAAGATTGTTAAAGTTCATCAACTAAACAGTCCACAGTGCCAAAGTGACTTCAGATACTGAAGGTGATAGGTCCTTTCCAGCTGAGAAGCACAAAATACTTTTACTTCCTCATGGATTAAGCACTTTTACTTGTATGACAGTGTGTGCTTGGGTGGGGAGGAGCACTACACAGCGACAGGCAGGAGGGATATAAGGCAGTCAAAACGTAATACCAACTATTTTGAAAGACCTGTGGAAAACAATAGCACACATGATAAATACTAAACAACGGAAATGTTTCTTTTTGTTTGGTTGGGGTTTTTTTCCTCAATTTCTGTCAGCTCTCATTTTAGTGCCAGTTGCAGTTCTTGCAATAATAATCATGATTACAGGAATGGGTAATCTCTATGGACCAGTGCTTCAGGCTGTATTATACCAATAGCTACAGGATTAACTACACTTGGGTAACACACCTGTTTTTCTTAAAGCTAATATTCATTTTTTCTGTTTCATTAAGGACTTTGAATTTCTCAAATAGCTGGATTTTTACTGCTCTAAATTTATTCTGTTTTCGTTATGAAATATATCAATTGGCGCTTTTTTTTTTAACGGTTTTAGCCCACACCTATCTTTCATTTATAATCACAACTTTTCAAATATTTAAGCTATTAATTCCATATGTATTGGTCACCTAAAAAGAAAAAAAATCTCTAGTTTAAAAACAGAAAGAAACCAAACGTAAAAATTTCAGACATCTTCAGATGCTCTTCCAGACACAACACACAGACACTACTATGAACTGTTTAAATGTCATTCTGTTTGCTATTACTATGAATAAAAGATTTTGTTGAAAACCTACATACTCAACTTTGGGTCTTTGCTATAATGTTTTTAGTGCTTGTACTTGAACCCTTCACAAATTGTCCTGTGAGATGCCAGTGTACTGATCATGTTAGGTATTCTTTCTGAAGTCTGAAACACAAGAAATGTTGCTCTTCTTACCACACAATGCGACAAGTTGAAGCCAAATCTGTAAGTTGGAGTTTGAAAGCAAACTGATGAGCACAGAACCAGAGCCTTCTCCATGGCAATCCTTGATGTTGTGTGCAGCTCTGCGTACTTGGTAGCTGCATATTTGCCATGCCGCAAAAGAGGATGGTTTGCTTAGCAACAGTAAACTCTTGCCCACCGTAAAACTTACCCCTTCATGCTGTGCGAATAAACTCACACAAAATTGAGAATTTCCCCTCCCCTGTTGCTCATCTTGGAATGCTTTACACCTAGAAAACTCTCATAGAAGGCAGGCACTGTGGCATTAGAAGAGGTAAACTGGCAAGTGGAATCACACTTCTTTGAGATGAGCAGTGTCTGAAAAAGAGCAATGTTTCTCACTAATGAACTGTTCCCAAAGTATGGATATCTGGAAGTCTGTTTTATTATGTGCTAGTAAACCTGAAGAGGCTATGTTTCATTCTGGGTCACATTTTGAAAACAAGTGCAAGATTGGTTAATTCTACTCCAACTGATAATTTTTGGGATGTATGAACAACTTTGAGGACAGAGCAAAGTCAGAAGTGAAAGCTTCTGAAAATCCCTTAAACTGTTTTCTTTAATACGATATTAATGCTACAGCACTGGAAACAGAGGAAACAAAATAGGAATTGTTAAAATGTTAAAGCAACTGTTGTACTCATTCTTCTCAGAACACAACATCAGCAGCATAATAATGGTTATTGCTTTTTATAATAAACTTGTCTGCATAAAATAAGCATATCGGGACAGTTATTTGATTTTACAAACATAAGAATCTTTTGGCTTAGCAATGATCACTCCTTCAATATATGGTAATTTGGTCTGTATGATTGCAGATGCCTTACTAAGAAGAATATGAATCCCACAAGTGTTTTTTTTTTTAAATTCATTTGTAAAATATATGATTTTCATTACAGTATCTTGAGCAAAATCTGAGATAAGAAAATTGTCTCTTTGGATCAGTTTGTTTAAATTTTATTTATTTTAAGGTATGGAAATGTGTTCTCAATAAAACCCATTAATTAAGAAAAAAATGCAATTCAGTATACTGTGTAAACACGTTAAATGCAAGTCAGTTCTAAGCAAATATGAGCTTGTTTTAAACTGAACCCAGTTTTGCTGGGAGCTGTAAATGACATCTGTTGGATATGTTTTGTATAATGTGGATATAAAATCAGATGAAACATGTAAGTGGCTACTAGGCTTGAGACACTTCTCATTTTTAATTTACATACTTTCAGTCTGCCGACTGCTACTAATACCCACGGACATAATCAACAGACCATATTGGCTTGTTAGTGCATTTAGTATTTGGTTGGAAGTAAGAGGGTTGCTCCGTGAGCATCCTGCTAGGTGACAGAGGTTTGTGGTATCAAAAGTTTGAGTACTGATGACTTAAATATCTGTCCTTCTTTGATAATGGAGTCAAGACAACATTGTGATATTAAAGGCTAAGCAGAGTTTTGGCATCTATGCCGGAAAGAAAAACAGTTGTTAGTGCAGTTTGGCTACATCAAGACCAAGAAATCTGAGTATGTGAAAGATGGTGAAACCAAATGCAATTAAAAACAGTAAAATTTAGAAGAGGGAAAAAATTTAGGTATGGGAGGATGCAGCATCATTCACCACCACTCTCTGGGCCTGGATATCCAGCAAGCTTTTAAACCAGCAAAGCTGTTCAAGACATAGGCTGCCAGCTTCTCAATGAGGGTGGTGTGGAAGACTGCGTTAAAGGCTTGCTGAAGCCTATGTAGACCACAGCCACAGCCTTTCCCTCATCTACTAGGTGGGTAAACAACTCAAAGAAGAAGATCACATTGATCAGGCAGGGTCTTCCTTCGCTAAAACCATGGTGGCTGTGCCTGATCCACTAGTTGTCCTATGCATGACACTCAGTGACACTCAGCATGATCTGTTCCATAAACTCTCCAATATTAGCGTGCAGGCTGACACACCTAGAGCTCTTGGGATACTCATTCTGAACCTATTTGTGAATGGGAAAAATACTGACAACCTTCCAGTCATAAGAACTCCCCAGTTACACAGGACAAGTGAAAAATGCTAGCGAGCAATGTAGACGGATTTTGTACAAGACTCTATATCACACTGAGAAGAATTTCATGCTGACACACAACACGTTACGATATAAGGTAACACAGAAAGCCACTAACAAGTTCTTCTTGGACTAGAGGACAGAAAGGTAAGCTTCAAAATATCCATTTGCTTTTACTCAATGAAACTGCTCTTCCGTCCACACTCTTATTGTACAGAGTTTTATGTCTATTGAAGAAGGGGGAGTCTCCAGTAATCTGGGACCTCCCCCGTTGACCAGGATTGCTGGGAGATGGTGCAGAGAGGCTTGGCAGGTTCCTCTGCCAGCTCCC
>JAOXOE010000874.1:30527968-30555395 GCA_028565055.1 Phoeniculus purpureus
CCGAGACACACAGGCACAGACAAGCACTTTGGGAAAACCACCTTTTATTGGCGGGCAGCCCAAGGATGGCCTGGGGGAAGCTCCAGCCCCGCGGCTCCCTCCAGGCACCACTCCTCAAGCGGTGCCCAGCTCTGCTCACTGGCCGTGGCTGCAGTCGTGCTCACGGCTCCTTGCACATCCCGGTCTCGGCCAGCCGCGCGCACCTTCCTGAAGGAGGATGGCTCCTGCTGCCTTGAGTGGCCGGAGTCCTGGGCAGAGCAGGCACTGGCAGCCCAAGGATGGCCTGGCGGCAGCTCCAGCCCAGCAGCTCCCTCCAGGCACCACTCCTCAAGCGGTGCCTAGATCTGCTCCACGGCAGTAATGCTGTGGGACATAGAAACATCCTCTTCCTGAAACAGTTATGTCTGATTAAGTATTTAATACAATAGCCCAAGCCCAAATTCTTTTAACGTGGTGGCTCCCTTCACACCATCATGGAAAATTATTTGTGATTATGTGCACAAGGGCAGGCATCAGCATTACTGCTATCAGAAAACTTTCTAGTAAATACAGAAATAAACTGTAGTTCTCCAGCATTTGAAGTTCTGAAGATTAGAGTAAGAAAACTACTATAAGCTTTACCATAGCTAATCCTGACCCTGGGCAGAAGAAAAAGGTAGTCACATGTGATATTAGATCCGGATTGTTCAAGCCAGTTATGTGTATGCTTAGGTTTTATTAGGTCTGAATCAGGCCTTCTCCGTGGAAGAGAAAAAACGAGGCCAGCAAGACACAGAAAGTAAGGGAAAACTTTCCTTTCACACTTTTTTTTCTTTTTGTGGGGATTAAAATTAGCAAGGTGGTTTTAAAAGGAAAAAAAAAAAGAAGAGAGCTTAAAAAAAGAGACTGGGCAAAACCAAATCTCTTTATTAAAAAAAAAAAAAAATCCTCTGGTAGAACTGTGCATCCTGGACCATCTTTGTTTTCCCAGTATAATTACATGAGATTTTAATTTCCAGCTAGCTCTGGGGGTGGAAACCTCCTGGTGAAGTCAGATATATTGCCACAGGACATTCCTCATCATTTCTGTGAAAAAGACTTCTTCGTTTCTATCAAACACTGTAGGAACTGGCAGCTGGCTATACCCCCATAAAACAATCCACAGGGGTATTCTAACATGTGCATGACACTGTTCATAGCACGTGAGATAAAATCCCCAATGTCAAAGACTTTGCCAAAACCAGGATGATAAGAAACATGTGTTTTCACAAGCATTACTTCAGTGAACTTACTTACTTGAATATTTCTTCTTTGATGAAGGTTTGCTGTAGTAGATTTTGTATCTTGGTGGGAGATTTATATAAAATAATACATGTAATGATGTGTACAAATACCTGGTGAGAAGATGTAAAGAAAACAAAGAGAGATCCTTATCAGTAATGCCCATCAGAGTTAATAAGTGGAAACCAGAACACAGAAAATTCCACTGTCCTAGTTTGAATTTGGGCCTTTTCTTCGGCTGAGGGAATGGGGAGTTACTATGACAATCTGTAATAATGGAGCTTGGAATTCCAAGTTCTCCTTTCCTTTCAGAATTGACCAATAGGCGACTCTGCAAACAGGTATGACTGGTCGAGAGCTTCTGGTTTCCAGTTTCTAGCTTTTCCTTCTTGACTTCACGTTTGTCTATTCAGAGGGAACATATGACAATTGACTGAACACAGCAGCCATATTGCCCTCAGAATGTGTTGAATAAAGAGTAGAACCTCAAAGACGGGTAGGAAAGGTTTTGCCTGCAATCTGTTGTTTGCTGAAATGGAGAGAGAGTCTCTCCTTCATTTGTGGTCCACAGCAATTGGCACACTAGAAATGAAAGGTTTGTTTGGAGGCACGTGAAACAGGGAAATAAACAGCAAAATGCCCACTGACGCTGAAGGATGTACACATGGACTGAATGGACTCCACATCCCACGAGGAAAAGAACTGGAGGCTTTTCTCCCTTTAAAGGAGTTAGAGCTGACGTTTTGGCCCAGTCATGTAAGGACGTGTTTAATTTCTGTATAGCATTGTAAGTGGGTTTTTATGTTTCCTGAATTACATTTTTTTCCCAAAATCAAATTATTTTTTTTTTGTTTTGCCTACCATTTATAAGTAGTTTTTGAAACCTCTTGTTTTGTGTTTTTTTTTGTTTTGGCCCATTAGCGTTATTAACTAAATCAGTTAATTTTGTCTTAGGATAAGCCTTTACATCCACTTAAAAAAACCTGACCACCTGGTCAGACATCAGAACAGGCTGTCCAAAAAACTGACATGTCTGTCTACGGAAATATTTCTGTGGGTCCTGATTGCAAAGTCAGCCTCTGAAACTGAGCTGTAACGTTCAGCCTCCTTCCTGTTTTTAAACTATGTGTCTTTAGATTTCAGGATATTTCAGATGCTTTCAGTTCTAGAATCATGCAGTACCCCACCAGACATTCTGTTTGCATTCTTCCTCCTTTCTGAACATGCTAAGCCTTCACAGTGTAGGTACAGTAATTATATCTGTGGAATGCAGTCATTATATAATAGTAATTATATCTATTATTATTTCAGCAGTACACTGCCAGCCAGTGCTATTCCTCTGTAATCTTCTCCTCTTTTTTGTCTAGTAGAATGTTATATAGAAATACTACAAAAACTACACACAATATTTATTAGGTTAAGGAAAAAGGTCAAGTGTCAATATACTATTTAAGTTTTTTAGGACACTATTCCATTGTTATGTATTTATTGAAAGAAAAGTGATACCTACTAGTTTACAATGTGTCCTAATAATGTGGACTTGGATCTAGGTTCTTCTGTAAATTTTGTTGATTTAGAACAGTATAAGCTTACTAAAGGTGAAAATAATATCAGCAGTCAACATGAGGTTATGTCTGAGCAAATAAAAGTCTGATTCTCCTTAATTTTTCCCCTTTCTGTTTCTACCAGGTTTCATGATCTTGGAGAGGTACAATTGCAGAGGTACTAGCATCAAAACCATACATGGACATTCAAAACCTGTGAATAAGCATCTAATAGATGGATTATTATCTCAGGTGAACCTACACAAATCTCTGTGGCTAAGACAACACCTCTCTACTGTAAGGAAGTGGTTTGTCAGGCACTAAAACCCATTTCAGGAACACTGAAATACTTCCAATGTAAACAGGTATGTAGTAGATTTCATGCACTAAGAAACTCTTTCTGATTCAGACCAGTGTATTTCGTCATCTAGGCTCCTTGATGCTAGATTTCTACAGCTGACTGCATGCTTTCAAGCCATCAGCTCTCACAAGCTATTTCACATAAACTTTTCCAGGGATCATATCATCCAACCGATTTGAAAAAGTCTGTGGATATGCTGACCCACTAATAGACATACTTGTGCCAAGGCAGCCTTGGCTCTCTTAGCGGGCTGGATCATCTCCACATGCAAGACTATGAGCTGATGGATTGATTCCCTGCACAAACAGTACGAAGCATAACAAAGATACCACTAAACCCATTCTTACTTTGGCACTGGTGGGAGAACTCATTTACTTACAGCTTGTTACTGCACTACTTGAAAACAGTAGCCCTTTTGCTTCTCCTGGAAACTGAGCCACATGCTTGGGCTTTTTTGCATTTTTTTCTTGTACTGTATAGTGTAAGAACAGAGCTAAAAAAATCTTCTGTTGCTGTAAGATTTAAATCAGCTTTATCACTGAATGTAAACCACTAATCACTACAATTTTTGATGGACTGGAAGTTTTTTGAATACTAATCTTCTAAAATATATAAATCTATTCTGATTTATTGCTGGGCAGTAGTTCAAGTTTTCTTCATTTCAGAGTTTCCATAAGAAATAACAGAGCTTAGGTTTTGATATTGGACTGGGAGTATGCCAATCCAGGACTGTAATGCCCAGCACATTGCAAAGTCACTGCTTTCTGGCACTTAGCAATTCATGCAATTTTCTTAGAGGTGTGCAGTGCAGAAAGACTGGCTGTCTGGTCCCTGTGGGCAACCGAGTTAAGTGATACCCACTTTCTGTGAACTTTAAGAGCTGGACTTGCACAACATTGAATAGTCAGTAGTCACTGTTGCTGATTTTCCAGTCTCCTCCATAGCAATGGAAAGTGGAACATTATTAGAGACATAAGACATACAGATACATTGCTGGAGCTATTCATTCTACCTAGTGCTATGTTGATGTAAATTAATCTATTGATGCAAACCATCATGATTCTGTATTCTTCAAATTACTGGAGACTTATAAACAACTAAAATTATGTTTATCAATCTGATTTATATAATTTCTCCTGCTGTTCCCTCTACCTTACTCACAAATCTCATATGAAGTATTCACCCTTATTTCTTATTTGCTGTCCATTTTTATGGGTAGGATCCTTTGTGTCCCACTATTCCACAATATAATAATGTAGTATTTGCCACAAAATTTTGGTCTAGCTTGTAGAATTTCTTTATAAACATTACTCTACTGAATAAAACAATTTCTTTCCTTAGTCCAAAAAAAAAAAAAAAGAAGAAAGAAAGGAGGGAGGGAGAGAGGAGGTGTAAACTAGATTTAAACAAATGCAAAGTAGACTTCTCTGAATATGTAAAGAATCTCTCGATCAAGAAATTTCACATTTCTTAATAAGAAATTAAGAGAGGACTGGATTAATTAACATTTTTTCTAACAAGATTTTTATAGTTGTTAAATATGAGATAACGTTGTGACCACTTGCCTTTCAGTATCATAGCACCCGGCTTGCACACCCTTGGCAGAAATCCTTGCATGCCTTGCCTGCCTTACCTGACACAGAGAAACTTCTAAGGTTTTCCTGAAACACAAACAGCCACCCGCCCTGTCTTCCTGTCCCCCATTTACCCTCTGCCTTCCTTCTGCTGCACCCTTCCCATTCACTTCCTCAAAGCCTCCCATCTATTTTCTGCACTCCAGCTCTGAATCTCTTACAGATTCTGTTTTCCAAGTAGGTTTCGATACATGTTGCTTAAGTGTAGCTGGCAAAGTAATAGGCTTGGTAATTGAATTACGAGATGGATGGTAGATGACAGCCTGCAATGAGCACATCCAATGACATCACCTGTCTGGATTGGGTGGGGCCTTAGACTCATTTATTGTTCTTGCGAAATATTGTGATTATCTGATTTGTGACACAAGGTAAATAACTGGAGTGCAAGTACTAGTAACTGGCAGGGCTAGAAAAGAAACCACACTGAAGAGGTCTTCAGAGATATGGTTTTACTTTAGTTTTTGTGTGCACTGTTCTAATTATGGTTTATTTTGCATTGCTAATCTTTCAAGAAACAATATTAACATTGTGCCCCCAGATAAGGAAATTTTAATTCCAGAGTTTGGAGGCTTTTTTGGTTGTGTTTGTTTTGGAGATTTTCAGACAAAATTAAGAGGTTGATTAAGTAAATGAAATACATTATTTTAAAAAGCAACTCTTTGGTCCTACAGTAATGCTTTACTGGTTTCCTGCTTTCCCACAGGGCTGGGCTCCCCAGTTGGCCTTTGCTTTTCAGATATGCTATGACAAGAACACAGAGCAACATCACCACCAGTGCCCCACTACTCCTCACTAGATTGTCTTATGGAGGTCCTCACCAGATTGTCTTATGGAGGTCCTCACCTTGGCTCGCAGCAATGCAGGAAGAATGGAGCAGGAGGAGCTGGGGACAGCTCTCAGGAGATGTCACAGACAAGTTTCCAATTAATATATTTGTTGTTTGGATAAAATTGTCATATTCTGGGCTCCTCTGCAGCAAGCCAGAAACTTTCTAGGCAAAGAATTGGTAGCCCAAATCCAGCACCTCAGTTACATTTGTGCTTCCCTTTATGCATAACAGCATGTCTATAAACTTAAGGGCTTGAAATTGTGTGTAAAACTGTTTGTATTTGAAAGGATTTAGATTATAGCAATAAGAAAAATCAACTGTAGATAGCAGAAGCCTTAGAAACCTCCAGATCCACCCACAAGATAACAAAACACAGACGTTCTCTGTGAACTTCTGATGTCATTACAGGAATAGGAGAAGATACTGCTAAGATTGTGGTCACTTTATAAATCATGACAGACCCTTCAATAAGGGTGTCTGCCCAGAGACTATCATTAGGATAAACAGTACAAAACTGGACAGCTACAATGCTTCATTCCTTTCTTATGTCGCAGCCACTTAATCTTTGCCAATTAACATGTTTTTTTCATAATCTTATATTGCTTAGCCTCAAACTGGAAGGCCTTTATCCATGTATTTAAGCACATAGAACTCATATCATCAGATAATTCCACGAGGTAGCCATGTTTGATGCATTTCGGGTATTTCAAGGCCTAATGAGCCATTAGGTAGAGAAAATATCTTGCCAGGTGGCATACAGAGTGAAGAGGTGGAGGGCAGGAATAAGGAGAGAGTAGCTTTCACAGACCTATTGAAGCACCCATTTTCACTGTGCCTGATGCCATACTTCCTGGTCAAGTTTAGAAACAAAAAGCACAAGAGCAAAACATTTCTTCCCAAAAAAACCTTTGTTTTCTGTATTTTGGAATCTAAACAATATTCTTTTCAATGGTTTCTTCTGAGTAAGAAAGATTCCCGGCTGACTCAGGAGACGACCTGAATTTGATTTCTGGTCAAATTGTTTCAGTTCCTCTTTAACTCCAAAATGAGCTGAGATTTTCATCACTGCTGGCTGGCAGTGAGTAAGTGAAAAAAAACCAACCCAAAAACCCCAAACTTAAAGTATTTGCACATTTTCATTATATTTGGCAGCATGTAGTTTTCTGTCACATTCTGCCTTGTCCTGTCCTTCATTTGCTGCTGCTAGAGCAAAGCTGCAGCAATTCTTCACAGTCTTAAAAGAATCTCCATGTTCCTTCTGTCTGTCAGGACTTTCACTTGACTTTGTAAGTAGAAGGAAAAGTGTAGTTATCTGATCCACTGAGAAAATACTTATTTGGATAATTATGTGATCTGTTACATGCCACAAGTAACAAATACAAAATAAACTAGGTGCAAGGTTCAGAATCTCATACTGGATTGAAAGTATTCATTCAAATGCTGAGCTGAATCTTAAAGGAATGTTAAAGAGACTGACAGTTGCTTTCTTGATAGGAACTTGCCAAAGAATATGGGAGTTGGGAGTGGAAAATTCTGTTACTGGTTTTCATGTAAGTGTCTTTACTGCCTAATAACACATACATATTACAGTACTACACACACTGTTCTGTCAGGGTTTGTAACTGAAGCCCAGAAACAAGTGATATTTTCTGCTTCCTCACTTGATAGATAAAAGAAAACATATTACTCCAAGTATTTCTCGTTCAAGGAGATGAACAGCTAGCAAACCACAGAGAACACCTAGATCAGCTAAAGTGAGTTAATCTCGCATTGTGTCAGTGATTTGAATAAATGTCAAAATTCCTAATTTTTTTTTTAAGGAACCGTCCTGCACATATTACTTCAAAGGTTCTTTATGCTATAAAAGGTCTGTTTCACCTCACACTTGTAGTTATTTGGAATAAAAAAATATTACAAGTTTTGCCAGAGTACAGAAGGAAGAACATATATATAAACTACACATATATACAGAGAGAAAGAGTAAACTTCACATTCAGAGTAGATTTGATCCATTCTCATTTATATCCTATACATTTGCATTTAATATATAGGTTCTTTACTGAGTAAATCAGAGTACAATGTTATCCACTGAAAAGCTGAAATAAAGGCAATTTTTACAATTTTTAATCTTTTAAAACCATGAACGTGATTTTGCTGAATGCATAAAAGTGAAAAGTGCTTTTGCATTAATTGCCTGCCCAAGTGAGCTTCTCTGCCTTTTGGCTCATGTTAGGTCACAGCCATACTCCTGAAGCTAAGAGGAAGCATTCCCAAATGCTTCCTCTTCCTTCACAGGGACCTTTGGGCTTGCAGCTTAAGCCTCACTAAACTGAGGAACTCTACCTGGTGCAGCTGTTCTGCCAGTGCCAGATCCTGACAGCCACACAACAGGGCCTCAGCCTCTGCAGAATGAGACCCCTGCTTCTGTTTGCAGCTTGAGATGTTTGAGACTTGCAAGCTCCATCAAGAAAAGTGAACAAGTCCATAGACACATCAGAAGAATCTGACTTCACAAAAATCCCAGAGGAGAACACTTTTGTTCTACTTATGAATTGCTTGTATTAAAGACTCCAAAAAAATTCCAACACTCCTTTTTTTGTGTCAGGATTAATTTAGAAGATAAAATTGCAAGTGTTTTCCCCCTCCATTGCGATCAGCAGGTCATGGTTGATGGCATTGCCTCTGTAAAGCATAAATCTAGTTGCCCTGCTTGAGGAAAGTACAGCTCAAATTGTAATGGTCAGTTTATCCCAGTGTCCAGCAACTTGTGCAGGTATCAGTGCAAAATTATTGCAAGTCTGTTTTAGTATAGTATTCATGCAACTTGAATGAGTCTTTTTAAGTCAGCAAGTCATTATAGTAGTTAACAGCAATTTTTGTGAAGTAGTAATGTCTACTCTGTAGAAGATCTACACAAATGATAAAAAATAGTAGGATATTGAACATACTAGGAAAACTGCTTCCTGGATTTTCTTTTAGGATGATCTTGATTTATGCAAAACAATTGCAAGTTCGAATGGTCACATCAATTCCTCTAGAGACGTACTAACAACAGCAGTTATGATGAAATAATACATCTGCAATTCATCGCACTGTGTGCCCTGAGTGTCGCAGCCCTGTGCCTCAACATGTGTACCTTTCCCACTACCCGCTGGATCAGAGGTGGGCAGGATCAGAGCAGGCAATGGATGTCAATTTCATAATATTTGAGTCACACAGAGAGGAGGACTTCCTTAAAAAGCCTGTTGCTGCCAGCACAGCTGTGATGTGAGCTAGTCCTGACTGGTACAATCAAAGGCAAGGCAACACGGGTATGTGCCTGGCTACCCCAGCAATGCACCTTCCAGTCAGATGATTTTTGTTACACTGGCTGGCAAAACACACACTCATTTATTTGTTTATTTATTGGTTCACCTTACTTATCATTATTTTATATATCTTATATATATTATAATGAATGAAGGTTGAACAAATCCCTTAAGAAGTCTTACCTGTGCCATTTCAAGGAAACAGTTTTTTGCCTTGTTTGAAATAATGTGCAAAGATAAACTGAGGATAGATCAAATACACTTGACATGAAGCCCAACACAGAAATTATTACCACTGCAATCATTTCAATAACTCTGCACTAGCATTAAGACAGGAGCCAGATGCTTTGGAAATTCCATTTTATTTTAAAACTGAACCTCACCAGAGAAGAAATCAAGCCACTCTGTGTCTGAAGTAGTAAATACAGTGGTATATTGGCTGGATGTTTGCACTAATAAGATCGTGGTTAATGACTCAATGTCCAAATGGAGATCAGTTACGAGTGGTGCTCCCCAGGGATCTGTTTTAGGCCTGGTACCATCTTTGTTGACTACATGGACACTGGCATTGAGTGCACTGTCAGCAAGATGGCCAATGACACGAAGTCGTGTGGTGTCATCGACACACAGGAGGGAAGGAAGGCCATCCAGAGGAATCATCACAAGCTTGAGAACTGGGCCCAGCAAAGTGTGTGAGGTTCAACAAATCCTACTACAAGCTTTTGCATCTGGGTCAGGGTAACTACAAGCACAAACACTTGGTGGGTCATGAATGGATTAAGAACAGTCTCAAGGAGAAGGACTTTGTATTGGTAGATGAGGATTTTAATGAGCTGCCAATGTGTGAGTGTGGCCCAAGAGACCAACTATATCCAAAGATGTGTCACCAGCAGGTAAGGGAGGTGACTCTCCCTCTGACTTTGTGACAACTCAACTGAAGTACTGCATCCAGTTCTGGAGTTCCCAACAGAAAAAAGGACATGGAGCTGTGGAACAAATCCATGGGGCCACACGGTTGCCTGTAGTACCATTCCTGTAAGAACAGGCTGAGGGAATTTGGGCTGTTCAGCTGAGAGAAGAGAAGGCTCTGGGGCAACCTTCTATGACCCTTCTAGTACCAGAAGGGGGCCTACATGAAAGCAGGAGAGGGACTTTTTATGAGGGAACCTAGTGATCACAGAATCACAGAACATTAGAGTTGGGAAGGGATCTTGAAAGATCGTGTAATCCAATCCCTCTGCCACAGCAGGATTACCTGCACCAAGCCACGTAGGAACATATCCAAGTGGATTTTAATGTCTCCAGAGAAGGAGACTCCACAACACCCCTGGGCAGCCCATTCCAGTGCTCTTTCACCCTCACCATGAAGAAATTCCTTCTCATATTTATATGGAACCTCCTATATTCCATCTTACATCCATTGCCCCTTGTCCTACCATTAGATGACACGGAGAAGAGCCTGGGTCCATCCTTCTGACACCCACCCTTCACATATTTATAAACATTAATGACGTCACACCTCAGTCTCCATTTCTCCAAGTTATAGGACAAGGGGGAACAGTTTCAAGATAGAAGAGTGTAGCTTTAGATTAGATTAGGTAGAAATTCCCCACTGTGATGGTAGTTCCCCAGGGAAATTGTGGATAGCCCTTCCCTGGAAGTATTTAAGGTCAGGTTGGGTGGGGCTGAAGTCAGCCTGGTCTGGTGAGGGCAGGAGTTTGGAACTAGACGATCTATGAAGTCCCTTCTAGCTGAAGTCATTCTACTATATTCTGATGCACAAGTTTTTACTGTGGAAGATCTTGGTCATTGGCACTTTTTAGGTTTTGCTGTAGCTTGAGGTATAGAAGTTGTTTTCTGAAGAACAAGTTAATTTAATAAAGAATCATCAGGAAGAAGAAAACTTTACATTCCTCCAGGACCTGTTGTTGCTATTGGGAAAGCAAACCATTTAACATGCATCCTGGCAATGCAGGCAGGTCCTGAGCAGCAGAAATCTTGTGGATGGCAGCCCAACAAATTTCCTTTCTGTGGTCTTCCTGCTTATATTGCCAAGAAGAATTTCAGAATGGCCAAGCACAAGAGGTTGACTTGTTTCTTGTGTACTACCTGTAGCTATGGAGAGTGCACAGACTAAACTCATTGTGAAGGCAGGTTTTAAGGTGCCCAAGAGAACGGATGTAAAATCTCTTAGGTGGAAGATTCAAACACAGTAAGACTTTGAGTCATAGGGGACATGAATGCTTCAGGATCCCGAGCAATGTCTCCTCTCCAATGTAAACCTATCTCTACAGAAGAATAGAAAAATGCCAAGTATGTGCAAGAGGAAGAATAAAAACTCTGGGAGAAAACTGAGATGAGCCCAAAAAAAGCTAATCCAATGCATTCATTTCATCTGAAAGAAACTGCGTATCTCTATATATCTCTGTTGCACTGTGAATTTATCCTCTACCTGGTTTTAGTGTTAAATCCATAAAGATTACAGTGGTCAGACTTTCATCTCTTCCATAGGACCATATGCAGGCATAGGACGTCATTACCTGATGGAATTTTTCATCCTGAAACAGTTTTGGGGTTGGTTTTGTTTTGCAGTAGCAGCCATGTGGCTTCCGTCATCAGCCTTGAGAGAGAGAGACCGAGTCCTCCAGAGGCTATCATGGCTACCATGTGAAATGCAACCCAAAGTTAGGATTTATCAAGTAAAAAAAAAATCTCATCTCATAAGGATTTCTGCACAGGCCACAGACCCAGAGATTTCTGTAGCACATGTAAGTAATAGAGGAATATTTTAATGAATTTGTCATCCTTCTATCTATATGAAATTTGCAGAGAGAAGGAAAATTCTGGGTTTTTTTACAGTGTATGGAACATATTTTAATAAAGTATAAAAGGAAGGGAAAAAAGCGTACTGAAAAGAAATATGGGGGAATGAAGGAGCCAGATGCTCATCCTCAGTTAGATCAAATTACTGCAAGGAAAATTAGTTGCTTGCTACAGTTGGTTACAGCAGCTGTGAACACAGTGCTTACTTGCTTTGGGAAAGATTCTGTGACAATAGAATTCAAAGTGCAGCTATTCTCTTGTGCTTCAAGAAGATGCAGTGGGACAGATTCCTGACATTGCATGCAAGGTTGCAAGAGGAAAAGACACAAATGGTACATAAAGAAAGAAGGTGATACCTTCCTGTCATCCTGAGGTGACTATTTCTCTGGGGAGTAGGTACAAAAATTCTATCCCTTCATCTACCTTCAAATGGTCACACAACTAGCTTTGAATTTGCCATTGGGGACAATGTTCCCGTCAGCAGTGCTGATGAGTGAAGGAGTGACAGAAACCAGAACAAAAGGGGTATGAACAGACAAAAATGACTTTCATTCGAAAGTGTGAATGAGCATTAACAAACCTGGGGCAGCCTTTCCGCAGATCTCTGAGCCTGCAGCTAAGGAGGGAGTTTTATTTTTGAATGTGTGATTCCTTAAAATCATGCCTCATTCTCTTCAGAAACATGCAAACCCCAGCAAACTACTTGCTATTTCTGTTCCCATTAAAATAAATTTTCCTGAAGGCTCGTGTTGAGAAACACTCCTTTTCCCAAAAAACATCATCTATTGTTCGTTTCTCTGGTTGTGTTTTGTTGGTATCTCCCAATATTTCTTAGCTGAGCAGACATGCACCAGGACTTGTGAAATTGCTTGCTACAAATAAAACCACCCACCCTGCAGAGCCCAGGCCTGAGAAGGAGGAACTGTGAATGCAGCCCAGAGCATGTGGGCTTCAGATGGTGGCTTCTGCAGTCTGCGCAGCATCCATGTAAGTACAGCATCTGCATACACGTCAGTCTTCTCATCTCTGAGAAAGGCATCAGGAGGTATCCATGCATGCTGCTCCACTTGGAAGTGATTAGCTGCAACCTATAGCTCACTTCTTGTCTCCTATAATGGGCCTGCTTAATTTGCTTAAAGGACTTTCCTGTCCCAAAGGTGTTAGCTGTTGAAGAACAGACTTCAGCAATACTAATTAATACCTTCTAAATAGATACCTTCTGGTTTTCACAGATATCCTAGCTAGCTCTGGAGAGACATCTGATAATGCACCAGCTCCCTGCTTTTCTGAGTATCGTGCAACAGCCTCTGTGCAAAGTTTCTCGCCAGTTCATGTGCAGCTGTGAGTGTTGCACAGCTATTTGCTGTGTAGATTGCATCAGTTAAAATGCTCTGTCTATAACTTATTATTCTTCTTTCTTATCACAAATCAGGAATGCCAATTAGTAGAAGGAGTTTAAAATGAAGGGATAAGATCTCAGAGTGAGCAGTTTCCCAGCAATTAATAGCAGGCAAATTGCCATCTGTCAAGCACCTGTTTGTTTCCTGGTAATAAATTAATGAATATCTGAGACACATGGCAAAGGAATAGAGAAATAAAAGAGTGAAACAGAGGCGGTATGCATGTGGGTCATGTCCTAACATGGAAGAGAGGTTTAAGGGGCAAAAGGAAATTAACTTTTCAGAACTGGAACTGAGGGTGTTCCAGAAAGTTTTGGATAGATTGATCTGACATGTAGGTTTTCTTGTTTCAATTCATTATGTGAATTTGAAAAGACTGAGTCTGTGTCAAATGTTTGAATTACTTGGATTAAAGTTGTACTTAACCTGTGTACAAGCAACACTGGTATAACAGATGGGACCTATTATATTGCTACATCACAATGTCCAACAAAAATATTTACTCACCAAAGCAGGCATTTATGGATGTCTTTCAGCATTTCATCAAGGCCAGCTGCCATGAAACCAAAATGCTTGCCAATGAACAGCAATAGGACAGCCAAGTGATTCAGAGTTATTACTGTGTATCTGCTCTGCAAAAAAACCTCACACCCCAGTGGTCGTTTAACAGAAAATGTGTAGCCTTTGATCCTTGTCCTTAGCAGGGCAAGTATAGAGCAGCATATTAGAGTTTACATTTTTTTGCCTTTTCTTATCCTTGAGGTAACACCTAGCCCATGATGGCTTTGGCATAGTGTAAGATTACTTTAAGACTGGCAGCTGTGAACTGAAGGATCATCCCTCAGAGCGAGACAGGAGTGTGTGATATATTTGGGGTTACCCTTACCATCTTTAAGTATTTTTTTTAAATGTAGTTTCATTGCTTTCAAGTTGTTTTTCAGCCACTAGTAACGAGAGAAAACTGGTGGTAATTTCAGTCACCCAACTTAACCACTGATCTTGCATATGTCTTCTTGACACAGCTTTTGAGGTTCTTCCTCAGTAGGAACTTGTCCAACACTTCACTAACCCAGTTATGGATGTCTGTTAAGCAAGTGCAAATCAATTTCTTACAATTAGAGTTAATGTCCGACTTGGACTGCGCTCAGAATTGACTAGGGATCTGTTCATTAATGAGTTGGATGAGGGATTAGAGTGCGCTGTCAACAAGTTTGTTGATGACATAAAACTGGGAGGAGTGGCTGACAACCCATCAGGCTGTGCTGCAATTCAGTGGGACCTGAACAGACTGGAGAGCTGGGCAGGTAGATATTGAATGAACTATAAAACAAGGGCAAGTATAGAGTATTGCATCTGAGTAAGAGCAACCCCAGGTACCATTACAGGTTGAGGGCTGACCTGTTGGAGAGAAGTGTAAGAGAAAGAGACCTGTGGGTCCTGGTGGACAGCAGGATGACCATAAGCCAGCAATGTGCTCGTGTGGCCAAGAGGGCCAACAGCAACCTGGGGTAGGTCAGAAGGGGGATGGTTAGCAGATTGAGAGAGCTTCTCCTCGCCCTCTACTCTGTCCTGGTGAGACCACATCTGGAGTATTATGTCCAGTTCTGGGCCCTTCAGTTCAAGAAGGACACGAAACTCTGGAGAAAGTCTAACACAGAGCCACGAAGATGATGAAGGAAGTAGAACACCTCTCTTATGAGGAAAGGCTGGGTCTGTTTAGCTTGGAGGAGACTGGGGGGTGACCCCATTAATGTTGATAAATATGTGAAGACTGGGTGTCAGGAGGATGGAGCCAGGCTCTTCTCAGTGTCATCTAGTGATAGGATGAGGGGCAATGAGTATAACGTAGGAGGTTCCACATCAATATGAGAAGGAGCTTCTTCATGGTAAGGGTGACAGCACTGGAATGGGCTGCCCAGGGGTGTTGTGGAGTCTCCTTCTCTGGAGACATTAAAATCTACTTGGATATGTTCCTATGTGATGAGGTAGGTGATCCTGCTGTGGCAGAGGGATTGGACTGTATGAACTTGTGAGGTCCCTTTCAATCTCTCATGTTCTGTGATTCTGTGATTCATACACTCATAGATGGAAAGCAAAACACTCCTGAGCAGTGATTGATGAGTGCTCTGAGCTAAAGTCTGTATCTACG
The DNA here is from genome assembly GCA_028565055.1 of Phoeniculus purpureus. Taxonomy (NCBI): domain Eukaryota; kingdom Metazoa; phylum Chordata; class Aves; order Bucerotiformes; family Phoeniculidae; genus Phoeniculus; species Phoeniculus purpureus. Next base: position 30,543,277 of record JAOXOE010000874.1, read on the forward strand.
GTGACTCTCTAACATAACATTTGCTTGACTATCAATCATGTAGGAAGTGCTTGTAAAGGAGAGGCAGGGATTTGTACCCTTATTGGAGGACTCAATCAACTTTAGCAACAGGGAGGCTTAACCAGAACATGTCAAGCAGGTATTTCTTTACACTCCAAGCCTCCTACATAAATATTTACTGCAAAAGATTACTCACTAAATTCTGCTCTGGAAATCACTGAGTGGTCACCATGAATAGCTCTAACTGTACAACCAAAAATCAGGCACATGAAGATGAAAGATGGGTATTATCCAAACGGCATAGGCAAACCTGCAGAGCCCTTTTAAACAACAGGTTAACAACAGCATTCAGGCCCAACAAAATGGGTAAAGTCTGACTCTCCTTAATCCAGTACTTTTTTGTGTGTCAGATGTCAAACAGCATTGGTTGAGACTTACCTTTTTTTGCTGAGGAACTGAAGGTAACCAGTAGCTTCTGGTTGTATGGCAAACCACAGCAAAAGAGGAGTGATGAATCCGTCTGCTCCTTTCTCCACAATCTTTTGCCAAACTCAAACCATGAAGCAGCATCAACATGCCCTGGCTATGAGGATCTTTCCATGTGGAAATATTTCACATAATTTCCCTCCTACATTGGGAACCTACTTTAAATCCCCTTCTGTCTACTTCATCTGCTTGCCAGCTAATCTTTCTTGTCCCAGAGTGTAATCATGAGGTAACCAATGAAAACTGCCCTCCCACAATATAAGGGAATACTTACTTGAAGTGTGAAGTTACTCCTCAGGAAAATGTATGCTAGCAGATACTTAGTCTTCCACCAACAGAGACTAGAAACTAGTATCTTTTAAAAAATAGTAACTACTCTTGGTGTGGGTTTTTCCTAAATTTCACAGAAAAACAATTTATGAGGAAATAAATCCTTTATGAATTTGTTTTCCATTTGTGAATGATACCATATCAAGTAGGTGATATGTCTTGTTTTTTAAGCCAGATTTTGTAATAAGTTAGTACTTACCCTCACTCTGATGCAAGTTGCTAATTACTAAACTTTTACCCTTGTTTTCCTTTTGATACAGAAGTGCATTAGCAATCTCCCATGAAATTCACTAAGCTTCAGTAGCTGTAAAGAACTTTGAAAATATGAAAACGAAATGCATACAGAATGAAGATGAGCTAAAAGGTGACTGAGAATTCACACGGAGATAAACAAAGAAGACGAGAAGAAAATATGTTCTCCCACTTTATGCAAATTTCCAAAATTTTAAAACTTTTTTTCAGTTCCAAAGACCACAAGGAAAATCTCCAAAAAATTTAGAAGTTGCAGCTCAGCAGATGTTATCTAGACCAAACCAGTTTTCTTTATATGGCAAACAACTTACTAAAATACTGATTTAGAAAAACATGGATTTTTTTGTACAAAAATCTATGCTTACCTGTAACAATCTATGTGAGCACATTCCCAGACGTATTCCTCAACATGCATTTCAACTAAGAGGCAAAGATGTGCTATTATCTTTGTTTTATAGACAAGGAAGTTCAGTATTTGAAACCTTTTCGTCCTATGTGTCTGAAATCAGATTTTTTTTTTTGTATCATATACAGCCTTATGATATTAAGAAACCTCTGGACATTCCCATTACTTCAGCATCTCTGAATATTTTATGTTAGGGACCTCCTATGATCAGTTTTACCCTAAGCTAGCCCTTTTTAAGAAAGTGATAATGCAGCTAATAAATTAATCACTAGAACTTAAGATATTGAGGTCAGCTGTTCAGCCATCATGATCTTCCAGGCAGCAAGAAGTGTGGCTGAGAACCTACTGGTGACTACCTCACCATTAATCATCTCAGTTTAGTGGTTGTCTATGCACTTTGTCCAGTACTTTGACAAGTTGGTTCATCACACAAGGTAGCTGGGAAGGATTATATGTATCTTAATGCGTTAAAAAGAACATCCAGATATTAGCAAAATGCAATATGCTAAGTGTGACTTTCTGTAATAATTTAGAATGCTTGCTGATTATTTATATTGAATCATGCTGATTTTGAGGAAAGAGCATCTTAGTTATGAATCAGATTTATCTAGATTTACAGATAATTACCTTATCAGAGGTTGAAACACTTGCAAGAGATGTAATAGAAACACCACGGGAGATACAAGTTTGACAATGACAAAATAAAAGGATTTTTAATGCGAGAGAATTGTTTTAGAGAGACTGGAGAGTGGAAAGCTACAATAAACATTTTTCTGTTGACTGCAGTTATTTGTACGTTTCAATATAGAGGTTGTCTTTCCATGTTTCTGTGGCTTAGCATTAAACAATAATGGCTAGCATCTTAAAGCTTTTGTGAAACTAACTCATAGAGGTCTGGTGACATCAAGGGGCCATGAAATAGGCAAAATTCCTAGGTATTGGATTTTCATTGCAGGAGCTATGGCCAGGGAAGGAAAGGGGCATGGCAAAGCTCCATTGGATTTGAGAATCGGACTTTGTGCTCACTTTGAAGTGCTGGGAGATAGGGGGGTGGAACATCAAGCACTAAAAACTTCTGACACTCAGTTTCACCTGAGACTTGGACTCGTCAGAGATAATTTAATCAGAGAGGAATGTTAATTAAGGCTTCAGGCTGTATGTTTATATACCAATTAATTATGTGTGTTGATTAGCATTTTCCTCTATTAAACCCAGAACAGCCTTGTTAAATCCTACCTGGAAATACCCCGTGTAAGAAAATTCAGGTTTGTTGTATGCAGGCCTGTGGATGGTTCTGATTTACATACGCAGGCTCTGCTCCCTAGGAACTGGACACAGATGAGCACACTTATTCCTGGCATTTTTGCTGTGTGCTACAAAACAGGGATGTCAGATAAAAAAAAAAAGAGAAAGTGAGCCCACAGCAGTACAAAAAGAAAGGCTGTTTTCAACCAGATCACAAGAAAAAATACAAAATTATTCACACTTCTTGGAAGAAGCTACAGGTATCCCTGTATGTATGTCTATGGTTTAAATATGGAGTTGCTATTGCCCAATGGGTTGCCTCTGTGCCTTGCCTCACCCTGCCTCCATGCTTGTCTTGTCAGCTACTGCTGTCCTAGTGCCAGGGGTGCTGCCAGCAGCAGGTGACTCCATTATTTCCATAGAATACTAAGTCTGCCAGCCTGGTGCTACATGACACCTTGCAACTGTGTGAGAGAACATGCCTGTGTCCATCCACTGGGCAAAGTGACCTGATTCAAAAAACAGGTCTAGCCGTTTTGGAGGCAGCTAGATGCTAGACTGTGTTGTGCTATCAACTCACGCGCTTAGTCTTACCATGATCCTCCTCGGTGCATGCACTGGCAGATGCATTCTCAGCTGTTAGGTAGAGAGAGGTAAGAGCAGAGATGAAGTTCTGGGCCTAAGATCTGAATGGAGCAGTTGCGACTCTGTAGTTAGTTTGTTCTTTTGGCCACACTTATTCTACTTTTACTGGAGGGGTTAAGAGATTTTAGGGACAATGTGTGTCTTTTTAACATCATCTTGCTGAAGTGTGCCTAACCACCAACTGCTTGGCTCTTCATAAAATCATCTGGCTTATTACAGCAGCTCAATAATAAATCTTGCCAAGATTCTGACAGGCTAGCATTTCTGTTGACTTCCAGGGAATTACAGAAGTGTAGGAAATTGAAAGTGCTGTCAGGAACTGGCATCATTTACAGCTGGGCTAAAGATATCAAAGCACATTTCTTTAAAAACATCTAACAAGGCTGCAGAGAAACACAGCAAGAGCCTGGCTAAAGAGAACTAAAGTTGGATCATTAATTTCAAAAGAAGTCCATAGACCCTTACCTCCAGTTTCAGACAAAATACAGGCGCTAGAGGGACATTAGAGAGATTTCATTATGTTTGTTGTTAGTTGTGTCAAACACATGGGCCATTAACAGCTTGGTAAACCATCAGAAGACAATTGGTACGTCCATTGAGGGAGCACAGTTTTAGTGAACTCCTCTAGCACACTCTTAGTGAATTACAACGATTAAATAAACTGCCATCTAATGATGGTATTTCTTCTGCTTCATTAAACTTGCACTAGTAATGCCATTAACACCACTCATCTCATGAAGTTCCCAGTGTTATTGACAAACCAGTGGAGTTCAGCAGTAGAAGAGCTGATGAACTTTCAGACACAGTGTAAGCCAGTTTGAAAATTCTTGGGAATTCCTTGTTGTTAAGTCACTAGTAGATGCTTTATCCACAGATTATCTGTCTCAGGCTCGTGTGTAGTTAGTGATGATATCACAGATTTGACAAAAAGTCTGTAGTTAACTGATTCTTACTCTAGAGTGGAATTTCTCGTTTCCCCTGTAGCAAGGGTTGTTTTTCTACCACCCATGCATTGCTTCACTTACGTGAGACATAAATCTGACAAGCTTTCAAAAAGCTCCACCTCTTGCTGTTAATCTTGTAATTGTTGATACAAACGGTTGCTTGCTGAGTTGTGAACACAACTCTCTGTGTTTGTTTCACTTGTTCTGTGCCACACCTACTTAACCACTGGCAACACAACTAGTTTAAAAGTTAAGTTCGCATTTCATATGTAGTGATAGATACGGAAGGATAAACTCAGCTTCCTTCCCCAATTACAATTTCTGAAGATGTCAATATTACTAGTTTACAAAAGTTGTCATACAAATACCCTTCACATCTCTGTTTTTTCCTCCAGCTCAACTATATTCTTTTCGCAGTGGCAATGTAGATTGACATTTTTAGGAGGAAATCATCCAGAAATAATTAATTAAAGAACATGACATTACGTGTCACAGTTTAGTTTCGGAAACATCTTACATGAAAATATGAATCGAGGTCATCTTATGCCTGGGACCAGCTTGCTCAGTACTTAGTATGCATTCCTTTACTTTTCCCCACTACTTTACCTATTACTTAGAATCTTGAACCGTCCCCATTACTGGTAACTTGCAGGCGCATTTCAATCCCTGTGGGAAGTATTTCTGCTCTAAATAAGAGCACAGAACAGAATAGTACTGAATAAACATTGTTCAGAGATAAAATGTACCTACATTAGGAGTAAGGAAAAAACCAAATAATGCATCTTCTAAAGAAAAAGAGATTTCTCAAGGCTAGAGAGTGACTGACTTTTATTTCCAGTAAAACTTAAGTGAAACAAACTGCAGGATTAAGAAAATGTTGTGTATTTTTTTTCTCCAGAAAATGCCAATGTGTCGCGTCTGTTCATGACCTGTAAAGGACTTTACTAGAGTTTAAAAAAAGTCATGACCCTTTTTACCAGCCAGGCATCAAAATCATGAGCATGCACCTATGCCCCTAGCAATGACTTCCAGTTACTCAAACATGTGAATGTGTGGCGGTTGTTTTTCTTTAAAGGGTTAAGGATTCCTTTTTCTGTAGTAATTTGCTTCCTTCCTTACTTCAGCTCTTTACTGCAAAACACAATTGTTGAATTCCACCTTCATTTTTCTCTGTGCAATTTACAAGTAAGAAGGTTTAAAGGACTTCAAACTGTGTTGAGGAAATAAATTCTTGTGAAAGTATATGGACAATATAGGAGCAGGTAGAGCAAGTGATAAGTTCCAAGCTGGGTGCGTATCTCTGTGGCAAATGAGTTGGCAAATTCTCTGTGATTATTCACAGGAACATTATCCAAAGAAATGCTGTGATCCTGCCAGTAGAAAATAAAAGGCTGTTGAAGATCTCATGTATGCACATCAAGACAGATGGAGGTTAGGTAATACATGGATATGCTGTGGAATTAAATCAACTGGAAATCAGGAACCTTGTTAATAAGTCACGCAGTTGTGCTACTGTTATTTCATTGCAGCTAAGGAATGAGGATATAAAGGCAGTACAAGTCTGGGAGTGGAAGGAACAGGTGCAGAAGGAGCAAGGAGAACTAAAATAGGAAAAATATGGGGAAATAGGCAAAACACAGAGAAAGTTCTGGTGCAGGCTTTTGATTAGAAAGAACTGTATGGAGAAGCAAGAAATTAGAAAAAACTTTTCTACATTTGCTCAAGTTGGTGACACTGAAGGTATATTCCCCATAACTTCAGAGCTGCACCAATTTTCTCATCTTCTCGGAGTCTTCTGAGCTAATTATTGGAAAGACAGGTTCCACAACCCTGTGCCTGAGAAGCACTATTTAGAGGCAACATTTCTGTGTACTTTACAACCTGCACACAGAGCTCTGGGGTCTTGACCTGACGGCCTGAAAAAAGAATAAGCTCTGGGCACTGTAGAGCATGATTATAAAACACCGTAACCGTGTTTTTTCACCCAGGAACAATTTGTGGAGTGTACTTGTTCAACGCTCAGTATTTAGTGCACTATAAAATTGACACTTCTGAACTGTTTTGGTTTTTTTTATAAGTTTCAAGGTGGAGCTGCTTCTGTAATGCAATTTACAGTCAGATGCAAAGTCAGTAAAATGTAAGTTGAGGGCATTGCAGATTTCTCAGTGCCTTGCAGACATACAGAGCAGCCAACTGAGTTTACAACAGCAGCTAACTGGAGACTGAAAGGAGACGCTAATTGCTGTCTATTAGGGAGACGGTTAACACGCTAAGCCACTTATCTTTTCTTGTTACTCTTGATCGGTTTCTTCATTATAAAAGCATGTCTCTACAAGCCAGTGCTATGCTACTTCTAACTCTGCTCTATCATATTACAAAGCTTGAAAATGGACTTGTCCTGTTGGGCCTGCAGCCTCAGTGTCTGCAGCTATGTTTTTGTACTAATTCTGGGATTCTGTCCACAGCAGCTCAGGGTACACGATGTCTCAGGTGACAGCTGCCTGCCTGCTTGGTTTGAGACCAAGCAATCACCATGCACACAAGACTGTATTCTCTGCGCTCTCCAACCGGATTTTTCTTCTGTTCTTTCTTTGTCTCTTGCGCTCCTCTGAAGTAAATCTTTCCAGACCAGTTTGGTAACAACTTTACTATAGTCTGTCATCATGGGAACACATCAGCAATTCATATGGACAAAATGGTCAGGTGGGAAAGATGATATAAACAGAAATTTCTTCAAAGCACTTACTGGGAGACAGAGCTTTTGCAGACAGCATGTTTCATTAAAAAGAAGGGCAGACTTGCATGAGATTTGCAACTTTGAAAAGGGTATAGTTCGGCTGTACAACTCAACTTCTTTAGTGCTTCTTCAAACTGAACTAGCTCTGTGTCACAGAGCTCTTCTGACAGTGTGAGAGAACGCCAGCAGAGCCAGTGAAACTTGGTCTTTCTCCTCATATACCCCTCAAAAATTGTTGGAAACATCTTTATAACAAGATGTGGCATGAGTAATGTCTGTTCTCATGAAATTTTCAGGTTTGAGTCTTTCAGTTTTGCTTCTTTTTTAAAATAAAAACCACAAACTTGCTACTTTCAATGAAGATATTTGTCAAATAATGATAAGCAAAAGAATCATCGCACATTTCATTCTATTAACGAAGCTGTTTCTTGGGAGTCCTTCGAAATCAGTGGTTGTGGTTGGCACAAAGGTGCAACCTGATTGTTTTGAAGTGAAAAGCATTCATCTCATGATTATCCTATTACCAGCAACTGCAACCTCTTGAAGAAGATTCAAAGCACTCCATGGAAAATAGGTTAAATCTTTTAGGTTTTATAGTCAAAATCAAAACTATAATGCTGTGTGGAGTTTCAAGACATTTGAGTACATCTCTGAAGGATTTTTATGATACAGACAATCTGAATGCACTCGGTTCTTCAGTTATTACTGTATTTCTGTTTCAGATTACAAAATATGACCTAATCTTTAAAATCTTCTCTTTTTTTGTGACTAAGTTCATCTTATAAAAGCGTAATTAAAGACTTGAAGGAGAAATACAGAATCACAGAACATTAGGGATTGGAAGTGACCTCGAAAGATCATCTAGTCCAATCCCCCTCACATGGCAGGATCAACTAGACCAAGTTGCACATCCAGGGGGGTTTTAAACGTCTCCAGAGAACGAGATTCCACAAACCCCATGGGCAGCCTGTTCCAGTGCTTTTTCACCCTCACAGTGAAGAAGTTCCTTCTGATATTTATATGGAACCTTTTATATTCTAGCTTACACCCACTGCCCCTTGTCCTATCATTAGATGACATTGCGAAGAGCCTGGCTCCATCCTCCTGACACCCAGTCTTTTCATATTTTTACAAATATTAATGAGGTCATTCCTCAGTTTTCCTTTTTCCCAGCTCATAAGGGAGGTGTTCTACTTCCTTCATTATCCTTATTGCTCTATGCCGGACTTCCTCCAGCAGCTCCACGTCCTTCTTGAACTGAGGGGCCCAGACTTGGACATAATAGTCCAGATGTGGTCTCACCAGGGCAGAGTAGATGGGGAGAAGAACATCTCTCGATCTGCTAACCACCCCTCTTCTGATCCACTGTGCCAGTTGCTGTTGGCCCTCTTGACCACAAGAGCACATTGCTGGCTCCACCAGGACACCCAAATCCCTTTCTCTCCTACACTGCTCTCCAACATGTCAGCCCCCAACCTGTAATGGTACATGGGGTTGTTCTTGCCCACATGCAAGTCTCTACACTTACCTTTTTTATACATCAATTAATTGCTCTCTGCCCAGCTCTCCAGCCTATCCAGGTCTTGCTGAATTGAAGCACAGTCTGCTGGGGTGTCAGCAACACCATCCAGCTTTGTGTCATCAGCAAACTTGCTGACAATGCACCCTAATCCCTCATCCAAGTCATCAATGAATAGATTGAATGGGACTGGTTCCAGTACTGACCATTGAGGGACTCCACTAGCTAGAGGCCTCCAACTAAACTCTGTGCCATTGACAACTACTCTCCAGCTTCTATCCTGCAGCCAGTTCACAAGCTACCTCACTACCCAACCATCCAGTCCACAGTGCCTCAGTTTGGCTGTGAGGATGCTATGTGAGACTATGTCAAATGCCTTACTGAAGGCGTTACTGATGGACCACATCCACCACTCTACCATCATTTATCCACCTGGTTATATCTTCATAAAAGGCCATCAGATTTCCTTGGTGAAGCCATGCTGACTGTCCCTAATGACTCTCCTGTCTTCAATGTGCCTGGAGATGGCATCCAGAATAAATTACCTTTCCTGGCATGGAGGTGAGGCTGACCAGTCTATAGTTACCTGGGTCCTCCTTCTTACCATTTTTGCAGATTAGATCTCCAAAACAATAAAACACACATTTAGCATTTTAATATTTGAAGAAAATCTCATTAATATTTTAATGTGGTTTCTACAATATGGTGTTTTGTACTTCAAAAAGTAAAAATTATGTAGTTGTATTTTAGGTCTATATTGTCTCAGAAAATATAGGGCCTCAGTTAAAAGTTCAAAATACTTCTACATGTTCTTATGCTATTTTACAACTTTTCTTGAAATTATGACATAAACATTTGTAATACTTCATACTTTATTTTAAAGAGAATTGTGTGGAATAGAAAATTATATAGGATTAGTCAAGCTGAAAAGTAGAGAGTTTTCACTCAAAGTAATCTGATTTTTTAAAACATGGTCATTAATACCATGTCACAGTGAACTGACTTGTTTTCTATGAATGCATAAAAGTTTTAATGCAAATCCAGCCACCTGCTGTTAGGTGATCATGACTTGATCGAAACCATCATCGCAAACAACAGCAAATTGACTGTTCACAGAGAAGGCAAATGTAAACAAAAATAATCAGAGTTCTGTTCTTTGCAGAAGAGTTTATAAAATGAGTCAACAAGAATACTGGTCCCTGCTTTCCATTGTTTATACCAAGAGCCCTCAGGTTATCAAGGTACTAAACATGAGGCAGCTTGCAGACCAGTAGAACCTAGAAGCTTTACTTCCCTTTCAGGAATAGTGATTGTAGACTCCAGAAAACACAGAGATAAGAGCAAAAAAGATGTGCAGCTCCTAGTGGGGAACAGCTCTGCCCAGCGCTGGGTGCTCTTGCATAGCTCAACTTATATCTCTCTGGTAGGTAGGTGCTGGGTACTCAGAATGAAAGGCAGAGTTCACTCTTAACAGTGACTAAACTGGAAGCTTGCTGGTATAACAAACTTTGAATTACATCTAGCCTCAGGGAGTTGGACAGATGCTCAGTGCTCTCTGCTTTTTAATCTCTTTCCTACACATTCCCAAAAGGGACATACCTGTCTCATTAGATTTCCTGTAAAATCCAGAATAGAGCAGAGAGTTTCAGGGTTTCTTCCATTTTTGTGTTTTTGCTGTGGAAATGAGAGAAAAATATTTCAGCCATTCTGAGGACAAAATGCTTCTGTGATTTTCTTTTTATGACTTCTTTTGGACATGTCTTTACTACCGAAAGGAAAGCATTTTTTCAGTTTCATTTGCCTGATGTAAAATGGCTTTATCTTGGCTTTCCACACATGTTCATATCGAAATTTTCAGGAGGAAAAGGAAACCAATGTAGAAAAGGAAAAAAAGAATAGAAATAAAGGATGGACAAGAAGGACATGAGCACCCCAAATTAACATCCCATATAAGTATAACAGGGTATTATAAACTATTATCTCTGCTCTAAGATGGGAAATGAGCTTTGGCATTAACATAATCACCTTTGAAATTATTAGAATTCATCTTTAGAGTTCTTTAGCATTCTTCTTTAGTATTCTGTGCAGCTGCACTGGCATGAGTGATGTTGGGAATTCTGATGTGCCAGTGTGGTAGGTCTCCAGCAGAGAGTCCTGCAGAGAGTGGTTGGCACAAGGGGAGATGCTGTTATCATGTTTGGGGCACAGAAGACACTACACATTCAATGGAAGCCACAGGGAGCATCAGTCTTTCTCTGGAACCACTGCCTTTGGCAGACATAGCCTGCAGGAAGATGCACATGTGACTTTCCTTCTGAAAGAGCAGTTGTATGATGTACAAAATATCCTCATCTTCCAACAGACTATAGTGTGCTAGTCTTACTTTCTTGTATATCTTTAAAACAAAATAAAACAATCACTGTAACCATTCTCACAGAAAAAAATAATCCCCAAGTAGCTTCTTTATCAATAGCAAAAATATTTTTCCACCAGGGCTTCCAAAGGAGAAGTGGCAAAATATTGCTGTAGTTTACTGATTGTAAGATTTTTCACTAAGTAGGATATAAATTTTGGTATCTGTATCCTTGCTGGCATACCCAAAATACCAAGACAATTTTCCCAATAATGTTAAGTAATTGGTGGTAACAACTAGATGTCACCAAGTGTAACCAGCTGCTTACCAGTAAACATTGGAAATCAAGTCAGAGCATTTTGTAGCTTGAAGTTGAGAAGTTAAGTGTTAATATATTCTGTGAAGGTCAGGGAGAAATCCTGTGTAATATCAAGATTAAAGGAGTAAAAAAACAAATTTATAATTAGCCACTAATTGCAAGGTTTGACCAAATTCTCCCGCCACTTGGTCAAAAAAAAAATGGAAGGAGAAACTTTTTAAATTCTGCAACTATGATTACACTTCTGGCTTGGAAAAGGGTTGCTTATGGGAAGTAAGTCCACAACTTGAGATATGGACTTACACATTGAGGAGGAATTTATGGTGAAAAGGAGTCATTTGATGGTAACCAATGAGCTCACTCAAATGAGACTATATCTGAAAGGTTTGATGTTCAAAGTGATCAGAGTGGATACCTGATTTACAGTAGTAGAATTCATCCATGAAATTGGAAAGTCCTGCCTCTGAAACCTAAATATAACAGTATATAAATGTATAAAGTACTGTCAAGACCGTATTTTTAATACACAGATTTCCCATGCATCGATGATGAGGTAAAACAGGGTTGAATGCATAGATAATTCCTGTCTCTTTCTGATGCATGCATTAGCACGCTATTAGGAATTTGGACTCTATTGGACAGTAGGAAAATCTGCAGTGATTACAGTATCACAGTATCACAGTATTACCAAGGTTGGAAGAGACCTCATAGATCATCAAGTCCAGCCCGTTAACACAGAGCTCAAGGCTAGACCATGGCACCAAGTGCCATGTCCAATGCTGCCTTGAACAGCTCCAGGGACGGCAACTCCACCACCTCCCCGGGCAGGCCATTCCAGTGGCCAATGACTCTCTCAGTGAAGAACTTTCTCCTCACCTCAAGC
>JAOXOE010000874.1:30555495-30593107 GCA_028565055.1 Phoeniculus purpureus
TGTTTCACCACTCTTTCTTTCTACCACATACTGTTGAACAATAAGGCTATGTTAACACATAATCCCTGGGTGTGTTCACCTTATTTTTGTACTTTAAGGTCACAGTTAAATGAACCCTTCATGAGTCCCCCATAATTCTGCAGTGTGACAACAGGTTTTATATATGTATATATGCACACACACATACAACTTATATATATAAACTATATACAGGTTATGAGGACCTATATTCTTCAGGCTGTTTTGATGTGGAAGAGCAGACTGCTCATCAGATGTTGCTTTGTCATCTAAAATCTGTGGAAAACAGCAAATTTTTTCTGGATTGTTATTGAGTACATGCTAAGAATTAACATCACTAAAAATGCTTCTTCCTTTTTCTCACATTAAACATAACTGGTATTACAAAAATGCTGTACTATCATAGTATTGTAGCATATTATACCTTCTCTTCTATAACAAGCAAGGCTTCAGTACCATAGTTGCTGAGTACTTAAGGTAGTAATAGTTAAGGAACCATAACTGCAAATCTTGTCCCAAGACATTCAAATCAGTCATACATCCAGTAGGAGCTTAACACTGGTTAAGGTCCATTGCTGAGGGGAAAAATGGTCACTGTAGCTTTAGGAGAATATGTCAACAGAAACAGCAGGACAATTCAGAAAGAAAATCATGTTAGTGCACAAATGTTAAACAGAATCATAGAATCATTAGGGATTGGAAGGAACCTCGAAAGATCATCTAGTCCAATACTCCTGCCATGGGCAGGGACATGGGACACACCACTTTTCTATGCAGGGAAAAATTGACTGATATGTTCCACATTATCTTCGTGATCACAGAATCACCCTGGTTGGAAAAGACCCCCAGGATCATCAAGTCCAACCCTTGGACTATCCTACCTTATAAGTTCACCCCTAAACCACATCCCTCAACACATCATCCAAATGAACTTTAAACACATCCAGGAATGGTAACTCAACCACATCCCTGGGATGCCCATTCCAGTGCCTGACCACCCTTTCTGTGAAAATATTCCTTATATCAAGTCTAAACCTACCCTGCTGTAAACTGAACACATTCCCTCTTGTTCATCAGTAATCACTTGTGAGAAGAGACCAGCACCAATATCTCCACAACATCCTTTCAGGTAGTTGTATAGAGTGATGAGGTCTCCTCTCAGATTCCTCTTCTTCAAAATGAAGAGCCCCAACTCTTTCAGTCTTTTCTCGTAAGATTTTTTTCTCCAGGCCCTTCACCAGCTTAGTTGCCCTCCACTGCACCTGCTCCAGCATCTCCGCATCTCTCATGTATTGAGGTGCCCAAAACTGGACACAGTAACCAAGATGTGGCCTCACCAGTGCCAAATACAGGGGGATGTTAACCTCCCTACTCCTGCTGGCCATACTATTTCTAATACTAATACAAACCAGGATGCCATTTGCCTTCTTGGCCACCTGGGAACCCTGCTGGCTCATATTCTTCTTCTTGTTAATTAGAACCCCCAGGTCCCTCTGTGCCAGACAGTCTCCCAAGCCTGTAGTGTTGCATGGGGTTGTTGTGGCCCAAGTGTAGGACCTGGCACTTGGCTTATTGAAGCTCATGCTATTAACATTGACCCATTACTCCAATCTATCCAAGTCTCTTTGAAGAGCCTCCCTACCCTGTGGCAGATGAACACTCCCACCTAACTTGGTGTCATCTGCAAACTTAATGATACACACTGTGTAGATATGGTCCCAACACCAAGCCCTGAGGCACACCACTTGTGACAGGCCGCCAGCTGGGTTTAACTCCACTAACCACAACTCTCTGGGCCCATCTGCTCAACTACTGTTTTATCCAGCAGACTGTGTGCTTGTCCAAGCCATAAGCAGCCAGCTTATCAAGGAGAATTCCGTGGGTAATAGTGTCAAAGGTTTTTCAAAAGTCCAGGTAAACAATATCCACAACCCTTGCCTCATCCAATAGTTAGATCATCCTGTCATAGCAGGAGATCAGGTTCATCAGGCAGGACCTGCCTTTGATAAACCCATGTTGACTGGGCCTGATCCTCTGGTTGTTCTGTATGTGAAGTGTGATGGCACTTGAGATGATGTGTTCCATGACCTTCCCTGGTACCAAGGTCAGACTGACAGGTCTATAGTTTCCTGGATCCTCCTTTCCACCCTTCTTGTAGATGGGTGCTACATTGGCCACCTTCCAGTCCATTGGGACCTCCCCAGCTAGCCAGGATTTTGAATAAATAATGAAAAGTGGCTTGGCAAGCACATCTGACAACTCTTTCAGCACCCTTGGGTGCAACCCATCTGCCACATAAACTTGTTTATTTCTAAGTGGTCTATCAGGTCGCTGACCACTTCCTTTCCAATTATGATGGCCTCATTCTGCTTGAATGAAGCAAGTGCCCTGGTGACAGAAGATACAGTGAAGGCAGAGATACTGAATGACTTATTTGCCTCTGTCTGTACTACTGGAGGCTGTGCCGATGAGCCCCAGACCTCTGAAGCCCCCGAGGAAGTCAGGACAAAGGAGGGGTTTGCCTTGGTTGATGAGGACTGGGTTAGAGACCAGTTAACCAATCTGGATGTACATAAATTCATGGGTCCTGATGGGATGAACCCCGTGAGTGCTAAGGGAGATGGCAGACAGGAGCTGCAGGAGCTGCAGGACAGGAGCTAGAGAGTAGTGATCAATGGAGTCTAGTTGGAGGCCTGTATCTAGTGGAGTCCCCCAATGGTTGGTACTGGCACCAGTACTATTTAATCTACTCATTAATGACATGGATGAGGGAATATAGTGCCCTGTCAGTAAGTTTGCTGATAACACAAAGCTGGGAGGTGTGACTGACACCCCATCAGGCTGTGCTGCCATTCACAGGACCTGAACAGGCTGGAGAGCTGGGCGGGGAAAAATTGAATTAACTATAACAAGGGCAAGTGTAGAGTCAAGGGCAAGAACAACCCCAGGTACCAGTGTTGGTTGGGTACTGACCTGTTGGAAAGCAGTGTAGGACAAAGGGACCTGGGGATCCTGGTGGAGGATGACCATGAACCAGCAATGTCCCCTTGTGACTAAGAAGGCAAATAGCATCCTGGGGTGGATTATTAGAAGGGATGTGATTAGTAGATCAAGAGAGGCTCTCCTCCCTCTCTGCTCTGCCCTGGTGACACTACATCTGGAATTTCGTGTCCAGTTCTGGGTCCTTCAGTTTAAGAAGGACACAGAACTGCTGGAGAGAGTCCAGCATAAAGCCACAAAGATGATGAAGGGAGTTGAACATTTCTCTTACAAGGAAAGACAGAGAGTTGGGTGTCTTTAGCTTGGAAAAAAGGAGACTGAGCGGTGACCTCATTAATGTTTATAAATATGTAAAGAGCAAGTGTCAGGAGGAGAGAGCCAGGCTCTTCTCAGTGGCATTCAATGAAGGGACAAGGCTCAATGGGTGTAAGCCGGAACATAGGAGGTTCCACATAAATATGAGAAGAAACTTCTTCCCAGTGAGAGTGACAGAGCACTGGAATGGGCTGATGAGGTGGGTTGTGGAGTCTCCTTCTCTGGAGATGTTTAAAACCTGCCTGGACATGTTTCCTGTGCAACTTGTTCTACATCATCCTGCTCTGGCAGGGGGTTCTGACTAGATGATCTTTCAAAGTCCCTTCCAATCCCTAATGTTCTGTGATTCTGTGATGATGTTGTAGTGTTCAAAGTTATTTTCTCTGTTCAGTGGCTTCTGTTTATCTCTGTGGTTTTTTTTAAAAAAAACACCTTTCATCTCATCTGCTTACTGTCTGGATTTATTCTTATCCATTTATTTTTCTTGCTCTGCTTCAACATTTGAATGTCAGCAGAGAGCATTTCTCCTTAGACCTATCATTTGCTCTGTGCCTGTGCCAAGAACAAGATATGCCAGATGGAGACCTGTTGTATACTGGCTATCTAAGTAAGATGTTTAAGGATCTCAGGGCACAAATCTATCAGCAATGTGAAATAATCTGATTCAGACTAGATTTATAATTGTTTTAGTTATCAGTGTGGGATACAGTGAAACATGAGGTGTTCTGTTTTGTTGAAAATATTTTCTTTCAAAATCGTTATTTTGTATTTCTCATCTGAAACTCATATTTCAAAGGTCCTGTTGTGAATTACCTCTGTTCACTGTTGAAAAAACAATTAGTTTATGTCTTGTATGTCCTGTACAGTTTGTCCAGCATACTTCTCTTTTTCTAATTTTGCTGTAAGATGTTTGATTTGCATTTAACTGGTAAATGTTTGAACTACTAATATGATTCATTTTAATTACATGTGCTGTAATTTTTTTATGTTTTTAATTAATTGTCGTTCATAAGGTGTTCCAGTTCTGACCCGTGTTAACTTCAGAATGCCACCCTGCTTAGAAAGATCAGAACTTGCATCATCTGACATAGTTTTCCCACTAGGACAACATGATACATAATTCAAAACCTGTAAAATTGTAAAAATTGTAAAATTGTAAAAATTGTAAAAAGATCAAACACCAAAAATGACACTGTACCACCCTAACAAATCTGGTCATCATGAACACATTTCTCAGACAATTTCAGTCTCCAGATCTTCTAATGAACACAGGACCTAAATCAAGGATAGTGTTAGGAACGTGTCATAGTACTGTTAGTATTTACCTTGAGTTATTTATTTATTTATCATGAAGTTCAGTCTTTTACTCACATGTATTTTCTTGCAGTTGTCCATCAGACCATCACAGTACACCACATTAGAGAGAGCCATCAAAATGCTGCAAAGCATTAACAAGAGAGTTATTAATATTACCATTAATTTTGCTGTTTCCTTCTCTGGTACTTCTCCCTTCATGCATGCATCTAAATCCAAGACGGAGATTGACTTACTTTTCCTCTGTCTTTGTTTCTCAGACTCATCCAACCCTTTCTGGATAAATTAATGTCTGGACTAAATGTCCCCAGAGGTGCTTTCTGACCCTAAACAATTCTACAATTCTACAATGACTTTCTTATATCTCCGCTATTTTACTCTTATGTCACAGAATACCACCTCATTTATGCCTTGGTATTCACAATAATTAAGGACAGAGTTCAGACTCCATGATCAGACATTTTTTTAGTTAGCATGGTTTATGACCAGCCCTTAAGAGATTATGTCAGGATTTGTCTCTCTTGTGCTTTAACTAGTCTGAGATGATTATTTTTTGGAGGGTGACAAGAATCTTTTCACTGATTTAAGTTTGTCTGACTTGATCTGGATTGCACTGTTACAACTAACAGAAATAGTGCCATTTCAGACAACCAACCCCTTGACCAAATCATTGGCTGATGCTCACAGTTCCAGATGTGCATGAAGGTCAGGCAAGCACTGCTGGAAAAGTGGTTGCTGGAGAAAATAGAACTCGCTCTTCGAGAAGCCTGTGTGGAGGAGGAAAGAGAGAAAAGCCTTGAAGCACTGCACAGTAATGAAAAAACACAGACAGTCAGATTATGTGAAAGATAAAAAGAACAATTTATCAAAAGCAAGTAAGTGAAGTTAAATTTCCCTTCTGGTCTGACGCTAACAGTAATTCTGTCACTTTATAAACCCAGTGTGCTTTGTAATGCTGATGAGTATTTTGATATTAAATTGCTCTGTAGAAGCTGTTGGTATCTGAAAATAAATATAGTCCTTTTGGGGGAGTTGATGTGGTTTCTCTTATCATTTTTTAATAATCTTAAGGCTGCCTTGAGTCTTCAGAGAAGATTTACAAGTAACTTCTCTTTAAATTTTAAAAACTTACAACTTTTCTTTTGAGAGAGATATAACTCCTAGGTGATCCTGCTGTGGCGGGGGGATTGGACTAGATGATCTTTCAGGGTCTTTTCCAATCCCTAATGTTCTGTGATTCTGTGTGATACCTCCCCAGAGTTAACATTTCCAGCGATAGTGTGCAAACGACGGCTTCAGCCATACGTGAAACTACATACGGGAGTGTTTGCTGAGTGACTCAGTGGGAAGCGCTTTTCTTCCAGTATTTAAGAAGTACATCGAGAATCTGCTGTCGATATCAAAACGAGCTGGTTTATAATACTGCGTCGTTGCTATTGACACTTGTGTTAATGCCGCCGCCGCTGAGGCTAGCACTGCGCAGGGTCACGCTGGCCGCCTCGGGCTAGCCCAGCAAACGCCGCCGGTACGGATTTCTACTTGAAGCTTCCTTCTCGGCGAAGCGTCCCCTAAGCAGCAGCGCCTGCGGCCGTCCTCAACACACGGCAGCACCGTTACCGCCCTCTACTACCGCCACCCCCATACCCTGACAGCCAACAAGATGGCAGCGGGGCGCGGGGCCCTCCCCATACCTGCATTCCCGACACGCACTGCGCTTATGCCGCAGCCGTCCGCGCTTCTGATTGGCGGGGAGTGGCGCGCGCTTGCTCGCTCGCAGCTACATCAGCGGCGAGGTGTCGGTGGAGGCCAGCGGCATGGACGGCGATCTGGAGGATGGGGAGATTTCTGGTTCCGACTCCGACATGGTGGCTGCCCCGGACCCGATACAGGTGGGCGGGTGGCGGGGGCCTGCCTGCAATCAGCGGGATGCGGAAGGCCCAGCCGGGAACGGGCAGCGATGGGCTGTGCGGAGCCTCTCCTCCGCGCCTTCCTCCCCGCGCTGCCCCGCTGCCGGTAGTATGTTCCGAGGCGCTGAACGGGCTCGGGGTGGGCGCCGGGCCCTGAGTTCCCCGCTCTGACCTTTCTTCTGAAGGGGCTGCCCGCCCCGAGCGCTGGGCCGGAAACGGAGCTCTCGTCTGGCGCCCGTTCCCTCGGGCAACCCGCATGCCGCCGTGGCGTCGGGAGGCCTTTGTTGATCCTGGGTTCAGGGGATCGCTTCAGGAATCGAAACAGACCGCTGTGAAAGCTCATGGAAGCAACGAGTGGCCTTTTCCAATTCCCCTTGACTCTGCAATTCCTTTGAATCTGTGAATTGCCAAATAGATGGGTTTTTGTAAGAGTTACATTACTTTCGCTTTAGCGTGTGTTGTGAGGGTTATAAAGAATTTTTGGTGGTGTGCGGGCAGAAAGATAATTCAGGAAGTGGCACTGTAGGCACAATTTGTTTTTTTGGTTGGATTTGTTTGTTTGTAGTATAGTGTAGCACTTACCACTGTTTGGACTCTGGAGGGAATATTGGTTTCTGTGCTGTTTAAAGCAGCTTCCAGTTAGTTGCCATCCTAGGTTTGGGGGGTTTTTTAACCTTTAGAACGGTGCATGATGTGTCTCTTACCAGGTTAGGAAGTTTAGCTTTTGCAGTCTCATAAGTTTCACTTCATTCAGAAAAATTAATATTAAATGGGTTAGAATAGATATATCAAGAGTTGCTGTAGTAGCTGTGCTGTCTTTTGTATACAAGTATCTGGAATACAGGAATTTCATAGGATGCTCCATTGGCTGTGTTCTAAAAGATGCTCAGACTACCCAGTCATGTTAGTCAGAAGTTAATTTACATTTTAATCAAATCTTTGACCTGATTTGATGGCTCTTCTAATACACAAGATTAATTACATTAACAGATATTTATTTTATCATTTCAGAAACCACATGATGGCAGTAATTTAGACAGACCATTCCAGAGCAACATTTCATCATGTGCACCAAGTGTTCCTTATCGGACAACCAAAAGTGCAGATTCAAGTGATGAAAGCTGTTCTGAATCTGATGATGACAGCTATCTGTGGAAACGAAAACGACAGAAATGTTCCAGCCTCCCTCTTGCTAAATCTGAACCTTTTCAGTTTAACCAGAGCCACCAAAACCAAACTGCTCAAGCAAATAAGAAGGTGAACAACATCTGGGGTGCAGTGCTCCAGGAGCAGAATCAGGATGCAGTGGCTACTGAACTTGGTATTCTAGGCATGGATGGTAGCATTGACAAAAGCAGGCAGTCTGAGACTTACAATTATTTATTAGCTAAAAAGCTGATGAGAAAAGCTCAGCAAAAGGAGGCGGAGACTTTGGATAAAGAACTGGATGAGTACATACATAATGACAAGAAAGTACTGACAGAACAAGAAGATGAGCATAGCTTTCTCAAACGGAAGCGGCCTGTAAAAGAGAGACTGGGTGAAAGACAAGAAATGAAATACAAAGGAAGGTATGAGATAACTGAAGAAGATTCAGAAGAAAAAGTGGCAGATGAAATTGCATACAGGTGAGTCTGCTAAGCAGTATATCTTCACTTCCTCAAGTATTGATAAATTACTGATGAAAAAGAGGTGAGGGAGATGCTTTCTTTCTGCCAAATAATATAGTTTTCCATATTAGAGTACAAAAACCATTAATGCCTTGTGTGTGCTTCCAAAGTCCTGAGATTAAAAGGCAGTTTTACAGTTGGTATCTTGTAGAAACATCAAATTATACTCTACTTACTCTATTTTTGTTTTCTAAGGAGCTAACAAAATTGTTTAAGAACAATGGCAAGGAATTTCTCATTATATAGATTTAGCAAGTAGTTGTAGAGAGCAATGAAGTCACCCCTGATCCTCTTCCGGGCTGAACAGCTCCAGTTCTATCAGCCTCTCCTCCTAAGACTTGTTCTCCAGACCCTTAATCAGCCTAGTTGCCCTTCTCTATGTGCTCTCTGGCATTGTAATGGCTTTCCTATGATGTGTTGCTCAAAACTGCATGTGATACTCAAGGTATGGCCTCACCAGGGCCAAGTACAGGATCACCTACTTGATCCTGCTGGCCACGTTATTTTGGATACAAACCAGGATGCTGTTAGCCGCCTTGGCCACCTGGGCACACTGCTGGATCACTTTCAGGTAGCTGTTTCAACACCCCCAGGTCCCTCTCTGCTGGGCAGCTCTCCAGTCACTCCCTCACCAAGCCGGTAGCACTGCTGGGGGTTATTGTGGCCGAAGTGTGGGACCCAGCTTTTGGCCTTATTGAAACTTGCTATTTGCCTTGGCCCAGCAGAGCACCCCTACCATTAAGCAGATAGAAATTCCCATGCAAGTTAGTGTTGTCTGCAAAATTACTTGTCTCTAGTCGAAATCATCAATAAAGATGTTAAAAAGGAGTGGCCCCAGCACTGAGCCCTGGAGGACATCACTCATGACCATCCACCACTGGATTCAATTCCATTACCACCACTTGTTTTTTCTCACAATCTTGCTGTTTAGTTATTGTGTGCAAGACTGAGTCAGAAGACTCAACCTGTCTTAAAAGCCTGTTGCCTTTTTTTTCAGTCATTTAGTTTCCACAGATTTGTTCCCTGAGCTTTTCTTTTGAAATGGCACTGACAGCACTGGTCTGATGGAGTGAAAAAGGGCAGCAGCGAATGCAGTCACTCTTACATCTACTTAAAACTGACAGTACTTTTTAAGTGATGAAGTGGAAGAAAACTAAATGGGGAGCAAGAGTTAAGAGACTTACTGACAATCTCATTGTATTGCCAGATGCTGGTACACAGCAGTAAGACAGTTATTAATGCTGTTACCGGTTCTCATGCGTGTCAAAACTTTGTGCATGTCTCTTGTAATAAATTTCTCTTCGTTATATTGAGCTTCATCAAAATAGGGCAGAAGCCTGTCTTTCTATTTGTTTATTTTAGTAGTGACAGTGAACTGCACAGGTAGGGTTGTGTTTATACACATCACAGCACTATGATTTGATTTGATCTGTGCTGCGCCTGGGTTCCTAATCTCTTGTTCTGCTGACCCATGCAGGGAGCTGAAGTGAGAGTTTTTCTGACCATTTTTGCTCTTCATCTCCCATTGAGTTCCTATGACAGAACTCACTCCAGTAAATATTTAAGAATGCATTTACCTTCTAGTGGTGTTGAACTTGGTAAGAGATTAAACACAAACTATAAAGTTAATATAGTTGTTACTGAAATGTGAGTTAGACAATTTCAGGTAACTTCAGTCATGGAATTAAAGCAGTTGAAGCTACCCTGATTGTTCAGGATAGTTGTTGGCACTTGTGGTCAGACACCTTTACACAAGTGTGCATACAAGCGAGCTCTGGATTTGTGGGCTTATGATGGTTTCCAGTTGGAGTACATACTGCATTCTTACCTAAGTCTTTCCCTTCATGCAGACTGATAAAAATTTCTGTGTGAGCACATTCTTGCTAATGAAGTAATTCAGTTTAATTTAGTAATATTGCAAGGTTTTTTTCTCTTCAGCATTGTGTAGGTTATCAGCTGGTTTCTTTTTAGTACATGGTTCCCCAGCACAAAGGGGAACTTTGACACTTCCTGTTGTCTCAGATTAATGGTTAGTTTGACTGTAAAACATGTTTTAATTTTAACTTAAATGTACAGCAGAGTTGTGTTTCAGAGATGCATACAGATCTTTGCAGCTTGTTTTACATTTCATTATAAAAGTAATCACTACATGAATGAAAATGCAAAGCCTTAGAGAAAACTACCCCTCAGAAACTCAGTATTTTGAAAGCAAATTATTCAAGAAGCCATTGAAAGACATTTAAATGTACAGACTTTAATTTGAGCACAGTTTTGTGTTCCATAAAATGAATAATTACAGGAGTTCCATGGTCACTTTTACTTGAGAAATTGTACCAAAAATAAATATGCTTTCTTTTCCATCCCCTCAGGCTGTGTGAGCCCAAGAAAGATTTAATTGCCCGAGTAGTGAAAATAATTGGGAAAAGAAAAGCCATTGAATTGCTCATGGAAACAGCTGAAGTGGAACAAAATGGTGGACTGTTCATAGTGGTAAGACAAATGTGGTGTTTTGGATTTGTGGTACACACACAAATATTTTCTTGTAGAATATTTATGTAGTATTACTGTACAGCTTTCACATTGGACAGTTTGGTGGCCTTCCATTGTCTTGAAACTCAGATACTAGTGTAACCTTCCAGTAGGATTTGAGTAAATGAGGTGAATCAGCCCGGAAACTGCCCAACATTTTGTCCTGAGTTAGTATCTAGTTTGCAGTGATAGCTTTATACTTGTTACTGTACATCCCCTTGTGATTGTGCCCTTCCAGACTCTCAAGTGAAGGACCCTGAAGCTTGAAATAAAGTTTGTAGTGTTAGGGTCCAGCCAAAGCCTCTGGTACCGTGTTGTAGCAAGTGTTCAATTAGCGCTGACCTTTTACTGGGTTAATCAGTGTGTCTTCAGAGGTCAATGTACTCAGTAGTAGTGAGCACTTCTGATGTCACATTAGAAGAGTAATTTTCAAAAGGGAATCTATTAGCTTTACTAGAGTGGCTTGTGTGTTCAGAACTGAAGACTGAAATCAGCTTGACAACTCTTTTGTTACAAATTTTGGTAAAAATCCTTTACTTTAATGGTCAGATTATCAGTTTTTCAGTGTGTGGAGTTGAGGGGGAAAAAAATGGAGGGGTGTCAAAAAAAGACAGAACTGTTACCACCATCTTATCCTTCTCCCTCAATACAAACCGCAACAACTTTTTCTAGAAAGCAGTTTGTCTTAGAAACAGTCTATTGTCTTGAAAGATTAAAGTACTCTTCAATTCCTTACCAAGGAAATGAAAGGACAAAAATCCTTGGCTGCAGATCAGATTTGAAAGTCCAGTCATACTGTTTGTCTTGGTTTGGATTATGTGCTGGAAGGACGATAAAAATATGTGGCATCTGCTGTTTTAAGAACATATTTAAAAATTGACATTCTCTGTTCTTAAGGCTTTTAGATTGTATTTTTCTTTGTTATTAGAAGAAAATTCGCATGTAATACAGGACCAGAGCAGTCGAGTAACAGTTCAACTTCATGTACTCTGAATGGTAATTGAATAATGATATGATAATTAGTGCTTATGATTTACAGAGGACTCAAAGCCGAGTGCATTCTTTCATTATGGCACATTGCACATTACACTGAAAACTGATGAAACTGTACACTGAAGCATGAGTTAGGAATGTTCTGAATATTTTATCTACTATATGTGTTATTGTGGAGTGTTGTGACTGTAGCTGGTCTTCTGTACAGATTTTGCTTTTTCATTACCAAACTCAGGTTTAGTATGTAGTTGAACAGTCTGGTTTTATGTAATAACTAACACAGCACAATTTGAGGTTTTTAATCCAATCTTATTACAGAATATTGTCTCTAGATGCATTTTTTTATATCAACACAGACTTATTAATCTTGCTGTTACAATGGTACTCTTTCCCTATTAAGAATGGTACTAGGAGAAGGACTCCAGGAGGTGTTTATTTAAACCTGCTGAAGAACACACCTAGCATCAAAGAAGAGCAGATCAAGGTAAAATTGTTTGACAATCATTCACATGACTATGAGTGCAAAGTAAATTTGGAGTGTTCTCCCACTAGAAATATTTTGATCATGTAGTTGTCTGAACTGCTTACTGGCCCCAGTGGTGTTGCTCACTGAATCAGTGTAGTCACCTTGCACATATTACCTTTTTAAGGTATGAAATACACTGACATGGTATTTTCTTCAACAGAATCATAAAAATGTGCAGGCTAGAAAATACTTTTAAGATCATAGAAATCCAGCCATTAACCTAACTGTACCAATCTCACTGCTAAACCATATCCTTAAGCTCCACATGTACATGACTTCTAAACATGTCCAAAGATGGCAGTCCAATCACCTGATGGCCCTTTCAGTGAAGAAGTTTTTCCTAATGACTAAACTAAACTTCCACTAGTGCAGCTTGAGGCCCATTGTTTGTTACTTGTGAGAAGAGACCAACCCCCACCTCAGTACACACCTCCTTTCATGTACACACTGCAGCACTTCAGGGTCTTTGAGCTTTGGGCCCCTCACTGCAAGACAGTAGTCTGTCACAATGACATCCAAGGTGGGTGCGTTCTGACATAATGCCCAGATACCAGAAGTCATTAGCCAGAAGACGTTTATTCTACAAAACAGCTGGGTTTATGTACCTTACAGTATTCTTAAACAGCTGCATTATACCAATCATCTTTGTCTTACTTCATTTGAAAGTTACATGGTTGGTTAGTTCTGTTTTTCACTACAGGCAGTTAGCACAATAGCCTACAGAAGTTTATACAATAGCTTGCTTCAGAATGCATCTACTCTGCTCACCTGGTTCTAGCCTTGCTGTAGGCCACATTCCATTTTTGCAACATTTTGGTCATATACCTGTCTCCAGTTGCATTTTCCAAGGTCTAAGATCTATGCCTTCCACATCTAACAATGCCATGCATTCTGATTGCAGTCTTACAGTACTCCAGTTGAGGCTTCACCAGTGCTGAGTACAGGAGGACAACCACTTCCGTATTCCTGTTGGCAACACTATTTCTGACACAAGCCAGGATGCCATTGACCTTCTTGGCCCACCTGAGCACACTGCTGGCTCATACTTAGTTGGTTGTTATTGAGTAATTCCAGGTGTGTCAAGCAGCTTCCCAGCCATTCTTCCCAAAGCCTGAAGTGTGTTAAAGCAGAACTACTGGAGAGTACAGCAGAAGGCAACAAAGATACTGAGAACAGTGGAGCATCTCTTAGGAGGAAAGTTTAAGGGACCTGGGTCTGGTTAGCCTGAAGAAGACAAGACTAGGTGTGGATCATACCAGTGCTTATAAATATCTGAAGGATGAATGTCAAGAGTGAAAAATTCAGAGTATGGGAGTCAAATTGGTTGTAGAGCAATGTTTTGTAATGTTATTTTAGAACCTTTGCTTGTGTTTGCTATATAGCAGCACAACCCTGTGTTTACACATTCCACTGAGTTCGAGCAAACATCAGCAAACTTAAAATGAAAACTTAGCAACAGTTATGTACATGCACTTTGAGATCATTAAGAAATGGCATAGTACAATTATTTATGGGGCCTTTTAAGTGCATTCTGTCCTCGTACTTCTGATAATTTGTCAGTTCTATTTTATTGAACAGTATTTGCAATTAAAAAGACCACTTTTTTTTTTCATGAAATTGTAGTAAAATGAATGTGCTAAACTTTTTCTTTAAGGAAATATTCTATCTGGAAAACCAAAAGGAATATGAAAACAAAAAGGCTGCTAGAAAGAGGAGAATACAAGTTCTGGGAAAGAAGATGAAAAAAGCCATTAAAGGGCTTAACCTGCAAGAGTATGATGATGCATCTCGTGAGACTTTTGCTAGCGATACAAATGAAGCTCTTGCTTCCCTGGATGATCTACAGGAGGGGCATCATGAAACAAAGATGGAACCTGAAGATGTTCTTGAAGTTGATAATGTTCATGATTTGGAGATCTTTTAGTAACGTTATATAGAAATTCAGTTCTAAAGAACATTAAGCCTTTCTTATCCCATGGCTTCCTGTTATCAGCTAAATGGGAAACACCTGTTTTTGAAGAATGTGGCATAGTGTTAATCATGCCTCGCCTTGGAGACCCCGAGGGAGACAAGATGTTCAAGCTTAATTTATCAGCATTAAATTGGGTAATTACCCTGTTATTTGCTTTCTGGATTCTCAAAAATAAGATTTTTCTAGTTAACAATGCTGAGTCACCAAATTTGTTCTTTAGAAACCTCAGCCACATGTTAGGTTTAGGAATTAAGGCTGTATTTTTATCAAGTACATCATATTTGCTGAAGCTAACAAAGTTGTTAAATGAGCAATGCTCCTTGTTACATTTGAACAGAAAAAACCCAGTATAAAGTCAGACTTGATATATAAGACCATGTGTTCTTAGTATGGCAGTGTGTTGGCAGGAATAAAAGTGTTTAGGGGATTCAGACCTGTTAAAGGGGATTGGTTTGTGACGTAAACTTAATTGTAATCGTCAGTGACCTGTGCATAACAGCATGTAAATAAGCATTGAAAACTGTACATGTATTTTCAGGTTTTGGAGCAGTTTAATTTTTCTTGTTTTAATAATGGCTTGAGGTTCCTACCTGTTCTGTCTAGAGTTTTTACGTTATTAGATACACACACAATGTATGCAGATGTTTATGTTTGACAGCAAATACACTTGAATGCTTTCAAAGTAGTGAGTTAACTAATCTCTGTTCCTCTTGAGTTTTTGGTTGTACATGAAGGTATAAACCCTTTGTATCTGCATTGCATTTCTGGATTTTGTACTGATTCTTGTGTGCAATAGAATAAAGTGATGCTCAGATTGTAGAAATTGTGAAATATTTCTTTGGTAAGAAAGTAACTATGCAAAAGATTATTTTCATTTGCAGATGACTTGTGTAGTTTTAAGGTCCACTGATTATTTTTTTTGTTGTATATTGAACATGTATGACACAGATGTGCATGGTAGTGGGTTAAGAAAGACTTCTAAAAAATGCACCACATTCCATTCTATGTTTTATTAAATTTAGTTTTGGATTTTCTGCATTTTTCTGTTCCTGTGCCAGAGCTTCCTGTAATCCAGTTACTCTCCAGATGTCAAGCATGCCTAGTTCTTAACATACCAGTATGGGGTATTGAAACAATGTGTAAAGTCTTTTAACAGAAGGAAGATGCTAACAGTGCTTCCTCCCGCCCTCCCTCTTTCCCAGTTCCTCTTTCTACCCCCTGCTCTGGCCCCTCTCCTCCCAGTCTCCACGTCTGTGAGCTCCCCCTCTGGCCCTCTTCCCCTGCCCCGTGTTCCCTTTGCCACTTCTGTCCCCACTGCTCCCTCTGCCTCCCATGTACCCCTATTCCCATGCATCCCCCACCATGATGTACCCTACCTCCCATCTACCCCCTCTGCCACCTCTACGCGCCGTCTTCCTCTGTCTCCTCTGAACACTTTGAAAGAGTTCAAAGGCAGGTTGGATTGGGCTCTGGACACTCTGGTCTAGTGAGAGGTCCTTTCCAGCCTGAGCCATTCTATGATGATTCTGTATGTGAGAGATAATTTCATGCAAGTCTGTGTTAAACTTGTGTTTTGGATTTGGTGAAACCGTGTTTGCTCATGGTATTCCTGCATCGAACTCTAGCACACATCTTGTAGCATACAAGGAGTTAACTCGTGTTGGCTGCGGGGATGTTCACGTTCCCCTCCTGCTTGCTGTGCGAGGAGGGGCGGAGGTTCGGGGGGTGTCCGGAATGTCCGGAAGTGAAGGAGAGAGGTGGCTGCTGCAGGGAGCAGGTGGAGTGGGCCAGACAGATTTTGGGGGTCCTCAGTTTGGGACAGGGTATTCTTTTTCCCCGCTTTTTGGTATTCACTCTCTGTTTGTGTGTCCAGGAAGTGTAGTTTTGGTTTCGTTTTGACCAGTAGCTCACTGCGCTTCTGTGACTTTTTGTCCCCCTCCTGCTTCACTGCCCCTCCCCCCCCCCTTTTTTTGTCCCTTTTCCCTTTTTATCTTTATTTCTTCCGATAATCTCTATCCTATCCCACAAAGCTTTCAGACTACTGCCTAGGGAACTACTATTTAAGTTTTGCTTAGGCAATTTCCCAGTCTTTCCTTCTTACTTCCCCCCTCGTCCGCAGCTTTTAGCATCTTTTAGGAATCCGGGGTTGTCAGGTCTGGGTGGGGGGAGGGGTGGAATTAAGGAAGAGCAATTTTTTTTTTTCTTGTCCTTTCCCTTTTATTTTTTTGGTTTTTTTTTTTTTACGTAATCAAATCTTTAATAAAGTTTCATGAGGTTGAATATTTCTAATTCCAGTTTCCGGACGTGTGTTTACTTTACCTGTTTTCTCCCCTCTGGGGAAGGGAGGACATTTCCATCTGCACGGTTGAGCAGATTAACTTGGTGCTAAACTGTGACAACCTGCTCAGAGATGTGAACTGTATCAACTGTGTAAGTAGGGAAACTAACTGTATCTAGCGTTACCTGTCAGATATTACTTTATGTTTAGAACAAGTTTAATTTTCTTGATGTTTGTTTTTGCACTGACTCACAGAGTAATATATAAAAGATTTTTCAAAGGTGACATGATTTTTTAAATAACTTTTGAGTTGTGATTAATCAGAGGAATTCATATAATTAGTCTTCAGAATAAAACCTTGCATTTCTATGAAACTGAGGACAAATCACAGAATTTGGTAGCATTTGTTATCTCTAAACATACCCTTACTAAGCATTCGCATGTACTAGTAGGGTTAATACCCCTGCAATGTCTGGGCAAAAAATTTTTCCCAAGAACTAGTAATCCTGTATAAATGTAAGTTGTCAGTGCTAACAAGTGTATTCTTAACAAGGAGATTCTGTATTGGTGACTCACTAGTAGCCTGTTCAGCAGAAATGTTTCTAGTTTTGCACAGCCATTTCTACAGTGAGCTTAACCAGATGTGGGCCTTTGTAAGATCCTGCTTTGGCACCTAGTTTCTTTCTCCTTTTGGTTTTGTAATCACTGTGGGAAGGATATCACTACATCTCCCCTATGGGTACCTCAGCTGTGGGGACAAACTATGAATTTTATGTTAGCCAGAATCACCCACCTCTGAGTGAGTTCGTATGAACAGGCACTGGTGCATGGTTTGAGTATCTGCTTAAACAATGCAGACTGAAGAGTGGTGATTTCAGTAACAAATATGAAGGAACACTGCAGTTCTTGTGCTGGTTCTTTTTGCTGTTGTCTTTCTTGCACTGCTTCTCCAGGATGTGTTTCCTTCTCATCCTTCTGCTGTCACAGGTCTTGTAGCCTCTCATAGGCATGCACATACACAGCAGCCACATCCCAAATGCATCTATTCATATTGTTTTGACTTCTCGTGTAGGAAGAAATCCCACTGAACACTAAATAAATGTTTCTAATAAAATTTTCAGTGTAAAAGATTCAGCAGAATTGACAAACTGGTCATTGTACTTTCAACAGAAAATCACGTATTTTTCTTTTTTGAACTGTAAGGAGGAGCCTGTGTGGCTGGACACTCAATTCTGTGATTTTTGTCTGAGCTGTGGACTCAACTGCTCTGAACTGTTTTGTGTAAGAAGTGCTTTCTAAGACGGGATAGAGACTGGATTGTCCTAAGCAGCAGCAATGGAAAAAATAGTTGTGTATAGAGTTTGTGTATACTGCAGGCTCTCACAGCCTACCACTTTGGTGAATGTGGTGTTACTCAGCTGCAGTGGAACTGGCCAGCATAATTCTGCTCTGCATAATTTGACATCTTGTGGCTGTACTGCTAAGGTATTATAGAATTATGGGGTGTATTGGGTTGGAAGGGACCTCTAAAGTTGATCTAGTCTACCGGCCCCCCACAAGATGCAGGGACATCTCTAACTAGGGCAGATTGCTCCGAGCCCCATCAGGCTCTGAGCAAATCCCTTGAAGGCCACCACCTCTCTCGGCAATCTGTTCCAGTTGATCTGCCACTCTCACTTTTTCCTGAAGTCCAGCCTAAATCTATCGTTTCCTAGCTTAAAACCATTACTCCTTATCCTATGCCTTTGTAAACAACTCTTCCCCAGACTTCTTATAGGCGTCTTTCAGGTATTCGAAGGTTGCCTACAAATTCCTTTTTGAAGCCTTTGTGCACACACCTCTCTTGGTTATTTCATATGTTTCATGTAACCTTAGAAAAGCATCATGTTTCTACATTAGTCTCATTTTGGATTGAAGCACTATTATAATTTCTTATAACTGATTAAATTATTGTATTGATTCTTTAACTCTTTGGAATATTGTTTTAAGAATCATGATCCAATTTTCAGTCTCCATAGTTCAGTGTTGTGAATTCTGACTTTTTTTTTTTCACTTCCAAAGGTCTAAAACTGAAAAAGCAGGTGATAGCTGTTGTACTTCTGAATATGAATCTGCCCATTCCTGTAAAATGTTCATAGTTTGAGTATAAACATCTAGAATCATAGACTCACATAATTATTTAGGTCGGAAAAGACTCCTGGGATAATTGAGTCCAACGATCAACCTACTGTACAAGTTCACCCCTAAATCATATCCCACAACACTACATCTAAGCGACTTTTAAACATATCCAGGGATGGTGACTCAACCACCATCAACCCTGGGAAGCCCATTCCAGTGCTTGACCACTATTTCTGTGGATATTTTTTTCCTGATGTCTGGTCTATACCTACCCTGTTGAATCTTGAAGCCATTCCCTCTGGTTCTGTCACTACCTGTGAGAAGAGACCAGCACCAACATGTCTACAATGTCCTTTCAGACAGTTCTAGAACTTGTATATCCTACCATTCTTACTAGAGAAACGTGAGTAACCCAGACAAGAAACAATTCAATTTAGAGGTGGAAGAATTTGTGTGATGTGTTTAAAAGCAGCTTCTTGTACCATCTAAATGTCAACAGTATTTTTGACTCCTGAATGTGGTTTTCCTTTGTAGTATCATCTGTGAATAATTTTAGAGGATGTGGCATTACTTCACTGTTCTAATTTTTCTTTCTTTACACATGGTGCTTTAGGGAATAAACACCTTGTGACCACTTGTGCAGACACAAAAATATTCTAAATGGTAATCTGGAAAGTTACATGCTTGTTTTCATAAAGACAACCACCTGTCCCTCTTGCACCAATGCAATGTCAGTGATAGCACAGACTACTCTATAGACAGGACTGGGATGTCTTTCCTCAGATCTGTGGAACTTTGTCATTATGTGTTGTTACAAAGGTGCTACAGGGCAATAAACTATGCTTCAACTTCCGCTTACAGATAACTGATTTACACTGAACATCAGTCTTCATTTGCGAGTTAGCGTGTTAACTGGAAATGGACCATTGTGCAACCTAGACAGTAGATCTGTACAAGTTCCTGTGTGAGTTAAAGGCTCTGAAGGTAATTTACTTCTTTTCACCCTATGGAGACTTCTGATGGGAGAACTTACTTCTTCCTATTAAGATTCCAGTGAAGGTGGGACATTTTTACTGCGGCCAGGTAAAGAGTTTCTGTGTATGCCACTCAGACTTGTTTGGAACAGAGTTTCCCTCGTATTTACCTGTCATCCTGCAGCCCAAGCAAAATACAAAATTATTGTCGTATCACATGAGAAAGCAGAACTAAGGACCTGCTTTAAATTAGAATAAATTAAGCCAAGATACAATGTTTATGTTCTGTATCTCAAATGTTAAGATTCAAACAACAGCTTATTAGTTGCCAGTCAAATCTATGGGCATTTCTAGACTTTTCTTCATTCTTTCTCTGATATTGCAGGTATCCAAAGGTAATGGGTATTAACAAAGCCCCTTCAGAATAAGAAAATTAGAAGCAGACCTCAGCTCTAAAGAAGCTGCAGCATGCCTCCCTGTGGGAAGGGTCATCTAGTTGCCAGGTTAGCTTGGAAGGCAGGAAGGCTGTAGCTGGTCAAGACCTGCTGGCTGCTGGATGACAGGTGGCAGGACAGAGTGGGACTTCAGCACAACGTCCACTGGATCAGGGCCCATCACACAGTTGGTGGATGAAGAGGGAGGGGAGCATGAGCAAGGGTGGTGAGAGTACAGGCTGTGTTAGGGCAGGATCAGGGACCAAGTTCAGCCTTGCCCACCACAGCAGCCTTGAATGGAATGCCATCGCCACGGGAATGCCAGTGGCTACATAGCTACCACTGACTGGCGTTTTCACTGAGTGCCTGGGGCTTCTGGAGCAGCACCTATGGCTGAGGCAGCATTAGCAGGACCTCAGAAACATTCCTCAAGTTCAACCTCACATAGGTGATGACTGTTCAGATGATCAGCAACTCCAGTGAGAGTCTACAGTCTTCAATAAAGTGTCCTTTTCATTAACAGTAAATGCCTTCTTCTCCGTTTCTAACAAACACAATGGATTCTCAGAATTCTTCAAGAAAGTCTCTTAACAGACCTAGAGCTTACATGTGAAATCTTGAAACGTGGTTAGATGACCTTGTGTGGATGCCATGTGCTCACCAAAGCTTCTCTATCACTCCACGTCTCAACTGCACAGAGTTAAGAAAATAAAAAGAAAGGTCTATGGGTAGAAATAAGGACAAGGAGATTACTCAACAATTACCATTGCAGGAAAATCAGACCGAGTTTAGTTTATTGCAAATGAATCACAGAATTACAGAATCAGAGAACATTAAGGATTGGAAGGGACCTCGAAAGATCATCTAGTCCAATCCCCCTGACACAGCAGGATCACCTAGACCAAATCAGAGTAAGATGAGAAATAAAAATCTTAAAAACACCTTCCCCTCCAACTTTATGGTTGGACTTGATCATTCCAAGGGTCTTTTCCAACCAGAATGATTCTGTGATTTCACATCTGCTTCTTCATGGGTTCAATTTCACTCCTGGTTTTCTCTACCTCTTCCTGTACAATGGCACAGAGGGACAGGGAATCGAGGTTGCAGTCAGCTCACCATATATTGTCTCTGCTGCTCTTTCCAACTCCTCACTGTTCACCCATTCCAGTTGTGGAGTTCCTCCCATGGATGATAGCCTTCCATGAACTGCTCAAGCAGTGGGGTTCAGTCCTTCAGGAACAGATTGTTCCAGCATGGGTCGTCTCTGGGATCAGAACTCCTGTCAGCAAACCTGCTCCAGCATGGGCTTCTCAATCCACACGTCTTGCCTGACTGACTCCACTGTAGGCTTCTCACTGGGTTGCAAGTTTTCTTAGGGGTACATCCACTACCTGCTGCAGTGTGGGCTTCTCCAAGGGCTGCACGCTGGTATCTGCTCCACTGTGGACCTCCATGTGTTGCAGGGGAGCAGCCTGCCCCACCATGGTCTTCACTACAGGCTGCAGGGGAATCTCTGCTCTGGTGCCTGAAGCATCTCCTCTTCATCTTCACTGACCTTGGTGTACGCAGAGTTGTCTCACACACTGTCATTCTCTCTAGCTGCAATTTCCCTTCCCCCAGTGGCTCTTAAATACATTATCACTGACGGGCTTGGTCAGCAGTGGGTCTGCCTTGGAGCCATCTGGCATTGGCTCAATTGTACAGAGTAAATTTCTAGCAAATTTTAACAGAAACGACTGCTGTAGCCCCCCAGTACCAAAACCTTGCTACTCAAACCCAATACAAACACATTTCCCTTTATCTGTCAAAGAAAATCCATCCTAGGGTAGTAGCAAATGAATGGTAGAGAAAAGGTTGATCCTGGTGTAGGTGAGCTGGATGATTAATACAAAACAGAGTACTAGTCACTCAAGTGTTTTAGGACACTGGTACCACACATCTGATAAAAATAAAGCCAGATAATGAATTCTGCACAGTCCTTTCATATCCTTACCAGAGCAGCTGCATTTTCTTCATTGGTTTCTATCATTTTGCAATTCTAGCTTCATTAGCTGGTCCTCAAACTTTTGAATGTCTACTTGATGCTTCATTAGGAACTTCCCATTTAAATGAAAAACAGGTATGTCATATTTGTATTTATCATACCACTCTGAGTTCTCTGGAAGGGTAATATCTACTTCCTGCAAAATAAACTAAGACAAAAAAAGAAATACATTAGTACCTACTGGACACTGGAAAACAATACCTGCTTGTCTTTTGAGCTGTATTTTATTAAAATGCAGGACAGTTTTATTGGTGTTTCTGCATTTATTCTTCTAAGTTGCAGATAATGTCCATTTTGTGGGTACTAAATGTACACAGCTGCAAGTCTCAGTCGTGTGTCTAAAAAGGACTCTCTCTCTAGTCTAAGACAACATTCTTGATCTTCTGAATCAAGGAAAGTGCTGAACTACTCTCCTGCAAGCACCAACCACAATAAATATGCAGCTGGTAACAACAGCTGCCTGTTAGGCTGCACAGTGCAATACCTTGTCGTTCTGCTGTTAACAGCTTTGTCCTTTGTGACATCCTTAAAAATAGAGATCTAAATGTAGTTGAAGAATGGAAAAAATTGCTATCACCTACGGTTCAAATATTTGAAGCCCTACCTATTAAGACCCTTTCCAAATTATGTCATTATCTGCCTCTTAGAAGCTGGAAGCTCCTCTAATCAGACAATGCAATAGTATTTACAAAATAAGTGCATTTAAAAACTGCACGGTGTTTACCAGTAATTGAGTAGTATTATTGCAAAATGCTTTTGCATTACAATTTTTATAGAAATCTTAAAGTCTTGAAGAGAATACCCATGAAACAGTAAGAAATGTAGATTTCCTTTGGAAACAAAGAATCTAGATTAACAGTTCTTCCTATATAGAAAATATATAAGGTCCTGCAATACGTTACCCTTCTCTTATATGGCTCAAGCACGTCTTTTGCTTCATCACACAGAGGGCAGGGTTTCTAAAAAAATATTCAGACCAACTTAAAGCACACAGTAAAACATACAACTCACTTGTGCTGTAAAGTAACACACACACAGAGAAGTGATCATTACTTTAAACATGGGCTTTTTCATCAGTACTGCCTTCTACACATCAGTGTAGCACACAGGAAAGTAAAATAATTCAGCCAAATAGTTGAAGTATTTCTCAAGTCCTATTATTTTTCTCATGATGCAAATTAACAGTTTTCAACATCTCTTTTAAAGGCTAATTCAAGATCATGTTTTGGAAGGTCATGCACAGACCCATTCTCTTCTTCAGAGCTGCGAGAACTGAAGTTTACTATTAAACTTAATGAAACACAAAACCTGAGCCTCAAGTTTGTTTTTAACCTAGAACAGCTGTTGTATGAGTGCTTGCATTGGCTTGAAAGAAGACTGCAAGGGGAAAACCATTTGGCACTGTTATATCAGTTTGAAGTGACTGCAGACATCACAGTTCCCTCCTGCCTTCTCCTGCTCTTTTCATCTTATTATTTAAAATAGGAAGGAGGGGCAAAGGTCTTAACTGCCACAAAGTAAGAGTGCAAATGAAGATTTATATTAGTCTGTATTTTGCTTTGCAATTGCCAGTGGTATCAAACACAAAAAACATTCTATGTTAAAAAATGCATTCATCAAGAGGCCACTTCAAGAGAACATTTTGAACTCTACTATTAAAAAAATATGATTTTGTAGTACCTTACCAATAAAAAATTTTAAAACACAAAAATCTTATGAATAGGTTTGTTCCAATTACTAACCTAAAAGTACATTCATTATGTTCTACCTTATATCTGAATTATGAGTAAGTTGATGCTGAACCAGACAGGGCAGATGAAGTTGTCACTTTACAGCTCTTCTTACAGTACGCGTTAATTGATAATTGTTCTGACGAATAAACACATGTTAAACTTTAATTTTTTCACTTACTCAAATGCTACACAGTTTAAACACTCCTTTACAGCTAGGAATGGAATGAAAAAACATTGTGTAGGACAAGGAAATGATTTTTATAGCATCCATCTCCAACAAATATTGACATACTGATATCAACATTCTCAGTGCTTTGCCTTTCTATTTACTCTCCTCTTGAAGTCTACATCAATCTTATAAAAGCAGCACAGGCCACTGCTGCCCTATCTAAAATTGTAGTGGCTTCTGCAGCCAAGAAAGGGTCTTGTTGACAGTTCACAGAAGATGACAGTTCATAAATGACCATTCCTGCTCATCACATCTGCTATCCAAATATGCTTTAAAATCCTACCTGTTCATGAACAAAGCTTTGCCTCCATTTTATCCCTGCTAGCCTTACAGGGCCAATAGAGCAAGGAGAGGTTAAAGCACAATATACTTTCTCCTTGTATGCTACCAACAGTACTTAGATATATTTTAAGCCTCACACACAGTGCTAAAATTAAACATAAGTGCCATGAAGTGGTTAAATTTGGCTGTTGATAGTTGTCCTGGGAAGACAATGTAAAACAACTCAACTTAGTTCTCTGTTTTCAGGATGAAACACTGGCCGTTAAGGAACAATTTTCAACTAGTAAATGGACCACAGTGTCACTGAGACACAATTACCTTGACATCTTCATTTTCTGGTTTTAACTACTAGCTTGCTATGATGACAACACAGTCTGTCATTGTAAAGCTTGGTCTAGAAATATCCCCAAAAGTAAGACACCCAATTCTACACAATTTGAAAGAGGACAAAAAAACATGGTTGAGCTATTTCACATGGGATTAATGTAAATCAAAACTGATAAACAGTCTTGCCTAAATGTATTCTGTAAACAACATTTACCTTGGTGAATAAAGTCAACACTGGTTTATTTGTGCTGGCTGAGCAGAGTTGTCTCCCCAGTGGACTGGATGAATGTCTTGCCACTTGCAGTGTTCTGCTCAGAAAACAAAGCACCATTGTCCTGTTAAGATAAAAATTAAATGTTGCATTGCTTTGTGTGATGTTTTAACTCAAAGTAATTTAAAGTTAAGATTAATGCAATCCTTGAGTCATGTTTCTATATACACAATCAAACCATTTTCCTGTGTTCTTCATGTTCACAGCACCTACACATTACACAGAAGAATGGTTTACCCTAGTAAGCACTGCATAGGTCAAAAAGTATAGCTCCATTTAAACAAATAATAAAATCCATCTGTTTTCTGGCTGAAATGCCTTTTAAACATTCTCTAACAGAAATGCTGATGTAACTGCATTACGCTGCTCAGTAAGAATTGCATTATATTAATTAAATGGAAAGTACTGTGCTTTGAACCTCAGTAGTCTTGCTGCAGTGCTTGATTTGTTCTACTTACTCAAAATTATTCCATCAAAAACCTAATCTATAACTAAACAGAATATTAGTACAATGATTTCTGCAGTGGATAAAAAGGTGCAGCCAAGACAAATTAAATTGATGATACTAAAAGCATATACATCACGCATTCTTCCTGAAACAGCAAATCAATTTATGAAATTGGTCCATGATTCTTTTAGGAGGGCTTAAGTAAATTTAGCATTGTTGAAGTATGTTATATCTGAGTCTTGAAGCCATCTATTCACAGTAACACAAACAACAATAGTGTTTCCTCCAAACTTATTTCTTAATGGAATATCCACAAACCATTTTTGACTGAAAGGCAAAAAGCAGAAAAAAAAGCAATCCACAAGAACACTATTGTCAGACGTCACACCTGACAACAGAATTAACACCCAGAAAATCAAGTCACTGTTATAAAACAATCAAACTGCTTCTGTTCAGTTTCTGCTTAGTCACGCTTTACCTCCACTTCTACTAACTACAACTAACCACAAACACATAACATATTGGCACTAGCTTAAATAAATTTGAGGAGGACTATGTTGCAGATGATAAGCAGGTTTTAGGATACCCAGGTAAAAAAGGTCCTGGTGCACTCAGTCTCTCAGTACTAACATTTTAGAGTTTTGTTTCAAGAGATACAGTTTAGCCAGCGTAACTCCTAAGAAGCGAAAAACACTGCCTTGGACTCTAAACTTAAGCATAGTTATTGTTATGTTTCTAAGCAATGACCTGCTAACAATCTCAGTTTCAAGCCATACGCACACTCTCGCTCTGTGGTTCTGAATGTTTTCTACGTACTATGAGCAACAGGGGTATGTCTTGCTTTCCAATAATTAGCATAGAGAGACATGGATTTGACCGATGGACCACTCAGTGGATAAGGAATTGCTCTGGAGCTCCCAATACAAGGCCACGAAATTGTTGGAGCGAGTTCAGAGGAGGGCCACAGGGATGATCGCAGGGCTCAAGCACTTCTCCTATGAGGACAAGCTGAGTGAATTGGGGCTATTCAGCCGGGAGAAGGCTTCGGAGGGACCTTATAGGAGCCTTCTAGTACCTGAAGAGGGCCTACAGAAAAGCTGGACAGGCTTTTTACAAAGGACTTTAGTGCTAGCACATGGGGCAATGGTTTCAAGCTAAAAGAGGGTAGATTTACATTGGATCTTAGGAAGAAATTCCTCAACTGTGAGGGTGGTGAAGTACTGGAACAGTTTGCACAGGGAAGTTGTGGATGCCTCCTCCATGGAAGTGTTCACGGCCAGGTTGGATGTGTTCCTGCCTAGGGCATGGGGGTTTGAACTAGATGATCTATAAGGTCCCTTCCAACCTAAGCCATTACACAATTCTATGATCTCTTTCTGCGAAGTGTAGTAACACATCACAGACTCACGCAGAATCATAGAACAAGAAACTTGGTAAATTCTATTAAACTGACTTCTATCTTCCATTTCACTCTCATGCTAGCATGAGAAAGAAATATCAACTGAAAGAGAATGGGGAAAGCAAGCAGATGTAAATGTAAGTATATGTGCCGATGGCTTAAATCCTTGGGGGTTTAAAAGGGCCTTTATCTGCTGTCCTTCATTCAATATCTGTACGGGTTTTCAAGGAAAGCAAACTTGATGTCTGTCTGCTGTTGTCAGTTTACCAGGGGAACGCTTAACAAGAAAATACAGTGCCACAGCAAGCGATCGAGGAGCACGCATGAGCAGATACAGTGAATTCCATAACTATTTTACCCCCACCAGAATTTCAGAGGTGACATGCAAAACACAGTAAAACCTTGAAGTTATTTTTGTAAATGCATGTTAATCCTACGACTCTTTAGGAAAGAACGAGGCTTTTACATCAACTAAAAATTCAAAAATCTCCTAAGAAACACCACTTATTTCTGTGAGATGATGTTATGGACCAACACATTTCTATACATTTTCTCCTCCAAACTACAGTAATTCGGGGCAAAAGCCACAGACTTACTGCATTCCATCCCAGAAAATTTAACAGTACAACTTCCACAAATAAAGTTTGTTTAGTGATCCTTCCAGCAGCATCGATTGTAGACTCTGGTCTGAGGCCCGTAATCCAAACTTCAGACCATTCAGAAAGTGATCGACAGGGTGCTGTGATAGCCTTGAGGCCTGCCCTGGCGACTGAAGAAACCGCATATGCAACAAACCATTAAACTGAAACCACAACAGACTTTAACAGCCCGTTTTAAAACCTCCATTTGAGAACCCTTCACACCCGCGGGCCGCTGCCGACGCAAACCAGGTGAAGAGCACATCCATCTGTCTTCCCATTTCTGTAATGCAGATTAGCCGAAGGTATTTTCTAACCTGCAATGCCCTCACCAAGCAGAGC
Organism: Phoeniculus purpureus; assembly: GCA_028565055.1. Classification (NCBI taxonomy): domain Eukaryota; kingdom Metazoa; phylum Chordata; class Aves; order Bucerotiformes; family Phoeniculidae; genus Phoeniculus; species Phoeniculus purpureus. Next base: position 30,583,260 of record JAOXOE010000874.1, read on the forward strand.
AAAAGCCCGTGAAAAGCAGGGGAGCGCAGGAGACAGAGACTGGCTAGTGCCGGTTTCCAAGGGGCTGCCGAGCGGCGCCCACCCCTCCTCAGGCTCCGAGCCAGGCCCGGCGCCCGGCCGGTCGCGCAGCCGCCGCCAGGGAGGGAAGGCCCCTGCGGCCGCTACAGAGGTCCGGCCCGGCCCGGCGCTCGGCGGCAGCTGGCGCTGACGGCCCCTGGGGGCCGAGGGCACTCACGGAGGCCTCCGCGTTCCTAGGGCTGGGCTGGCAGTCAGACGGGGCCAGGGCGCGTGCTCCCAGTAACGCGCGAGAGGCGGCGGGCGAGAACCAACCCGGGCAGGCTAGTGGGGCATCGCCCTCTGCTGGTGAATGCGGCCGCGACACCCTCCCTGACAGTGGGCTCCCCGGAACCTGCGCGAGGCTCTCGGCCTGCCCCCGGCCCGTACCCCATCTTTTTAACTGGTGCGCGACGGAGGAGCTGACCCACTATTCTGACCGTTGCCCTCCGCTGAGCATCCGAGCACTCAGTGCCTCAACAGCTCCCCTCCAAGTCCCGACGGACGGGCAGCGTCTGGATTTTGGCTGCCTGCTCGGACGGAGAAAGGAATACGGGATCACAGAAGCTATTTGGTTAGAAGAGACCTTTATGATCGTCAGGTCCAACCATTCTTGCAAATGCTTAAAAACATGTAGATTGACACTTCAGAATATGGTTTAATGGACATGGTGATGTTGGGTTGATGGCTGGACTTGATCTTAGAGGTGTTTTCCATCCTTAGTATTTCTATGACTCTATGACTCCATGACTCCATTCCCTGTGACTGAAGCGGCAGCAGTGTAGATAAAATAGATTTTTATTAAGGTTGCAGTATGTTGCTTTTAAAATTTTTACCCTTTAAATGCAGGCAGCGCATGTAGTCATGACTCAGTGTAATGTTGGAAAAAAGAGTGGGAGGCCACAGACTTCCATTCTAAACACAATGCTGTTTTCATTAATGGCTGGAAGTTTTACATAGTATGTATGCTAAGCAAAGTAGTGGGTGGTATGAAGCTGTTATAATTTAAAAGATGAGTAGAACCTGTATATTTAATGTCTGTGTTTTCTGCAGAAAACTTGGGGCTTGAAAAATTTGTTAAAAGTTTCTGGCCCTCCCTGGTCCCCATACTTTCCCTCACCCCAGCGACTTACAATCTTTGATATAGTCTTGTCTTGGGGCCATGCCCTTACCACTGACAGAAAAAGTTATTGCTTCTGAAGGAAATTCATGGTGACTGGAAAACTTCAGCTGGACCTGGAGAGACTGTGAGAATTCTGGACTTTGAAGATTTATGAGTATCAAGACTGAAGTCAGACAATTGCTGCAATTTCAGAAAGAAGCAGGAACTATATTGAAATGGATATCATAGTATCATAGAATCATTAGGGATTGGAAGGGACCTTGAAAGATCATCTAGTCCAATCTCCTGCAGCATCACCTAGACAAAGTTACACAGGAACACATCCAGGCGGGTCTTAAACATCTCCAGTGAAGGAGACTCCACAACTCCCCTGAGGAGCCTGTTCCAGTGCTCTGCCAGCCTCACCAGGAAGAAGTTCCTTCTTAGATTTATGTGGAACCTCCCATGTTCCAGCTTACACCTATTGTCTGTCGTCCTATCACTAGATAACATTGAGAAGAGCCTGGCTCCATCCTCCTGACACTCACCCTTCACACGTTTATAGACATTAATGAGATCACCCCTCAGTCTCCTCCAAGCTAAAGAGACCAAGCTCCCTCAGCCTCTCCTCATAAGGGAGGTGTTCCACTTCCTTAATCATCCTCGTTGCTCTGCGCTGGACTACCTCCAGCAATTAATGTCCTTGAACTGAGGGGCCCAGAACTGCACACAATATTCCAGATGTGGTCTTACCAGTACAGAGTAGAGGGGGAGAAGAACCTCTCTCAATCTGCCAACCACTGCCTTTCTGATCCACCCCGGGATGGTGTTGGCCTTCTTGGCCACAGGAGCACACTGCTGACTCATAGTCATCCTGCTGTCCACTGGGACCCCCAGGTCCCTTTCTCCTACACTGCTCTACAACAGGTTAGTCCCCAACCTATACTGTACCTGGGGTTGTTCTTGCCCACATGGGTGTGAGGCTGACCAGTCTATAGTTACTTGGTCCTCATTCTTACCCTTTCTGAAGATTGGAGTGATGTTTTCTATTCTCCAGTCTCTAGGCACCTCTCTTGATCCCCATTACTTAGCAAAAGATGATGGAGAGTGGCCTAGCAATGACTTCTGCCATCTCCCTTAGTATGCGTTGGTGCATCTTAGCCCATTGATGTACATCCAGTTTGCTCAACTTACCCCTAACCCAGTCCTCATCAACCAAGACAAGCTCCTCTCTTGTCTCAGCTTCCTCTGGGGCCTCAGCAGTCTGGAGCTTGAGATCAGAACAGCCCCCAGAAGTATAGACAGAAGCAAAGAAGGTGTTCAGTATGTCTGCTTTCTCTGTATCCTCTGTCTCCAGGGTAACCCCTCAGCAGGGGGCCTACATTGCCTCTAGTTTTAGTTTTACCTGCAATGTATGAGAAGAAGCCCTTTTTGTTGCCTTTGACCTCCTTCGCAAGGTTTAATTCCAAGGAGGCCTTGGCTTTCCTAGTTGCAGCCCTAAATTATCTCACCGGGGCCATATAATAACCCCAAGTGACCATCCACTCCTTCCATGAGCTATAGACTTTCTTCTTCTTCTTCAGTTTGCCCATCAGCTCCCTGTTTAACCACACAGGTCTTCTGGCTCCCTTCCTTGACTTCCTTCCTGTTGGAATGCTCTTTTCTTGTGCTTCAAGGAAGTAGTCTTTGAATGTTAACCAGCTACCCTAAGCCCATTTACCTGCAAGTACCCTGTCCCATGGGATTTCCCCTAGCCATTGCTTGAAAAGACCAGAGTTGGCACTGTTGACGTTTGGGGTTGTGATTCTGCTAGGTAGTCTGTTCCTACCATAGGAGACCCTGAATTCCACCATCTCATGGTCACTGCACCCAAGGCTGCCCTCAACCTTCACTGCTTCAACCAGACCTTTCTTGTTGGTGAGTACAAGATCCAGCACCATTCCTCTCCTAGTCTGCTCCTCCAGCATTTGCACAGGAAATTGTAACCAATGCACTGAAGGGACCTCCTGGACTGTGGGTGACTGGCTGAGTAGGTCTTCCAGCAAATATCAGGGTAGTTAAAATCCCCCATGGCCTGTAGCTGTTAGGCTGCTGTCAGCCGCCCATAGAAGACCTCATCAGCTTCCTCATTCTGATATGGTGGCCTGTAATAGACACCCACAACAGTGTCACCCATGCCAGCCTGCCCCTTAATCCATACCCACAAACTCTCAACTCTCTCTTCATCCGCTCCTGGACAGAACTCAATGCATTCCAGGGGCTCTCTCACGTAAATGGCAACTCCACGACCTCACCTTGTTGACCTGCCCCTCCTGAAAAGGACATAGCCGGTCCATGACCACATTCCAGTCATGTGAGCTGTCTCACCAGGTCTCTTTAACTTACACCAGATCATAATCCCCTGACTAGACACAGATTTCTAACTCCTCCTGCCTATTCCCCATGCTGCATGCATTGGTGTACAGGCATTTTAGGGAGAAAGCTGAGCGTTCTGATTTCACCCTAGGACAGTGAGAGGCCTCCTGGTTTTAGTTAAGACCAGAGCTCTGTCCCACTGGTGTGTATTCATCAACTATCCTACCCCTCTTCGAATCTAGTTCAATACCCTCTGAATGAGCTTTGCCAATTCCTGTCCCAGAATCCTTTTTCCCCTTTGAGATAAACATCTCTCATATGTACCTGCCATACCTGCTGCCTTATAGAACCAGTCATTTTCAAAGAACCCAAAGAACCCAATAACACCAGTCTCATAGCCAGGCGTTAATGGCCTGAGTCCTTCTATTACAGTTCATGTCCTCACCCCAAAATGGAAGTAATGAAGAGAATACAATTTGTGCCCCAGACTCTTTTACCCAACTTCCCAAGGCCTTGTAGTTTTTCTTCATTCCCCTCAGGCTTCCTCCCCACCTGTCTGGAAGATCAGCAGTGGGTAATAGTCAGCTGAACTCACCAGGTTAGGGAGATGTTTGTTTAAAGTTAACCAACCTTACTATGTTTTTCAGATCTTGCATTTTCTGAAACACCTTTTCTCTTCAACCTTCAGCTCCCTGCAGAGCGAAAATAGAATTTATCTGGGAGGTAAGGTGATCACCCTACAATCAGACTGTTTCAGCTGCTTTAGTCTTTAGTATCAGTCTGTGATAAACATGCCTTGCTTTGTTAAATGAATCAGACAGAAAACAGAAAACGGAAGAAAATATGACTTAAAGGAAAAGCAACTGAGATTAAACTGGTACTCACAAACCATGTAGTGACAGATTCCGATTTATCACACTATCTCTTTGAGAATAAACACAATCTTATTTCTCTCTTATGGGAAGGTGCATGTTCAGGGATAGTATTTGAAAGGAATGACTGAAATTATTTCTTCTTTATATTGAAGAAGCTATCCTAGCAGAAGTTGTTGGGAAAATAGTTTATGCTAAATGTTATATTTCTTTAATAATTTATGCTATATTTGTATAACATATATATTTTAAGTCTTGACGTTTCCACCAATTTTTAGAATTTTTCCCTATCCATTCTTATACCACGCAGAACTTTATCTCAGAACTCAAAGAAAACTGAACATTAACTGAAACGAGAACATTATTATTTTTTTACACGTGTAAGTGGTGCATGTCCTTCAAAACGAAAGGTTCTGTGTGAGATTTTAGTAAGAGAATTTTGGGGGTTTTAAACTGATAAATGCTCTAACTGCACCAGAGGGAAAAGGCAGCTTTCATTATTGGTTTTTCAGAGTGAATAAAGAATGATTTTATAAAATACTTCATGCTCTTCCTTTGTATCATCAAAAACATGTCATCCTGGAAAAAAGAGCTAAGATATGAAAAGTGAAACACAAACGCCCCTACTGTGTATGAAATAACTGATGAGGCGAGGGATAGAATAGCTCTTAGTTTCTGTTTCTATTTCTATTTACATCTACATATTACTGAAGCCCCATTTTGAGTATTTTTGAGTATTTTCCTGAAGAAGTTATGGAATAAGTATAACCCCAAGTGAAATGCTTTGCGAAAGATTAACTTGTTAATCTGACAGCGTACACTTCCTTCTCAGAGGGAGTAATTTGTAAAACTGCCGTTGTACTGCACAGTTGAGTGAAGGAGTGATGGAACACGAAAGATGGCCTTCTCCTCCTTCTTTATTCCCTTTCTTTTATTTTGCACCACTTTTTGTTCAACAATCTAATTTTCCTGAGAAAGTGACTGGATTACTGTCCCAATCCGATATCAGGGACGGTTCTTGAACGATCCCCAAGGGCGAGATTAACACACAAACGAGGTCAGATGCTGTACAAACTTGTGAACTTTATTTTCTATAACAACTGATAAAAGCAATAGGACAGAGAAGAAAAGGGAGAGAAAGTCAAAGTCCCTAAGCAAGAAAGGCGGCAGAGATGCATCTAATTACCACCACCACCACCGGGGATCCAGCGACGTCCGGCTCGGTCTCGGCACAGGGGATAGTCCACAGAAGAGGGGTCACCAGGGTGCCACAGCAACAGCAGCCACGTTCAGGGAAAAGAACCCCCTTGGAAAAGGAGCACGCCGTCTCCGTTCCCCTGAAAGCCCGTCCACTTCCAGCAAGCTCTCTGCACCAGGTGACGCCCCGTAGCCCTTCACCCGTGCACACCCCAGTCCAGAAAAGAGTAGGGGGGGCCAAGAAGCGACTTTAGCCCCCGCGCCCCCACCTCGGCCTCACCATCCAGCAGATGGCAGCTAGGTTGCTGTTGTTGGCGGATGCCGTGGTTCTGTCCAGAACTTTCCAGTGGCGCAGACTCTTAACAGGATGCCGTGGTCAGGAACAAGGTCCATAACAAGATACAGTGTAGAGCACCGAAGCAAAACAAAGTCCTTCATCAGCAATGCTGAGACAAAATAAAAGTCCCAAGTCGGTGGCTTACCGTTACCTTGCCCCTGGCAGGGGCTGGCTGCCCCAGGTTGCTCCTGGAAGGACTTGTGCAGAACCCTCTTGCACAAAACCAAAACCTAATCACTTTGGATAGAAATGCCTCTTCTTCTGTTAAGTAGAACGAAGATGTCCAGGTCATTTGACTGAGCAATTTTTCTTCATGGCCTATTTCAGAATATGCTGATACCAGGAATTTGAAAGAATTCAGACTCATTGCCTGGGCCCTGGGATACAAACGTCACAATCTGTGTGCAAAACAAAGAGAAATTTTGCCAGCTGTGACCTTTCAAAGACACTTTTTTCTTCCTCTTACCCTTTCTCACCCCCAGTAAATTTTGCCTTTGAGTCAACAGGGTGAGAAGCAAAGTCTACTAGCCAACTAGGAAGAATAACTAGTTACAACGTAGGAAGCAAGGTGGGGAGAGGTAACTTGGAGAAGTAACATAATTTGACAGCAGTGGGGTTGAATTCTGTGTGCTGCAAGGCTGGTGCAGCAAGAGTTCTGTAACCTTGGCTTGATCTTACTGACCAAATTATCTTGAAGTTTTGAGCTAAAACTGCAAGATAAGAAAAGAAACATATGAAGGTAAAATTTTTGATAATGTAGTAGTTAACAGATTCACTGGGGAAAACACTGTCCTAAAGAATGTAAATTGCAGGAATGAAGCAGAAAAATAGGTAAAAACTGAGCAACCCTGATGATATTTCTGTTCCAAGGAACAACGGAGACCAGCTCTCTCTGAAGTCAGCCCTATCAGTCACTGCCACAGTCATCAGATGACTGCCACACGAAGCAAGACACTGTGTCAATAACATTGGGGAGAATATTAATTCCTAGTTCAGTAACCCATTAATCCTAGATAGACACCATGTGCATTACCCAATACATAATTGCACTGTACTCTTAAACTGACTGTCTCCCTGCACAAAGTAAGAAGCACCCAGTGAGGAAGGGTAATGTTTTTACCTGAGCTTGGTGCTGCATCCCTGGCTGAATCCCTTTCCTGATCCTGGCAGCCCCAACTGCAGCTTACTCCCATCTTGATAAAAGTCTCCTTTCTACCCACCTACCACATCGCTGCGGAAGGAGTCAGTGGAGCCACAGAGGACTCCACTTTCATCCTTGTGCTACAGCACTATACTAACTATTTTTAAGTCTCTGGCTTAACACACTATGCAAAAATTTTCTTCAGCATAAGCATCCGCTTTCATTAGTTAATTGTATAAGCTTATGTTTATTTGTTAACAAATGGCTTAATGGCTTCTCCACACCTTGTGAGGCTTCAGCTTAACCTTACCTTCCATTTCACTAGGACTCATGTCCTGCTAGCTCTCCAGACTACAGCAAGGTAATTACTGGGTAGTTTGTCTAACCCAAGCGGGGTGAGTTTGATCAGTTACCTGAAGGTGGAGGTGTTACCTCACTATGGAGGTATAATAGGGATTATGAAATTCCCTTTCCTTAAGTGTTGGAGAAAAGGTCGGCCTCTTACTGTAATTGTCCTATTCTCTCATTGCCTACAGAATTCTTTTCACCTAGTATTTCTTCAAAGACTTGCTCCAGGTGGGGAAATACTGTTCTCCATTGAAATGTTTGGGCTCTGCAGATAAAAGATTCTTAAAAGATTGTGAGAAAAGGACATGTCTGAAATCGGAAGCTGATAGGAAAAGAGCTGGATTTGAATGGAAGAAACATGAAGAGGAGCATTCTATCCTCTAAAAAAACCCCCTCTAACATTCATTTTAAATAAGATTTTTTTGACGCAGATAGGAACAAATTAGTGTAACCGTCTATGGCCAAGTGGTTTTTCTCAGTAATACATCTCTAACTATAAGATTTTTAAATGTGTATTTTCTAAATACATGTTATCAGAGAATTGTCAGAGCTGAAAGGGACCTCAAGGGATCATCAAGCTCAACCCTACGACCAAAGCAGGACTGCCTAAAACACATTGCAAAGGGCTGCATCCAGGTAGGATTTGAATATCTCCAGAGAAGGAGAGTCTACAGCCTCTCTGGGCAGCCTATTGCAGAGATTTGTGACTCACACTGTAAAGAGGTTTGTCCTTATTTCTAAGTGAAACTTCTTTTGTTCTGACTTGTGCCCATTGCTCCTTGTCCTGTCACTGGATACCACTGAAAACAGTCTGGCTCCGTCCTCCCTACAACCACCCTTCAGATCTTGATAGGCATAAGTGAGGTTTCCTCATCCTTTTCAAGGCTCAACAGACTCAGCTTTCTCAACCGTTCCTGGCCAAATCTTTGTGGCCCTTTTCTTGACTCCCTCCAGTAGTTTCCTTTCTTTCTTGAGCTGGGAGCCCAGAAGCGGCATCACCAGGACAGAATAGAAGGGGAGGATGAGTTCTCTAGACCACTTCTTAATGCCTTCAGTGTTGCCGCCTTGGTAACAATGGCACACTTGGCTCATTGTCAGTTTACAGTCTACCAGGGCTCTAAGTTCTTCCTCAAGGCTACTCTCCAACAGGTCAGCCCCTAACCTATATTCTGTAAATATCGTTATTTTCTAATAAGTGAGTGGTGCATTGTAAAAATTATACCCTTCCATGCAACCGAGGAATTTTAGAGTATGATATATATTTGATGTAGAACAACCCACAAAATGGAGAAAGCCAAACTCAAGAAAGTAAAACAATGAAACAGGCAAAACTAGAGCAGTTAATTCCTCACTTTTCAATTCTGTCTGCAGAAAACTAATGTTAGTGCTTTTCTGCAGAAAAAAAATGAAGCTTTCTTAGATGTGATGACCCATGTTTTGCTCTTATTTGCACCACAGCTAAACTCCAGAACCTCCACCCATTTCAAATACATGTTGTTTACACTAGGTCTTCAGAACAAAAGGGGCAATTTATCAGAGTTCACATTCTCTCAAGTGTCTGCTTTGCCCCTCACTTCTCTGAAAAACTGTAGACAAATTGTTGTATGAAAGAGGGCAAACAATTTTAAAAATAGGAAACTATTGAGTTTTTTGAGAGTGTACAAATACATTTTGTAGGAGTGAACAGCTTTTCCCTTTAAAGGGTACATATTCCTCTTTCATAAAGTAACTTCAAGACCAAGTGAGGGTACCAGGTTCCCCAAAACTCATTCTGGTGTAAACTCAAAACTTCTGGAGGAGATTAAGGTTGTTTGGATCGGTTGACACGGATTCACAAAGGCAAAATCATGCCTGACCAATCTGATAGCCTTCTATAATGGCATGACTGGCCGCATACATGAAGGGAGAGAAATGGGTGTTATCTACTTTGATTTCAGAAAGGCTTTTGATACCATCTCCCATAACATTCTCACAGATAAGCTTTGTAAATATGCGTTAGATGAGCGGACAGTAAAATGGATTGAGAACTTACTGAGTGACTGAGTTCAGAAGGTTGTGATCCTCAGTGTGGTCTAGTCAGAGACCTGAGGATAACAATGATCCCCAGAGGTCAATACTGGGTCCTACAGGACAAGTATAAGGTCCTACAGATCATGCACCTCAGGAGAAGGAGGTGTACAGGAGGCCTTGGCTTTCCCAGTTGCATCTCTACATTCGCTCACCAGAGCCTTATAATCACACCAAGAGGCCATTCCATTCCCTCCTTCCATGACCTAGAGACTTTCTTCTTCTTTTTCTTCACTTGGCCCAGCAGCTCCCTGTTTAACCACGCAGGTCTTCCGTCTCGCTTCCTTGATTTCTTTCCTTTTGGAATGCTCTTGTCTTTGGCTTCAAAGAAGTCCAAGATCTTTGAATGTTAACCAGTTATCTTGGGCTCTTTTG
>JAOXOE010000874.1:30593207-30621491 GCA_028565055.1 Phoeniculus purpureus
GAGACCTGACTGCTTTGGTTTCCTTTCCCCTTAAAACCTGGGAGCAAAGCAGTTTTTCTTAGTTTCAACCCATTACAAACAGCAAGCAGAAAAGCAAGACAGCAAGAAAGGAAGGAAAAATCAAGAATGAAAGAAAGAAAATGCAAAAAAACAAGAAGGAATGAAGAAAAAGAACAAACCATAAAGAATTAAAGTGGTCTCTTGTGATTTGCTTCCATGGAATTTCTACAGAATATCATTTAGCCCAAAGGGTAATGGGAGTAGATTCCCACAATGTCTTGATGGATTGGTGTGACTTACTCATGTCTTGATTTTTTCCAGTATGATTCATAAGTTTTACACTGGGAAACCCCAGAATTAACTTTGAAGTAGACCCTAGTTTTCCTGACCTATGAATTTGCTTCTGGCAGTGACATATTTTGGCAAGGGCAAGAGTGGTTGTGTAGTTAACGTTTTTCAGCAACACAGAAGTGGAAACTTTGTGCTTTGCAAGTTAGTCATCAGCTACTTAAGCTTTGTTTGAATTGTATGTAGACAGCTTGATCTACCAAGCACAGCTTTGTTCCTCTTTGGACATGTATGCCTAAGTGAAATTATTACGTGCTGTCAACCGAATAGGGACTGAGTTTGAAGATCTGTCCTCCCCAGCAATGACAGCATGAATTGCAATGTCAATATGAGTTGATGAGAGGAGGCTTCTGTCTGTGAGCCGCAGTGGACTCCTGCGCTGTGTGGATTAAGGACAAATGGGAAACCTGAGGCACATGTTCTCTTGACCATTACACATGCCATAAGGAAGAGTGGGGTTACGATGTAGATTAGGCTCCAAATTTTCCCTGCTTTCTATGTCTGAAACCTTCCTAAAGACCATCTGGCCTTGAAGAATATGTGGCCAGTGGTTTCCATCTGTTTGTGACTATCAAAGCTACACTTAGAATCTTCTATCATGTAGAGGCATTTGCCTCTACATATGTTATCATCTTCCATGATAAAAAACTCTTCTTGGAGTTTTTAGCATGGTGGACATGTAAGTCCCAGCATTCTCTTAAAAAAAAAAGGAGCTCTGTTTTTCACAGTACTCTGAAAAGCCTGTTTTGATATTTCCACGTCATGCAAAATTTGAATTTCTACTTTGTTTTTTAACTTGCAACCTGCCATTCCACATCAGTTGTAGAGTAACTATAAAACTGGAATAAAAAGGATGCATGTTGATGACACATTCCTGATTCAGCTGGTCCTGAAAAAGCAAGAGTTTTCTTTGCCTAAACCTGCCAGTGGAAATCTGACACTGTTTGGTAGCTAGCAATGGAACGCTTTACTAAGCTTCAATCGCTCTTTGAACTGAATGGTTTCGATTGCCACACAAATGAAACTGCAGTTATTTGCTTAATGGTAGGATGCTGGCTATACAATGCATTGAAAAATACATTGCTGTTTTAGTACACATGTAGTATTGTGTCTCTGGCTGGATACAAGTTAAGAGCCTGTTTTCCACCTTGAACAAGTAAATGCCCATCCTACTGTTTCTTCCATGCAATAAGAACATGAAGATTCAAAAATATTATACTGAGTTAAATCTATTGACTTGCATAATAATAAAACAAAGAGAATGTAAGAAACTTATCTCCTTTGACTGTCTCTCACTCCCCTTTTTCACAATGAAAGGCAGGATCTTCATCACTAATATATAATAGTTTCCCTTGAAAGCCCTACTGAAAAAGTACTAAGTGTCCTTTCCAGGAAATACACTGTATTAGTTGAAGTCACCATGTATTCTTCTTGTTGTTTGCCATATTGCATTAATACCTGCTTGTGAGCAGGCATTTAACACTAAAAAGCTGTTGATAACCTTATTTCATATATAAACCTGAAGTATATAAACCTGAAGTATATAAACCTGAAGGCCATCACACATGAAAGCATATTAAACGTTAAATCAATAAAACTGTGAGCTCAATAGGAACCAGCACCCTGTCAACAATTTTTGGAACCATGATAAGTCATGCATTTGTTAGCAGTGTCAGTGCAGTAGGTCTGTTGTGCCCAGATGCCTTGGCAATTGCCTTTCTGAAATCTTGGTATCATGGTATGCTGAGCATCATATTCAACAGCTGTTATGGAATACCGCCGGATCCTAAAACACCTGGAAGCTCTGCTGGGGCTGATATACGCTGCTGTCTGTTAAGAGAGGCCTGACATCAGGCAATATGGTCTGGACAGCTTCAAATGTTCCATTGCCTATATTACCTGAGGTTTGCTTTGATGCAAGATGTGACTCTGATGCATTTTCACATGTCTGTGACACTAAATACAGTATTAGACACTCACTGCTTTTGTCTACAATTTGACACTGATTACAGCTTCCTGCCCTGTTTTCTGCTTCTCAGGCAGTTTTGTCTTATGTTTCATCTTTCACTACTCAGTTTCCTCATTAGTCTCTTGAGCTGCGTTGAGAGCTGAATTAATCACGATGCTGCTGAGTCCACCGAAAGGGAGTTCACTGTTCAGGAAACTGTGCTGGTTTGACCCTGTCGTACTGTCATACCGTGGTCATGTGAGTGGGGAAATCCCAGAATGACAGTACACATACCAAAGTAAAGGTTTGAAAGACTGTCTGCTCTGAGACAGCAAAATTATCCAAAATAGAGCAATGCTTTTTATTGATGGTGCATTAAAGTCTGGCAAAGTTTATTTTAAAATTACTCTGTCAATGTTCGGAGGGGGATGTTCAGATTTTACTTGAAATGCAGAATAATCTTAAAAATCTAGCATCTTTCAGAATTGTTTGCCACATTGGGATGAAAAGGATATATTCCTCTGGTACAACTTCTCTCCAAAACTGACCTAGCTACATTCCAGGAAGAAAACAAAAGAAAATGAAGTAATATGATCAGGAGATTACTTTTAAAATCCATTCTACTCAAGAGGGTTTTAGTATGAACTTACTCCACATTAATATTAAATACTGGAGCTCACAAAAATATTATTGTTTTCAGCTGATCAGGGTTCCCTGTTCCCTGTCTTTAAGAAATTTTAAACACTAATGGGACTGAAAATAAGAAAAGGAGCAGGAGACAAATTCACACTAAACTATGAACTTCTGTGTTCCTTGCATCTCTAATTCTAAAATCAGGCTTGTCAGGAACCTCTGCTCAGTCACACTGATGCCACCTCTTGGATTTGGTAAAAGTTACTCAAGCCCAAATGTTTCCAATTACACCCTTTGGCCTCAGCAAAGAGTTTTTACAGGGAAATGTATTTCATTGGCTCAGGTCCAATCAACTGTAATAACCAGCATAATCAGCTTTGGGGAAAGATAGAAGCCCTGCAGAGTAAGAAAAGCATTGCTTTGCATTTGAAAATCAGTTGCACTAACAAATGTTATACAGATACTTCTAGAAAGAAATATTTCTGCAAATGACAAAATCATGATAGGTACGTATTGGACTAAACAGAGTTTCAGTCTCTATCCTTGGCAGGATATGTGCTGATGCCTACAGTTTGTAATTCTGGAGTCAAATTAAGGCAACTCCTCATGCAACATCTGCTAAGTTTTGAATGAGTTTCCTAGAAGCAAGATGCATGGCAAATCTACAGTGTCATCTTTTGACTTGGCTGATGACAATCAAGACATAAACCCATGCAAGAGTTTTCTTAGGGATGTATGCGTCGGAGAAGGGAAGAAAATGTACTGAACACAAAACATTCACAGTGGATTATAACATAATATCTGCATGAGGTAACACAGGAAGATACACTATATAATAGTACATTGGTTTCCAGACACAAATATATGTATTTCTGAAATGGCTTAAAAATTGTTCTTTTTAATCTGTTCACTTGCATCCTGAATACAAAAGCAATCATGAAAATAGAGAATGACTGCAATTACGAGTTCTTGAATCTTCTTATCTGAACCACAATGCAAATACTCAGTATTTCCTCCCACTTAGTGTGTTGGTTGTTCTTTTGTTGTTGTTTCATTTGTTTCTTTGACTACTTAATGTGGAAGTCACATTGAAGTGACCTTGGAAACAGCCAAAAAATGATTTAATTTTGTTCAGCTTATTATCACCTGCTGAACACTCACTCTCCACCATGAGAAAGCCACGTTAAACATCAGCCATGTGTGTCTTAGCAGTATTTAGGAATAGTAATTAGACCCATAATAGTAATCAGACTGAATAATTTGGTAATTGAAAATGTACAATCAGAAATAAATGCATTGGCAACATCTTCCAAAAGTGTAAAATTTTCCAGAGGAAGGAAGTCACAGCTTTTACAGAAGTCCAGTTGTAAAGCCCTGGAAAGCAATGCTCTGTAGCAACAGAGGGAGACTGTACATCTGCTGAGTACATAATCACCTGCAAGGTAATATTGTCCCCTGTAGTTCACATTGTGACTTCTTGAGTCACAATGGAAATCTCTATTGAGCACTTGGAAATGTACTTTGGCTTTGAAAGAGGGTAATCAAGTTGTTAGTCTAACAGAAGAACCCAGGCAAGCACAGACTGCAAGCATCAGTCGCCTTTGCCAGACAATGAAAGGGGGAAAGCAACAAGCTGAGGGATTTAGCAATTAACAGAACACGACCAATTTGAGAGTGCTATTGAATCTCCCTCTCCTTCACGTAGTATTATGAGGGTTATTGTCCTAATATTTAATATTGGAATTAAATCGGCTTGTCATTCATATTCTCACAGATGAAGGTTGCTCAAAGCCTTGGTGGCAGACATGTTTTAAATGAAGCTGCGTTAGCACTTCATCCCTCATCTTTGTCTATCAATCACCCTGCAGGGAAAATGTCTGCAAGATGGAAAACCACCAACAAGGTGGGCTCAGAGAGATCTTCAAAGGTTAGAGATTCACAGTGCAAGTGGAGAGGAATCTGCAAAGGTAAAACTTGTCTTCAGTCTTGCTTAGTTTCTGCCTCATGGTACGCTTTAACCTACAGTAAGGCAAAGTATGTAACAGGGTACAAACTTCTGTGTCCTTCAGCACATAGCATTACTGTTCCCAGAACAAGTTTGATAACTTCAGCTTATTTCTCCAAACAAAACATGACAGCAAAACACACATTTGCAGAAATCTGTTGATACTAGCCATTGTGCAGGAAGGCATTTCTCTCCTTTAGGGTTTAACCATACTGTAGATGAGGTAATCTATCTGATAGGTGTCTGTTGCGAGTGCTTTTGTACCGACTATTCCTCTTGTTTTGGAATACCTCCAGAGTAAACGCTGCCAGTGAAATGATTGCTTTGCATCTTCTAAGGAAAAGAGTGGAGGAAAGGTGCGTGTTACTTGCTAAGCACCAACAAGCCAGAAACCATTATTTCCTTGTTTCCTTTCATCCTCCCATCTCTTCTGTTATCAAGGAAAGGAAATCTGCCTTCACTGAGTGCTTCAGCTTTTTATTTTCTAGGCCATATTCCGTTGGGTCATACTTCATTAATCTCATGGCAAGGTTTCTTTCAGAGAAAGATAATTACTCCTGCCCGTTTGTATAATTCCTCATTTATTTTCTTTTCACACTTTTTCCTGCGTTACAGAGCACACTTGTTTATTTGTACCTGAAAGAAAGAACTCTGCTTTCAGAGACAGAAGGCTGTTAAACATTACTGAGCATCAGAAACTTAAAAGGATGTCTGGTGCCAGATCAACACAGAACACAGCCAAAATTCACAGCAAAAAAAGCTGAGGGATGTTTTGTTTTGCATCAACACCACCCGGAATTTGTAGTCCCCAATTTTGGTTTGAGTGCCATCAATTGAGCATCAGCTAGATAACTTGGCCTGTATTTATGTATGTCAGGAGTTGGTTTTCTGTACTTATTGTTTGCCGAAGGCCTGAGGTAATGCTCATGAAACTCAGTCAGCACACGGGAACAACGTGAGTAGTTTCGTGTTAGGACTTTTGAATGGGCACTGACAGTTTTTACCACCATAGGTGTACCCGTGACAGTGTCCCATGCTGTGCCCAGGGAGATGTAAGATGGCCTAACACCAGGTCTCAGAAGACTCACTGCACTGGCATTTTGCCCAGAAATTTATCTCCCTGAAATCTACGTGGCATGCTGTAGAGAAATGAGACCATCAGTACCTAAGTACAGCTTGAACTAATCTCTAATCTCTGCAGCCTCTGCAGCCTTGAAGGAAATAGTTTGGTTGTCCAAGATAAGGCAAGACAAAGGATTTCTATGCTGTTCTACAATGTTCTGCATTTCACTGGGACTAGTTCAGAGGCCAGTCGTTTCACAGAACTGACTGCTGTGCAAAAATGACTGCGTATCTCACTCTCTGGAAACTGAGAATTTAGCTACATTAGCACAATATTTTCTCCTTTAAAATTAACTCTGGTGCACTGACACTACAACGGCTCAAGCTCAAAGGAAGGGAATGATTCTTTAAAATTTTTGCAAATAATCAATTCCTTTTCTACTCTGCCTTGAAATTAAGTATGTCAGCACCGATCTTCTTTTGAACACTTCTGTTCTCAGATGAAAGGCAAGTTTTGTTATAGTGTAAATCTTATCTCTTAGTTACAGACTTTCTGTGGGATCCACAAATATCATGTAATCCTTCGTGCTGGTACATACTGTATTGAAACAAACACTGCTTTATTGACAGCAGAATGTGACTCACTAACCACTGCACTTCAGAAACTGAAGGATACAGATTTCACTTGTGTTATCTCCTTGCTGATGCAAAGCAGGTTGGGGCAAATTGAATTTACAAAAAAAACCATTCAGGCTGCCAGCAGATAATGTGTTTCCCGATAAATGAGTTCTGCTTTAAATTCGGGGTTTGATTCAATTGCCCGTGCGGTACTGCCATCTCGTGGCCTTTACTGCTGCAGCCTGAGGAGGAGCGGCAGAAAATAGCCAGTGGGAACAACAATCTGCTAATCCCAGGCAGAAATAGTAGATGCTCTTAAACTGTGATCCTGCCAATTACCTACCTGAATGCATGGGAAAACCTTGCTTAATTCAACTCCCAAAGCCCATGCTTCAGAGCAGAGAAGGGTCCTGCAAACACATAGTCTTAGAAAAGCTTTCAAAGAGGAGGATATTAAGCCTGCCAAGTTCAGCCATATTTTGTGATGAAAAAAATGACAATAACAATGAATCATTCTCCTCACCTGAAAAAATCAAATAGCAATAAAAGATAAGTGGTCGAATTAGGAAGGGGGCAATGTTGGAGGTACAAACCCAAACAAAGGAACTGCTGGCATAAGTGCCTGGTATGTCTAACCTTTAGCATAATTTTCCCCCCTTCCTTGCTTAAGGACCTACAGCTGTAAATGAGTAGTTCCAAAGGCTTCAGTATTAAGTATTTTAAAAGTGTAAAATGATCAAAGTAGACCATGAAAGGGAATTTAAACTCTTCAGAATTATTCATAGGTGAAAACATCAACAGACTAAGACTAAGGGGTTGTAATTCAATACACTTATGAATCACCTATTGAAGTCAATGGGACAGCGCACTTGCTCAAGATTATACATGTGCATGCATACCTCTCTGAGTCAAGGCTACATGGCAAAGAATAAATTACCTTGCAAGGCAATTACCATATCAAGGAAGACGTACATTTAAGATTGAGACATTCTGATTGCTTTGCATTACGAAGCTGAAGATACAGTTGAACAATACACAAATAATCTATTAAAAATCTTTCATCTTCCAAGATGGACATCTAGTTATTGACACAAGGCTGCTGCTGTGTAAAGATCATTTAAGACTAAGTCATGATCTGTTAACAGATATGATGGGTAAACTTGTGCCCCTGCCTGGCTGGTAACTTCAAAGAATGTTTTACTAGTGCTTGTGCTTGGTGTATTCAGATGAATTTTGTCTGATAGTATCACAGAATGGAAAGCTGTTGTGAATACGTTGCAATGTTTCCACTGAACTGAACACTGATTATTTATTGTTCATTCCTATGAAGATGAAAACTTAGGCGATTTTTATTAATGGTCATTGTTACAGGTTTTCAATGTATGGGGATTTCCCAAAGAAACCCTTCTTTCTGTTTTCTGATTCCCTTTTTAATTAATTGATTGAGAAGTCTTTGAAAGTTAATGGCAATGCAGTGGCAAAAAGTGCCTCAACACAGAGTTCAAGACAGTATCTATTTTGACAAAAGAGTTGAGGGTTTTTCACTTATTTATTCTGTGATCAATTGACTAGTCATTTACTGCCTTTTATGTAGCAAGTCTGTTTTCTGAATCCACTAGCCACCATTGCACTGAAAATGTCTTTTTCTTCAGGTACAACTCACACTAAGCACCAAGTACTTTGCATCTCATAGCAATGCATTCCAAATGTGTTCTGTGATCTCTTGATGAGTGCAATACCATGCCATGTCACTCTGGAGCTGACTGTTTCTGTCTCTTCTATATTAACATTCTTCATTCACTTCACACTGTGTTTGGGAAACTGAACTGGTCCTCAGAAGTGTAGGTGGACTTTCCAGCCAGAAAATCACCCCTAGAAATAGATTGTTGCTGCATTTTGAACCTCAGCTGCTATTTGAAACATCAGTGGGCTTTATGAACCATCTCCTCCAGCCAGGAGTCAAGCGTCAGATACAGTGATTAAGAAATATTGATCCTGAGGATCATAACAACACAGTATCATGTAATTATTTCTTGAGTTGCTCACACTGAGAAAACCTATAGGTACCACCAACCAAGAACTGAGTCCACTTGTGCTGCATTCTAAAGGAACATCAGAGACAGCCACCGCCTCAGGAAGTGCACCTGCAAAAGTAAAGGCCTGACCTGTCTTCTCTGATTTTTCTTTTTTTTTTAAATTGAAGTATTTTCCAGAGATAAACAATGACCAAACACAGGACTCACACAGAGCACCAGCATCCTGAGTTAGTACAAGTGGCAATTTTCAGGCCTCTGAATGGATGTTTGGAAAGCAATTTATTTTGGCAAAGTTGTTGCATCAGGACTCAAGCCGTGGAAGCCTCATGAATGGACATTGCTTCTTCCTCATGAAGCTGTTAATCACAATAGTCCCCTCCCTTGGCAGGTCGGTGATGCCACATTGTTAAGGAGCTGTACTACCTCGGTTGCAAAAGAGCCAGCTTCTCCACACCCAGGGAGTGGCTGGGGAATAAGTGAAATGAATCATGGAACACAACAAAGCTTATTCTGTCGTTCAAGGCTCACTTGCCAAATGCAGGATATGAAAATGCGAAGGGAAGAACAAAAAGTACTATCTTAAGGAAAAGCTTACTGTGCATTGCAACCAATCTCATTTATAATTAGACAAATAAAATTTTGTTCTAGTAATAATAAGCTGCTACTGATTGTCATGGTTTACAACTAGGTGACAACTGAGCAGCAGCTGACCACTTGCTTATTCCTTCATCGTCATAGCAAGATAGGAAAGAAAATAGGGAGGAAAAAAGCAAACTCCCATGGGCTGAGATAAGGACGGTTTACTTGGGCAACACAGAGAAAGAAGAAACAGCAGAAATAACAATAATCCTAATGAAATAATACACAGAGAGTGACATACAACCAAACTGATCATCACTCGGAACCTGCACATCCTTCCCCTGGCCCATCTCCTTTCTTACACACTTGGTGTGATGTCACTATGATTGAATATCCTCTTGCTTGGTTTCTTTGATATCCTGGCTGCCCACTCTCAGTTTCTTATGAAAATTAATCTTGTTAAGGTTAATTGGAACCTAGACAGTTAATGTCTAGCTGAACCCAACACCAGAATTTTTAATAATTGAAATCTAGTGTGAATAATGCATTTGAGCATACTTGAATAAAATTAATAGCAATAGCTGTTCTCTGTGTTGTATGTTGAAAAGTTAGTGTGGTGTTCTCACTTTATTTTTGTACATCCTGTAGTTCTTGTATTGTGCTTTGCTGGGAAAGTGAAAGTATTGATTTACAAGATGTAATTTGAACAAGATTTAGAGACACAAAAGAAACGGAGCTTATTATGAAGGTTTTGAAGATAATTTAAATATTTTATCTGTCTGGTGTGTTGGGAAGTAAAGGCAAGCTGGAAATAATCAGAAAAATATTGAGGCTATTGGAAATTTGATATCAAAATTTGAATTCTGCTAGTGGCCTCAGTTAAATGTGCTCTAGATTTCACCATGCCTTAGGAATTCTTAAAGTAATGATGGAAAATGAAATAACATGTTTTGAATTCATCTGCAATTCAAACTTTCATTCAATTCATCTCCAGCAAATATTATCATTATATATTGATATCTAATCAAACCTGTTCAAGACATTCTTTTTTATATTTTCATATAGGAAGGTGCCAGATGTTCTCACTGTATTCCATGTGCTTTGGGATGAAGCATCCTGATTTATGTGTTCTCGATAGCATATTTCATAGGTTCAGCTCACTGAGAGAATACCCTCTTGGATAAGTTTAATCAATGTTTATCTAGTGTGGCTACTGACAGTGGAACAGTCTTAGCAGACATGTGATTTCAGAGAAATTTGCATAGCTTTAGATTACACTGAATTTAGTAGGAGAAGCACTTGTTCAATGATTCTGAAGTATCCTGCTGTGGTGTTGGGATTGGACTAGATGATCTTTTGAGGTCCAGTCCAATCCCTAATGTTCTGTGATTCTGTGAAGATTGAATCCTTCCTTTCAGGGTAGGCTAGAAAATGCTGGTGTAATCTGTTAAAACGGACATGGAAAGAAACCTACAGCATATGCGCCACTAGGGAAACTGGCGTCTGTTTTATGGAAATTCTGACAGTAAAACGCCTTCAGCATATGAGGAGGAAAATGCATGCATTCTTCACCGTTGTGTTCTAGTGACTGTGGGCCTGGCACCAGGTGCATGAACAGCCTGTGGTTTGCAGTAGGTCTGACTGCTTTTAAGTCAAGTGCATGACTTATGTGACTGTAAGCAAAATACCACATGCACAAACAGACTTTGCCATAGGACTAGTTGTTTTCACAAGTAGAAAACGGGGTGCACAAATATAGTGGTTTGTTTGCATGCAACACATACAGCTTCTTAGAGATTGTGGGTGATAAATTCATAAACTGCAAGACAGCTGTAGCTCCTACAAACAACAAATTACATTTGCAAATACCAACTTAATTTCCCAGGGAAACACTCGTCGTAACTGAGTTTGCAAATCTTAACAAAAGGCATCCCTTCTCAGTGGGGAGAGTGAGATCAAACTCCTTGATCTGTCCTTGCAGTGTGTTGATGTTCCAGGCTCATCACCCAAATCAGGCAGGTTTCAGGTGTAATATTTACACTTCATTACTTATGTGAAGTGTGCGGGTGGGACTGTAGTTAAGTACTGCTCGTTCTGTCAGCAGTTGTCAAAACTGAAACCAGCACCTTTCATGTTATATTTCCTGGCAATCTGTGCATTCTTCAGCCTCAACATAAGAACACAGATGGCAGGACCTCATCCCTAGCCTTTGTGTAAGCATACCATGTGTGGGGTGCTCAGCTCAGACCATCAGGAATTTATGGGCCATCGAGTATTGTCTGTCTGACACCAACTCTTGAGCTTTGCAGATATCCTGCTGCCAATATTCACTTCCAAAACTAAGACAAGAAGCTGATATAGATCTGATTAATGCATCAATTCATTATAAATAAATAGCTATGGCTGTTATTTGCCCACCTTTGTATTATCATAAGAACTTAACATTTCAGATAAAGACACAGCGATATGATAAAAAATATAAAATTAGAACTGTAGGGTTTTATAAGATATTTACAGGATCTTCCTTAATACCCCTTGGTTTTGTTCGTATCAGAGATGATGTGAGTTAGCACTTAGCATCAGAAAATGCATTTATTTGCTTTGAGATATAAAAAAAAAATCTTCTAAGGAAAACTAAGCATAGAACAGTTGAAGATCAGTCTGTCTTGAAAAACAGAATCTCTGCTCTGGCAAGGTAATTGGACTAGATGATCTTTCAATGTCCCTTCCAATCCCTAACATGCTGTGATTCCGTGATTCTCCAGAGAAGAGAGCATCCTCCTCTAATACACTGTATCAGCAGACAAGGGAAGAGAAACTGATGTCATCTATATGGACATTTGTAAAGCCTTTGACATGGCTGTTCACAATATTCTTGTCTTTGTACTGGACAGGTATGAATTGTCTAGATGGCAGAGTTAATTCGTGTTAATAAGAGTAACTCTGTAAATGCCTCCACATCCAAGTGGAAATCAGTAACAGGTCACGTGTCTCAAGGATTCATACTGTGAACAGACCGGTACCATCTCATATCTCCATCACTGACACAGACAGTGAGATTTAGTGCACCCTCAGTAAGTCTGCAGATTATACCAAGCGAAGTATTGTAGTTCATTCACTTTAGAGAAGGAACACCTGCTAGTGGGACCTGATCAGAAGAAAGAAAGTGAAGAAAGTCTGTGATGTTTGTGGTTGTTCAGCCTGAAAAATTTGCTCTGAGAAGAACCTGTTGCAGCCTTTCAATACATAAAGGGGGCTTGTAAGAAAGAGGCTTTTCAGCAGGTCATCTACTGACAGGACAAGGTGCAATGGTTTCAAAATTAAAGAAGGTAGATTTAGATTGGATATAAGGAAGACATTTTTTATAATTAGGATGTTTAAACACTGGAACAGGTTGCCCAGAGAAGTTGGGATAGCTTATTATAGGGATGTTCAAGGTCAGGTTGGAAGGGGATTTGAGCAATTTGGCTTAGTGAAAGATGTCTCTGCCTATGGCAGACTCTTGGACTATGTAGCTTTCAAAAGCCTCCTCTGACCCAACCCATGCCATGTCTCTGTGTTTTTATGTTGTTCCAGACAGCACATCTTTAATACTACTCAGGATCTGCCTTAACATTTATTAAAAAAATATTGCAGCACTGTCTAGTCAAAGAGTCAATTACAGTAGAAATATTTTCTCTATGTTTCTTAAGGTTCACATTTACTTTACATTATTTACACAGTTTATTAGAGTTGGAAGAGGTCTTCAAAGGCCGTCGGGTCCAACCTTCCTGCTCAAGCAGGATGCTGAAAAGCATAATAGCCTAAAAGCCTAAATCAAACTACACAAAAACACATCAAGACGGAACCTAAACGTCTCCAGAGACATGGACTCCACAACCTCCCTGGGTAACCTGTTCCAATGTTCCTGTGCCTCCCACTTTAAACAAATGTGAATACAAATAATGACGTCGTTAGTAAAGCAAATGTAAATTACATTGTGTTTTCCTGTCTTTCTGGAATTCCCACAATCCAAAATGGACCTATTTAAGAAGCATCATTACATTATTCTCTGTGCAGTTTAATGACACTTGACACAGAGAAGCAGAAAGTGCAAGAAAATTAAGGATAGCCATTAAAATCTATGTATGTTTGGTATATATGCATATACATACGTACATATGTATGTACACAGATAAATACAAATGCAAATAAATACAAATGCATGCATGTACATAGAGTGTAATATTTTCCAAGGGAAAAAGGTTGTAGTGTGGCTTGATTTTCAAGAAGACTTAATGTTTTTTTACTTTGAAAATTCCAGTATACATCTTCCAACAATATGTTTATTTTTTTCTTGCATGTTTCTTGGGGGCTGTAAAGAAAGGCTTGAAATCTGTGAGTCTGCTGGCCTTCCCACACTTGTGCAAGGCAGGAAGTCCCAGCCTGCTCTTCCAAGCTGTACCTATGCGGAGATGATGTGCTGCATCTCCTTCACATTATGAAAAGTCAATTAATTTGGGAAAGGTCAGCTTGGTACTGGAAGTAATCTGCAGACATTACAACAAGATGCATCCTGGCATACAACTTTTGTGGAAGACATACGTTAGACATACAGAATGCTCTGCAAACGTGACTTCTGATGGTTTGCTGACAGCTGCTCAGAGCTGCCACGGCTTTCTCTACAGGGTAGCACACAGAACTGTGCTACAACACTGGCAGCTTAGTGTAGCTAACATTTCAGGAAGTCGCTTATCCCTGATAAACTCCCCCCCGTCTGCAACCTTACTAAGTGTTTATTTCTGAGGGTCACCAGCTGTCTCCACAGTTACTGTTTAGAATGCTGTTATATCTAGCTTTTCTTAAACCTACAGCTCACAGGAGGGCTCAAAGGTTAGCATGAGTGCACGAAGCAAATTCATTTCTCTGAATTTCATTACTAGATATACATTTTGACTTGTAAAATGCACATCTCTTCAGAGGAATTGAATATGTCTGTTGGAACTGAAGGCAAGTAAAAGAAATGTGTTAAGATGAACAGTTACTCCTTTTGTTTATCTTAAAAATATTCTGCATTTTTCTTCACAAAAATATTCAAGAAAAGGCCTCATGTCATTATTTATTTATTTAGATTAAAACTATAATATACTGTCAGGCTTGTGTGAGGAAGGAGTGAAATATTAAAATAATTAAGTCATATATTGAAATAATATTGGAACTCATTGCTTAGTGCTGCTGGAGGGATGAAGAAGGAAGAAAATTCTGTAGTTCCAATGTCATCAGTTCAAACCCGATACAAAATTAATTAATTTCGTTAATCTGTTAGTGAGCTGAAAAAAAAAACAAGAAGAGTTACGACACCACTTACAAATTGCAGGCAAAACTGAAACTAACTGAATTTGGGGAAAAAAACAACAAGACATTTAATTCACCCCACATTAATAAAACAACATCAAGAATTCACCCCCACATGAAAACCCCACGTGAAGACATATGGAGATTAATCACGGGTTCTTATACAACTGGGATAAATTTAATTGTCCAGCCTCTCAAAGGAAAAAGACTTTCAGCCATTTCTGCTTCTTGTGGAAGCTTGGAGCCCATTCAGTCCATATACATGTCCCTCAGTCCAGCAATCTGTTCCATGTACTTCCACTCCAGTCCTCCAATTCCAAAACACCGATTCCTATGGCCATGAAAAAGGAGAGAATTCCCTTTCTTGCAACAAACCATGGAATTCAGATGAAACCACTGCCCCTGAAGTACCAGTCTTTCTCTCTACTCACCATGTTTCCAGGGCAAGGTGACTGCTACACTCAGCACAGGAAACATGTGCTCTCCAAAACACAAATGAGAAGTCAAAGAAGAAGAAGGAGGAGCTGGAAACAAAAAAGCAAACTTCCAACCCCCTTCTGTTCATCAAACCCTTTCTTTGTTTGCCAAGGTGCAGAAACACGGCTCGCAAATTTTGCTTGCAGTTTTCAAGACAAACATCACTAAAAATCCCAGACCATGACAGCAAAGAATGCTAAGAACAAACATCCTGTAAAACTTTTTACAACCTCTGTTCCTTCGGTTTCTCCCTCATCACACCAGAAGCCTGCTTCCTAAAGATGGATATTTGTGTTTTATAAACTCCATCTTAACACATATTTCAAATTATTTAAATATGTGTGTTAAAAACTTGAGGGTGTAAGACATACTGTAGAAGAAAGTGCTGGCATAGCATCATGGATGTTTGGGAAGCTCTGAAACACTTTGCACAGGACAAGAGGTGGGACATGGATTGAGACCAGAAGCCTGATGAAACCCTAGAATACGTTTTCACACAATCTGCAGTGTGAGCCAGAACATCATTGAGAAAAGTGGTCTATGCCTTGCTGGCTAGTGGAAGCAAATCTGTCCCTGTGTGAAAGGCCATTATTTCATTTTCTAGCTCTTTGTCTGTGTTCTCAGGTGAGACCAAATCTACCTTGATCATAGGAGATTCAAAGTAAATATTTGTATTTTGACTGTTTAGATCAGCGCTCTTCTTGAAAGTAGCATGGTGTTCCTAAGCTGTGTGCAATTGGAGACTTACTCCTTGCTTGCTACTTCCCTCCTTTTCCCCACAGAAAATGCTTTCGTATTTAACTTCTCTTGCTTGTAGTATACCTTCTACCTCTGCATTGTCCTGGGCCAATGCACCTGATTTCATTGGTCCAGAATTAGTGAAAGTGTCTGACAATCCAAGTAAGCTCCCTGCATTCCCTGGAATCTTGTTGAAGGTTTGTTAATTAAAAAATTAGGTCTAAACAGCTCCAAGCAGAATGAAGTAGATCCTATCTCTCTCATTTTGGTTCATCACCACAGCATCTATGTAGTTTGGAAACCACTGAGAGTCAGACCACCAACTGTCAGTGTTGCAGCCAGTTGGCCCAACAGAATCAGCTGTTGCTGGGTGCAAAACAGCAACCAGCTCCAACCTGTTTTGCAAAGTTGCTCCCCAGCTTTGCTATTGACAAGAAGTTATTCTTGTTCTTTCTTCTCATTCAGAAATGGGTGTCTCTTTGCTTTCAGTTACCTCTCGTTCTTCTAAAGGATCCCAGGCTTTTCACGTTTTACAAAACACAGGTATTGTACAAAATAATTACTCCGGCATCTGCCAGTTCAGCTGTATCTGCACACTTGGTGTTACAAGTTGCAGAATAAATTCATCATAGGGATGCTGTCCAGTAATTGTGATGGTGTTATGCTGAAGGCTGTTGGTAAAAGTAGAAGCAATAAAGACTGGGCGTGCTATACCTTTCAGAAATTGTTTCGCCCTGCCTAACCAAAGTGCAAAATAAAACAAATAAATTATTAGGAAGGTAAGTTGTATGCAAAATTGATATTGAGAGTATCTATGCTAGGGAGCAATCCATTCTAGGGAGCAGGAACTTGGTTTGACAATATGTGAAGAAAGGAAAATAAGACAAAGTGGGGGGAAATGAAAGATGAATAAAGGTCATTTCAGCAAGAAATTTTGCAAGACTCTGAGTAGGGAAGACCATCAAAAGCAAAGTTTAAAAACTGCAGATGAGACACAATTCCAATACCCAGAGCAAAAAATGAAAGAGGATTTGGTCACAGTCATTGAAATGCAGGGCAGGACTGAAGATACTTTCAGGTTAAAAATGTAGATCTCTTGCAAATGAAGACTGAAGTTTTAAACTAGGAGACCTAAAAGTAGTGTGTCATTGGTAAGAGAAAGGCCTGTTTGAACAATGAAGTAAGAACTAAGAATAAACAGAAGGGACATACTACAGAGCTACAGTATTTATTTAATTAAAGTAATTTATTCATTATTTTCTACCTGACAAGTCACAACAACTTTCCATTAATTGAAAAGCGAGGACTGAAACAAAAACACGAAAAAAACCTAAACGGACTGTTGTTTCAGATACAGGAATTCCAACAAACTGTGGTGATACAGACTTCAGGATTTGTCAGTTTGGCACCTTTGCCTCTTCATAGCAGTGAATTAATGTGAGTTAAAAAGATTACACTGCAATAAAATAAATGTGGATCTCTAAAACCAGATCTAAATAATTACAGCTACTTTGACCGGGAAACTTTCTATTTAAACAGAAAAACAAGAGAGTTCCTTCTCTGTAAAAACTAATTAGAAGGCACTTGGACATTTGCATCCAGTTGAGACAGTATGTTTACAGATATTACAATCCTTGATCTATATTCTCCTGTCTTGATGCTACCATGTGAAATTAATTTCCTCATCCTGTGAAATCACTGATGTTTCAAACACAAGCACTTGCCATTTCTGTCTGAAAAATATGAATTTTGGACAATTTTCCCTAGAAAAACAGAAACAATTGGTAAGGGAATACAAACAAATCAAGCCTGACATGTTATGCAACACAGACTCTCTTGGGTGTTGATAAACATGGCAAAGGGAGGGAGGGTTTTTTGGATTGGAAGTCAAAAGAACAAAGCAGAACATCTCATCTTTACAAGATATTTCTCATAATGAAGAAACTCTAAATTAAATGAGATGTTCCGTCCAATGAGCCCCAGTAACCAAAGCAAACAAAAGAATAATAATGAGCCTTAGAAATATTCCCCATGAAAGAGGGTCAGGTAGTTTCTGTGAAAAGTTAAGATCATCCCAAATAAAACAAGTCTCTGCACATCGTAACACTGAGCTCTCGCACTCTTGGCTGCAGGCACATTTCAAATGTAACCTGGTTTGACAAGATGCATTGGAAAAATGTCAGGACTAGAAAATCTACCTCTTACACAACTACAATAAAAACTAACATTTTTATCGATTTGTTAATAATTTTGTTATTCTGAATGTGGAAGTCATTTACACTTTGCATGAACACTCTTTCCCAAAACTGTTTATCCACTAAGTGACTGAAGAATGACAAACGTTAAAATATAAGAAAAAAATTGAACTGAGCACTGGACTCTGAAACTTACTGTGAAGGCTGTGTTTGAGGGCTGTCAGAATGAGTTACGTCTTTATCATATATTGTGCAACCAAGTGTATTCAACAGAATTGCCCAGAACATATATAATACAGTTTTGTCCACTAGCTTCTGACATTATCTAACCACCTTTAGTTCTGGCTGTATTTAGAGTGGATTAAATCCTGAGCCAGTGAACTCACAGCATCACAGAAGTCCTCATGACAGCTTTTATATTCTGGGGTAGAGATTTTTCAAGAAGTTTAAGTTAATGATATATTTTAATTATTTGAATAAAGACAGTTGTACAAGGTGGACACTGTGAAATGCTGATGATTGATGGCCAGAGCCACACAGATTTTAAAATACGTTTAGTTTAAGTATCACGTCTGTTTAAGTGTGAAACCCATTTTGTTAAGGGTAGGAGAACAGCTAGTTCTTTCCAGTTATTTTACTCCCAATATAACATTTGGTTGTTCTGATAATTCTCAAAATTATAAGGAAACTTCCTGGCAAAATCAGGAATGAGGTGGATCAGGTCAGTAACTTCTCTTTAAAGTCTTCTAGGAAATATGTGCACATTATAAAATGAATGCATTGCACTAGTTTAGTTAGACTTCAGGCTGTGTTTTGCCAAAACATGAGGACTATTTCAGTATTTCACGTGTCTCCTAACTTCAAGGTGAGGAGAATGGTGATGGTAAAAGAGTAGTAGGTAGCAACCCTGCTTCTTCTTACGGAAAAGGATACACACTTGGTGCAGCAGTGCTTACTGCCTGAACAATGACAGTAAATCTGATTATGTGCAATTTTTTGGGCAAACATATGAACTTGACTTCATGTTTAGCAATTTACTCTGGATATTCACGTGGTCTGGTGGAGTCCATTAGTTCAGGTCTAGACGTATACATGCAGTGTTGCGATCTGAGACTGCAATGTAAGAAGTCATCGAAATCCAGGAGTATAAACTCCAGACAAATTCCTGCTTTCCACTGAAATTTGAAAAAGTGCATTGTCATTATCAGCCTGATGCTGTTCTGGTTTTGAATAAGCTAACCAGTTATGTCAACAAACCCTTGAAACCAGTCACTGAAGTACTTGAATCACCACTTGAGGATAGTTGGAGAAAAGGCATAACTTCTGGGAGAAGGGTCAAGTATGCTGCTCTCTGTATCTCTCTCCCTATTGCTAAAGATTGCTATCAGCCTATAACTCTCTTGTGTATACTTGCACTGTATCTATCTCCTTTACCTCCCTTTACAGATCTCCAGCCCTGGAAAATCTGAAATTCTTTGGTGGGCAGAGGTACAATTCCAATAAGGAAGATGGAAAAGAATTCATGCATCACATCAGGGTAAGTGATAGGTCCTGCACTTGGGTCACACCAACCTACAAGCCTGGGAGTGCTACAAGCCTAAGGAAGAGTGGCTGGAAAGCTCTGAGTGGCAAAAGATGTGCTCACAGGTACTGAATACATGCCAGCAGCTTGCCCAGTTGGCCAAGAAGTTCAGCAGCATCCTGGCTTGTATCTGAAACAGTGTGGTCAGCAGGAGGAAGGAAGTGGTCATCTCACTTTACTCAGCACTGATGAGGTCACACCATAAATATTGTCTTTAACAGAAAAGAAATACATTGAGGAGCTGTCTGATGAATGGTCTAGAGAAACAAGGCTTATGAGTAACAGTTGTGGGAACTGGGGTGGTTTTGTCTGGAGAAAAGGAGCCTGAGGGGAGACCTTTTGGCTTTCAACAACTTCAGAAAAGTAACCTTGGATTACTATGAATCTAAATGAACCTACAATTTCCTCTTGATAGGAGGAGATTTGCAAGAGGAAAGGTTTAGATCGGATGTTATGAAAATTTTCTTAGGATTTATCAAACATTGGAACAGGCTACCCAGAGAAGTGGTGGAGTCACTATCGCTGGAGACATTTAGATAACATGTAGATGTGATGCCAAGGGGCCACATCTACGTGTCATCTACATAGTGGCGAACCTGACAGTGTTACAAGTGTTTTCCAACCTACATATCTCTATGATTCTACTATTAGATAGTTGGTACAGGTTTGGGGGAGCAAGGAGACATATGTTAGAAGCAAAGAGACTGTACTCAGCTTGGATCTCCTGTGTGCTCTACTGACTAGAGTGCAGCCTAATGCCATGTTTTTGAAAGGTGCAGCTATACTGCAAAGAAAATGTAGCTAAAACTGAGGCAGTCCAGGGTAAGATGGTAAAAATGTTGTGGTGTTATTGCACGCTGCACTTGAGAAATTGACCAAAACAATTATATTTCATTTAATTGTGGAGATGAAGAGATTCAAGGGACCCATGACTTAAGTCAAATCAGGCTAATTTAACCAAAATATATCAAACTTACTCAATTGCTACATACCTTACCTTCAGTGAATGTGGAATAATTACATAAGAGTCTGCTTCCGTGTTCTAGAACCACAAATCGTGGTGAAAAAGATTTTACCTGCTGAAGTAAACTAAGCAATCAGAACAACACAACAGCATTTGCGAAAATAGACAATCTAGCAAATATTTTGAAAGGAAGGGTTGAGAGAAGACTGGAAATCAATCTGCAGTGTGAGATCTATGACTTTTTTTGTAACAATGCTTACTTTGTAGAATAGTACAGTGTAAGATACAAAAAAATGGGAGGGGGGTGAGAAATAGAGAATAATATCTGAATTGCTACCAAAAGTGAAAGGGAAAAATGGGGAAGAAAGAAAACAGGTTTATTTGGGACCTGAGTTTTGTAAAATATCTTTTTTGTAAATTTGGCAAGGCTAGTAGGTGCCAGATGATAATTGAAAGGAGCCTTACAGGTGCAAACTTAACCCAGAACTTACCCCTGTTAACCACAGTAAGTGGAAGAGGACAAATGCAGTGTACAGTTAAGGCAGGCTATTGAAGAAGAGGAAGCAGGTCACAGAATAGGAAGATGTTCCTTTCCCTTCTCTACCTCCTGGCAAGACATTACACCATCATGGACAATAGTGTAAGAAGTTTGATAAACTATTGCATCAAGTAAGCACAAATACACAGATGGGTTAAAATAAACCTCCCAGAAGTCAGAAAGAAAGTAAATCACAAAACCAACAGCATTCAAAGAGTTTGGTGAGTTTCAAACTAGAGTTTCAGCTTAGGAATAGAGCTGAAAGATTACCTGAAGGTTGGAATATTCATAAGACCTTATAAATAACAGGGAAAATATAGAAAGTCTATCAGAAGACGACCCATTAAATAAGTGTGTAAAAATTAAAACTTCTGGTATTTGACAGGTTTTCAGAATCAGCTTTTTAACACATTAACATGTTTTCACTGAAAACTAATTCAGAGTACCACGAGTTGTGAATCCTGCCAAAACATCTTCACCCTTAAATATAGGGAGTGAACTAAGCATTTTGCACAGATAGAGCAGCTCAAGTATCTACTATTAAAACTATAGTGATCCAATCTTTGAATCAGCTAGCTAGAATCTACAACAGGTAAATTCAGCAGTGGAAGTCAAAGTATCTCAAATCAGAGGAAATAAACCACAAGTGAACTTTTCTCACAAATGACAAGTGATAGGACAACATGAAATGGCCTCAAGATACACTAGGAGAAGTTTAGGTTAGATATTAGGAAAAACACCTTTATTGAAATGGTCATCAACCATCAGAACAGAATGCCCAGGGAAATGGTTGAATCATCATGCCTGGACATGTTTAAAAGTCATGTAGATATAGTGTTTGAGAATACTGTTTAGTGGTGGGCTTGGTGGTTAATGATTGGACTTGATCTTAGGAGTTTTTTCCAGCCTAAAAAATTCAATGATTATACGATTCAACAATTATTTGATTTCCTGAACAACAGCATTCCCAAAGCTACTGTGGGATAAAAGATTTTTACGTTTTGTTCTGTTGACTGTTATTGAGACTTGGAAATAAGCATCAGTTAGCTTAAATATAATGTTTGCTTCTCTGTAAGTCTTAGGCATCAAACTATCAGAGCTGCCCAGACATTATCTTACCCCAAGCTACCAGTCCTCTGGCTTAGATGCCACTAGGACATGGACAAGATCTTACAAATGTGCCCAGACTTGTGAAGGCATTAAAACTGGGGATGAAAGTTCTCAGTAAGACTGTGAAAATCCCGAACTGTCAAATACAGTCCCAAAAATTCATCTTAATTCTTCTATGAAGGTTAAATTGGTCTATTGCTAAGAATTACTTACCAACCTAAATCTCAGGAAAGGCAATAGGTTTTGTACACAAAATATTTATAAATACACAGCAATAAAAAGGATCTCACGCAAAGAAAAATCTTGAAAGCTTGCATTCAAGGGTCCAAAGTCCAAGCTGTTGCACATATTCCATCAAATCACCTCAAATGATTAAAAGGATGCAACACAGGGAATTGCCTAGAGCCAGATTCTGCACAGCATATGCATGAGGAATTTGCTGGAATTTGGACTTCAGTATGAATTCCTAAACTATAGTGAAAGAATTTTTTTATTTACATACTAAGCCAATTGTGTTCACAGAGGCCACCTGGTGTTAATTTCATATTTGGCATCCTCAGTATGTCTTTACGTATAAAGCTTTAATTCTTATCATATTACACTCCACAATTTCTTTCCTTCCCTAGTAAGAGAACAGAAAAACTTCTCAATTCACTGGTGGGAAATAAAGAGTTGGAGCTGTATGTATAATAATGCAATTGGTATGCAACTTTGGGAGAAAATCCAATTTTTTTCAATACCCATATGGTTTTATTTTGCAGCTCTGAAGCATCATGAAACTCTTTAGACAGCAGTTTGATGATTTTTTCCTAAAAAGAGACACTTAAATTAGTTCAAAAATGTATTACCTTTGTGTTGAGGAAGTGTGTAATGTTCTGCAAGGTTGGTTTAATGTTAATTGTACAACCTGTGGAAGATGTGTTTACATAGGCTTTTAGAAGAAAAGTAAAGGTGTAATGAAGGAAGCTGATTCATAGGTGAGGAAGTGTAAAACCTCTCTTAGGAGGCAAAGCTGGAGTAAATTCGTAGTGAAGAAAACATGGCCATGGGAAAAGCAAGCAAACAAGACTGCTGGAAAGTAAGGCATAAACCTGTACCAGCTCTGGATCATAATTAGCTGTCCTAATAAGTTTAGGGATGGAAGACTTCTTAGTCTGTTAATTCCAGACTCTGAGAAGAGCCAATAATACATTACATATTGCTAAAAGGATGAATATGTGAAGTCAAGAGAAGGTGATGCAGAAAGGGCACTTCCCAGAAGCAAATAAATCATGCAAAGTTATATGCAAAATTCTGAACAGCTATTTCAGTGTTATTCCCAAAGATTGTAGCTTTTAAGCTTTAAGGGATCTGCCTGCACAGTCAGAGCATAGTAAACGGAGTTTATTTAGATATCTTGGAGCAGGATGTTTTCCTGTGCAGTTAGCACAATGCAGAGTATTATCCTAATTACAGTTTTTCTCTCATTTTTCTGGCATGGGAAGGGGCAATAAAAGAATACATGAAAGGTTATTTAATATGTAAAAATTCAAAACATCTTCCTTTCTAGTGCCAGCTGGGTCCATAATGTGATCTGTGTGTCAATTTTTTATCTGAAAGCTGATGTCTTTAGCCTTGTACCTGCAATTATGATAAAACGCACACATAAACCTACAAATTTCTGGTGCTGTTCTTGCTCTTTGGTGACCTCTGACTGAGTCAGCTGGAAGACTGATGCAAGAAAGTAAACAACCAATATGACCTTCTCATCTAATTTATGCCCAAACAAGAAAATATCTTGACAAGATTAAGAGATACAGTTCAAACCAATAGTTGGAACTATGTCAGCAGTAAAGATAATAAATAAGTATAAATAAAATAAGTATATGGAGCACAGAGAAAATAGCAAATACATAGAAAGAAAAAGTGTAGAAGGTTCTGTCTTGTACAGACGCAGGAAAGAATTCATGAAGTGGAGTTAGGCGTCCACCTATCTGTGCCTGATGAAATTACCAGATCAGTTAGTCAACTATTAATATTATTCCCTTTTTCATGGGGAAAGTTTCTGTTTGGTCTTAGAAATTTTCACCCCTCGTGTTTCCTCTTTCTATAGCAGTACTGCCAGCAGCTTGCTAAGGATTAAGCCTTGGCAGACCACAGAGTTTTCTTTGAGGTATGACTTGGAAATAAGGTAAAATCACTTCAGCCTGGAAGCTGTTAGATCTTACCTACAGATGAAACAGATGCTGTAAGGAAGGAAAGCTTACAGCCCACAAACTGCCATGAGGTCTCTTGCACAAGCAGAGAACTGGGAGATTACCCTCATAACCACACATAAGGAAAAGGGGGAATACATCATTTTGTGCAATTTCAATAGACATGGACAGCGTAGAAGGAGGAAACCAGCTTCCTTATCCTGGCCCCTAAGGATGGGTATGTGTGAGTATTAATTTTCAATAACACATCCTCCATGTGCATGGTTTACTTTGGTCTAACTCTAATACTGTCCATACTTGCATCACTGGGATCAGGAACTCATTAAAAAAGTATAGGTCATAAATGGGGATAAACATGCATGTGTAGCAAAACCTGTCATTCTAGTATACTACTCCTGGGCATACTTCTGCCTTGATTAATCCTTTCCCCAAAAAGCAGGTTCTTGATGGATTTATTGGTGGTGAATCAGCCTTCCAACACTATGGTTCTATAAACTGGATCACTGCCCATCTATTGATACCTCACGGCAAAATGCACCAGTATAACATTAGTTTGCTGATATGTCTGATTGTCTTCCATGCACTTTTCACAGAATCATAGAACATTTTAGGCTGGAAGGGAAACCTCAGAGATCATCTACTTCCAAGCCCCTCTGCTATAGGGAGGAACACCTTTCATAAGGACAGGTTGCCCATGGCCCCGTCCAACATGGCTCTTAACACATCCAGGGAGGGGACATGCACAATCTTCCTGTTACAGTGCCTCAGCACCCTCAGAGCAAGGAATTTCTTCTTAAGATCTAATCTAAATCTACTCTCTTTGAGTTTGAAACAATTGCCCCTTGTCCTGTCACTAGAATCTTTTGTAAAAAGTTCCTCTTCCACTTTCCTGTATGCCCCACTCAGGTACTGGAAAGCTGCTATAAAGCCCCCTGGGAGCCTTCTATTCTCTAGGCTGAACAACCCAAATTCTCTCAGCCTGTTTTCATTGGAGAGGTGCTCCAGCCCTCTGATCATCCTCATGGTCCTCCAACAGTTTCATGGCTTTCTTGTATTGAGGGCTCCAGAGATGGACCCCGTACTCCAGGAGAGGTCTCACAACAGGTGAGTAGAGGTGGGGAATCACTTTCCTGATGACATTCCTTTTGATACAGCCCAGGATATGGTTGGCCTTCTGAGGTGCACATGCTGAGCTTCTCATCTACCAACACACTCAAGTCCTTTTCCTTGGGGCTTGGGCTTGCCCCAACACAGATGTAGGACCTGGCACTTGGACTTGTTTCATGCGGTTTCCATGGGCACAGTCCTCAAGCTTGTCAAGATCCCTCTGGATGGCCTTCCTTCGCTCCAGCTTGTCAACCGCACCACACAGCTTGGTGTAATCAGCAAACTTGCCGAGGGTGCACTTAATGCCACTGTCCGTGTCACTAACCATTCCTAACCAATCTCCACTTCAACATCGACCCATTGACCTCAACTCTTCCAGTGTGACTCTTCAACTAGTTCCGTAGTCACAAAGCAGTCCCTCTGTCAAATTCATGTTTCACTGTTTTAGAGATTAGTATGCCATGTGGGACAGTGTCAAATACCTTGCACAAGTCCAAGTAGATGACATCAGTTGCTCTACCCTTATCCACCAGTGCTGTCACCCTGTCATAAAAGGCCACCAAATTTTATAAGCATTATCTGCCTTTAGTGCAGCCATGTTAGCTGACATATATCACCTCCCTATTTTCTCTGTGCTTCAGAATAGTTTCCAGGAGGATCTGCTTCACGACCTTGCCAGGCAAAGAGGTGAGAGTAATTGTAGTTTCCCATCTCATCCTCATTTCCACTTTTTAAAAATAGTGGTTATATTTCACCATTTCCAGGCAGTGGCAACTACAGATGACTGCCATGATTTCTCAAATATGAAGGATAATGGCATAGAACTTTATTGTAATTTCCCTCAAAACCCATAAGTGAATCACATTAGGGTCCATGGACTTGTGAACCTTCAAGTTCTTTATATAGTTATGAACCTGATCTGCTCCTACCATGGGTGGTGCTTCCACCTTCCATTTCCAGACGCGTCTTTGGAGAAGAGAAAGTGAACACAACAAAAGCAACTTGAGCTCTGACTATAAATAACGTATTTTAGATTAAAGCTGATAACTAATTTCAGTTATTTCAGAGAAGATACCACAGGTCAAAAGAGTGTTATGGTCTGTGCAATACCTTATGAGGGATTAACATGCTTTCAGAGAAAGATTTGCAAAATTATCCTTTCATCCTAAGATTTGCTTCTTAAACACCTTCAATGAAATGAGCTTCCATAGTGAGTGACCTTCGTAGTCGTATCTTTTCCCAAGCAAGGTCAGGTCATGCAGAGTTTTCCTTGGCACGTGGAAAAAGGAGGCTTGCTTCTGCAAAACCAGAGTTTCACTTACGAATGCAGAGAGTAGTTTTGTCCAGTGGAAGTATTAAGAAGCATTAAGCAGCATTAGAAAATAAATGTCCCATGTTTAAGACAAAAAACTTCTATTTTATGTTTCCAGCATTAAGTAGATTTTGAAAACTGTTTGTGGCCTAGCTAGGGTAGTTAGTGCTAGATCTTAAGAAATGAGCTGTAAATATATACGGGACCTCACAGGATAGATAAGAAACACTAACAGGAGTTTTTAATTCAGCACACTGAACCACGGAGAGGCGCGATTCAGAGATGTGAACAGACACGGGAATTCAGTGTAACCTGTCAATGGATGCTTTCAGCACACCTTTGTGCTTGGCTGAATAAAGCATAGATCCTCTTTAGGTTGGGAGTCCCTCCTAGGGTCTCTATCCTACAAGGTACTACAAGGTTATTATTCTAGGAATGCTGGTTCTTAATGGGAAGGGTCCTGGAAGAGAAACAGGGGAGACAATAGGTGCAATCTTTATATGAACCCAGAGGAAGTAATATTTTGTAAATGTATTTTAAAGAAGATTACTGTTCCAGGTAGTGGAGGGACTGCTGACTTGGGGGAATGTATACTGTTCAGAGAAATGCCTCTGTATCAAGAGAGGTGCTGGATTAAACTTTTCCTGCTGCCTAAGACTTGACACTAGAAAGAGGCAGGCAGCTTCATACTACAGTGACAGTCATTTAATACATTGTGTTTCTACTGCTCTCCTCAGTGTTGGTCTCATCTGAATTTGCAGGAAACGGTTAAAGTTGTGCCATTCAAGATGTATTTGTACACAGCCTGGGCTAATTTAATCTCGTGACCCTGACTGACACAGTTAGAAACACTATTAATAAGTAAGTCCGTGTGTTTTACAAGAATGCTTTTTTTATACCTAAAAAAATACATAGTTTTGGAGAAGCACAGGCTTTTCGGCAACAGCTAATTTTATTACCAGCTATGCAACCTATTGTATGGGCAGTAGCCAGAGAATGGAGAAGATGTGCTGCATTCTCAGCAATGAATAAAATAGCTTCCCCTCGTTTTGAAGCCTTTTGTAAACAGATATCAGTTCAAGGCAAGTCAAAGGGATCCTAGCACCTGACTGACTCAAGTCTTTCCAACATATCCTTCCTCTTTCCTCTTAATTCTTCCAAATTCATTACAGTTTATATTCTGCCAGCACAAACAAAAGTGCAGCCAATGAGTCAGGCTGCCCAAATACAGCTGTTTCCTCATTTCTGCTTCCAAAGAAGCTGAATCCTTCTAGCAGGAGTTTTTGTTTCAGGAACACCCTAACCTCAGTACTCAAGAACAAAGTGATCTCGTCTTCCCAGAGAGCTTCAAAACACAATTTTAAGCAAACATCCACAAACGTATTCTCAGAGAAAGTATTAACCCGACATTACAGCGAAAAGTAACTGCAACTTAAAACTGAAAGTGTAGAAATTACTAGAATGGGCTCTAAACAAATGCAAATGCCATAATGTTTAGGACTG
>JAOXOE010000874.1:30621591-30633347 GCA_028565055.1 Phoeniculus purpureus
CTCTCCAACAGGTCAGTCCCCAACCTATACTGGTACCTGGGGTTGTTCTTGCCCAAATGCAAGACTCTACACTTACCCTTGTTACAGTTCATTCAGTTTCTCTCTGCCCAGCTCTCCAGCCTGACCAGGTCCTGCTGAATGGCAGCACAGCCTGCTGGGTTGTTGGCGACACCACCCAGCTTTGTGTCATCAGCAAACTTGCTGACAGTGCACTCTAATTCCAATTAGAATAGACTGAAGAGGACTGGTCCCAGTACCAACTCCTTGGGGACTCCACTAGATACAGGCCTCCAACTAGACTCTGTCCCATTGACCTCTACTCTCTGGCTTCTATCCTGCAACCAGGTCATGATCCACTTCGCTACCTGATCATCTAGACCACACTGTCTCAGTTAGGCTGTGAGGGTGCTATTATTCTGTAATTTTCCTGACTCTCTTTTGCCAGATGAGCTGTTTATTTTCTCCTCTGACAAGGATGAATCTCCTTTGGATTGAGAAACTAACTCATCAGCAAGTTAAATCAGGTGCAAACAGGGAAAACAAGTATTAGTGGAAGTTGCCATCACCTTCCTTGCAGACAGAGACACTACAGTGTCACTGTGGTAGGTGGTAACAAAATTCTCAGGGCTACACAAAGTCTGTGTTTTGTAGAGTCCAGTACAATTGGAATCTGATTATCCTTATGTTTGATGTAGTTTCTGTCCTATAAAGCATTTTGGGTTTGAACTTCTACAGAAATTATTGGATTTGGTGACATGCTTCAGCATTTTGCAGAATTACAGCCTCAATCTTCAAATTAAAAGAAAAGTCTATTTTCTAGAAAACTGATTTATTAAATTTACTTACATGGAGATTTACTGGAGGGAAGTATTACAATGTATGGTGATAGTTCTATTGATTTGTAAACTTATTCTGAATCAGAGATGGTAGCCATTTCTGCTTTTTACCTTTTCATAAACTTAGCATATTTGTGGTCTTTATGTAAGCAGATTTCTTGAATATCTGTGAACACTTATTTTCTAGCAGCAGCATAGAAGTATTTTTAGTGTTGGGTAAATTACATTGGTAAACTTACGTACTGTTAGTGATTCACCTGTCAGTTTCAAGGATTTAAAGGACAACATTTGTCTGTAATTTAAAAGGTAAGATGGCCTTCTAAGCACTGCAAAAGACAAAGTCTGACTTATGCTTCTACAGGGAGAAGCAGGATGATGAAAAACCATCTGTTTTATACAGTACAATCAGATTCCTGTAAGTTTTCTGCTTTTCCTCTAATAGTGATTATTCTTAACAGTTTTTATCTCAGCAGCAAGATAAAAGGAACACCAAGTGCCATGTGTGTGTTTTCCTTAGCAATTATTCAGCTTTGTGTTCTGGCATCCAGATCATTTTAAAGACTCTTCTTAAATTTATGGCATGTGAGAGGCATATAGTTCCAGTCTTCTATAGGATGTGAAAAACACATTTTCATTGTTCTTCCACTTCATGGATCGAAACACTTTTACAGAGTAAAGAAGAAAAAAATCCCTAAATTAAAGCTTAACGTTTTCAATGAAAAGCTTTTATTATACGCAACACAAAAAGTAAGAATGAAAATATGCCATGGGGTAGAAAGCCTACAGTGTAACAAATGAAATCAGATAGAAACAAAAGACTCAAAGAAAATCCAGATTGAATAGAAAGTGCTTTCTGAAGCAACTCCACTACTATGTGTTTCTGTGTCTGGTGTGTAGGTAAAACAAGTCCTTTACTAAAAGGCATTGATATATTTTATAACTTTTATGAGTGATATCCTAAAGGAAAAAGGCATATGCATATACTTTTATAACATGCTGAAGCAATTAGAACAGAATATATTTTAAGAAATGAGAATAATCTTATCTTTTTATTAAAAGAGAGAGTTTGAAGGTTTTGTAAAGCATGTTTTCATTCTACTTTTCAGAATATCTGGTGTTGTTTTCTGACTTCTTGGGCTCACCTTTGGAATTTCTGTTTGCCATGTTCCACACTGATTGTCTTCCAATGCAGGCTGTTGTACACATTTATGTCACTAGGGGCTTAATGCATCTTGTTGAATTTTGAACACACCTGAGGGTTTGCAGGTTTCAGAATCAGTGGGACTGTATTTTTATTGGTTTAAATTCCAGTTAGGAGAGCCATTCTTCAAAATGCTCAACTCTGGACAGCCTTAGGGCAGTTTATAATAATGTAAGATTGTCAGTGGGGTACTGTTAATAAGTTGAGTTTTCTCAGTAGTACCCTGTTTTTCTTGCACTGGCTATGCTTAGCTCTTAGTGGTGGTTATTCCCTGTAGGTGCAAGTCACTTGTGGACCTTCCTGGAAATTATCCACTTCTCTTATTTATAGTCTCTTCTTCAAAAGACTGTAATAGCTTTTAAACAGAGCGTGTTACTGTTGTTCTGCCTTTAGGTGTAGATGATGATTGTTCATGGTTTGGTGAACCTTATGGGTGTTCTTGTTGGGAATTTTGTGGACTATACAGAATCTGAAAGTTGCCTCTGCCTCAGAGGATCTGTGGGTAAAAGGAAAAAAAAAATGTAACGCAAAGCTGGAAACGCATAGGAGATGAAGAGGGAAGAAGAAGACAGTGCTAATTGATGGGCAAGTAGTAGTTTTGATATACTTGTTGACTCAACTTTTTGTGGACTTCAGAGGAAGGAGAAGTTATAAGGTGCGGACATGGAGGAGGTCATCATGGCAGTTTCATGGCTCATGGTGTGGACAGTTAATGCCAAATTGTACAGCCAGCTCAAGTTAAATCAAGGAAGACAGTCTGAAATTGCAACAATAGGGCTAATGTCATGGGCATTATAAATGTGGGGTTTGATATTTATATACTGGTTACAGATGAGGAGTAGACCATAAAGACCATGAAAGTAAGGACAAGGTAATAGAGATCTGAAAGTCAAAGAAGGGAAGAAAAGTAAGGCACAGAGATTTAGACTTGTCCTTGATGTGACAACCTAGAAAGGAAAATAGGTCAGTCAGAAATGGTGGTTGAGTTATGGGCCGCTTCAGTCTGTCTTGCATGCTGGAGCAAGGAAAATCAACATTCATTTACTGGAGGCTGTGGTCCTTGAACCTATCTGAAGAAATTACGTTGGAGTTTTGAGGAGACAGAGAGATAGAAAGTCTGCATGTTTACCACTGTTGGCTTCTTTTGAATTTGTAACTGACAATACTGCACTCCAAGCACTTCTGCGGTCTGTATTTTCACAGACAGTGAATTTTGTTTTCAGCTGCTTTATCAGATCATAAAAATAAATAAGCCAACTGCTACAGAAAGAATCTCCTCTGCTTTGGTGGCAAATTTTCAGAAACAAACAGCAGTGAGTGCAGCAGAAAGATGTGTAGGTCAGAGTAAAATCTCATTTTGTTGTCTTGGTGCTACTTGTAAGATAGCTACAAAAAACTATAGCAAGAAAAGTAAATCTTCGTTTTGCTGTGATTCTTCGCTTTTACCTCTGCATGAACAAAACAGAGAAAGACAAAAAGATGTTAAAAATAAAAGCATCGCAGTAGATCCTGTCTGCCTTGAGTATCACGTTATAAAGAAAACTGTAGCATACTTAAAATAGTGTTGCAAGTCAGAGATTGTAAGAAGGTTTTTCTTCTGAAATGTTCCTTGGCTTGATTCGATAGCCTTATTTGTTCTCATTATAGGCCATTGTTTAGAGAGGTACGGAATTGCAGCTGATCCAGGTGGGTTTGTCAGGACTAAACACAGGCTGGTTTTTTGCTTCTTAATGAAATCAATGGGGGAAAAGCAGAAGGTAGTATTGCAAGTATTGTGACCACATTTAGTTAAAAATGTCATTGTTTATAATGAGCAATAAACGAGTTACCGAATTCTTCAGATGAGCCTCACATTATTGTAAAAATTCATGCCTCATGCTGTAGAGTATCAGGGGTCCTTCCATGCCAGTTTTCAAATCACCACATTCTCACAGAAACCGTGTGCATAAAACCACATGCAGCCCAGCATAGTAACAACATGCATTAAAGTCATTGCACCAGGAAATACAGAGATGTATATCCTCACAAAGATGTGACAGAAGGCCCCAAAAGGATAGCAATTTGCAACGCTGATTGCAGTTTCCTCCTGAAGTTGATTCCACCGCTAAATCCTTGCCCTTCTTTGTGTTTCCGAATTTGTTGTTTGGCATTCAGTTTCAGTGAGCATTTCTTCATAGAGGTAGACCTGGACTGTCTTAGAGTTTCACGCCATACTTGCTCATTTTCAGCAAGGGTATATACACTGCGTGCCCTCACTCCCTAAGGCAAGCTTTTGTTGTCATTGATTAGGCTTTTGAGAGAAAAGTTCTCCGTCCTGTGCTTGTGGCATTGTGTGTGGTGTGCGCAGCACGTACTGCAGGGACGAGAAAGATAATTCCAGACGAACAGACTGTGTAAAAGAAAAACGCCAGCAAGCTGTGCCATTAATAACGTGATGTTTGTTAAACATGCACTTTGATTTTTCTTTTTTTCTTGCTGTAAGGTGAAGGTGGAAAGGACCCAGTGGTTTGAGTACAAAAGCTGACAGGGAGCACTACAGTTAGTTCATTCTTCTGTTTAAAACAGAAAACCTGAAGGTGAATATAAACTATGTGAAAACGAGGAGGAGAGCTACTTTTCCAAAGAAGATACTCTGTGTACAGCAGAGCAGGCGTTGACCAGTTCTGTATGGTCAGTACAGAAAATTAACACTGGTTTACTTACTGGGATTTGCCATTTTTTCAGGATTCATATTGTTTCCAGAAGTTATTTGGCCTGAGATTCATCGTCCTTGTATTGAAACCATTCTGAGCATGGTGCTCTTGTCTCTTTACTTTGCTTCCCTTTCACATATACTCTGTACAGAGACAGAAGATTTACAGCCACAGATCTGTTCAGAAGCCAGTAGCTGACACTTTTGTGTGTGCTTGCGTATGTGTGTGTGCCCATGACCTTGGTGCAGTCAGGACAGACAGAGCAGCTATTCTGATTGAACTCCAGCTGACAGTCTGTAACCTGACAATAGTCATTAACTCAAACACTATCGCATTCCACCAAATTAACAGCTGTGCAACTTCAAGCCCAGCTTTCTTAGTGTCTGAATATTAGGAAGCAGCAGAAATACTCTGATACAATAGTTGGTAAATTTAACCTTCAGAATAATTAAAAATAACTGAAACTTGACACAGGAAACACTTATACCTTTTACCTTCTTCTTTAATAATGAACTAATCTGTTTCTGATAGATCACTTAATTTTCTGTGGGGTACATTAATGATTGTCAGTCAGGGACACAGAGGTAAAATATGCCCTTTATCTATCTCAATCAAAATTATTATTTATTACCATTAACCCTGAAAATTTATCCACAGTTCTGCCTATAGCTCACAGATAGATGCTAGG
The DNA here is from genome assembly GCA_028565055.1 of Phoeniculus purpureus. Classification (NCBI taxonomy): domain Eukaryota; kingdom Metazoa; phylum Chordata; class Aves; order Bucerotiformes; family Phoeniculidae; genus Phoeniculus; species Phoeniculus purpureus. The sequence goes on from JAOXOE010000874.1 coordinate 30,627,010, forward strand.
CTGCTGACAGACTTTGAATAAAGGATAATCATGCAGTTGTACTGCAATGGAGCCACCATTGTCCTGGTGGCATGCTTCACCGTAGTGCTGTAGTGAAAAATTGCATAGTCAGTATTTGCTACCTACCTGGCCCTTGCCAGTAGAATGGTTGTGAGACTGGAAATCTTATTAGCAGCCATGTGATGCTTTTTATTTTAATGATTTCCTGCAAACATCATGAGAGCATCATGTCAGGGAACTAATAAATAGTGTTCTGCCTAGTACATGTTCTTACAGTAAAGCAGTCAGGAAAGGTTCAAGTTCACAGATGCCGTATGTTCACCTTGTATGTCAGCAAATCTCCAGTAGACAGTGGGGTGTGTCTCAGTGACGCAGACACAGGATGGGACAGGACTGTCAAAAGAGCATAGGGAGTACAAGGCCTCCACTGCTTCACAAGTGAAGACATATCTAGGAAGGCAGTCGTGGTACCAGAGTGTTGGATGCAAGTGCATACGCATGGTATTAGATGTTTCTGGTCTGTGTGACTCTGAGACGACTTATTATGCTGGGTCTTTGAGCAGCTAAATGACTGTTGTTGTACTGCACCAGATACTGCATTCTCAGCTCCTGGTGAAAGAACACAAGATTACACTTCAAGAGTTTCTTTTGCCTGTCATGTATTTACAACTAGGGCATGTTCAGGCCACGGTCATCCTTGACTGAGCTCTGAACTGAAACAGTCATAGTCTGGTGACCAGTCTGAATTCTGTTTATCATACATGCCAGGACACTTTAAATTGATTTATTTATTTTATTATTCCGTGAGGAATGACTGAAATTGAAATTGTCTTACTTTGTCTGGGAGCAGGGAGAACACTGTAATCTGAATCCAGACTAATGTATTATAGGGAAAAAAAATGTTGGGGCGTCTGCCCAATCATGACAGAACATGAGACAACAATCCATGTATTTATATACATCCCAGAATAGCTCTGACAACAATTTGAGGACTCGTTAAGAATGAGGATTACACTTGCTATTTCATGTAGGCATATTGAAAACAAACATATAGCAGTTCTGAACAAATGTGAGTTATCTCAGGGAAACGGAACTTGTGAGATGCTGTGTGCTGTAGACAGCAGTGCATTGTAGTATAGTCAAGAACAAAACACACATATCTTCAAAGAGAGAAAGGCAAATAATAGGATGGGCAGTTGTTTTGTCAGTTTGACAGTATTGCTGAATGTTTATTGTACATACAGTATCTTCTATTGCTTTGTATTTTATTGTGTGTAAGTGCTCACAATATCTCCATCATGGATGCATGTTTTAGTGACCTCTTTTGGAAAAAAAAATGTCTTAAGGGATAAGTTCTTTAAAAGACCCTAGTCCTTTTTTCATTTATGTAGCCTGAGTGAACAACTCCTATAGCTGAATAATTCCTACCCTGAGGAGGATTCTTGAATTACTTTGCATTAGTCTAGGAAAGTTCTTTGCCTGGCTTTTTTTGCCCCAGGAAAAGATCAAGAGAACAATGGCTGTCATTCTCCTAGAAGAGAACCTAGGCTACAAGTCTCTGCAATCGAGGCTTTCACATTGTACTGCTGTTATCAACACAATATAAAAATGAAATCAGATCATTTGGCTATGTTATTACCACAGTCCTGTTGAACTCTAGGTGACCTAAGTCTTCTGGCTCTTTACAGAACATAAGTGTTTCTCATGTATGAAAAAATTTCTTCCTTAACATAAAGGGTTGTATTTTGATGCTGCAATAGTCTCTCTAAGTGGCTTGTTTATAGGGCTTTAATGGTCTGCGTTGCTGTAGACAAGAAAGGATGCATTTGAATGATCATGAAGACACACTGGAAAACCAAATTTGTAACATCCAGATGAAGTTTAAGCACATAATCAGTAATTTCTATTGCTTGTTGAAACACTTCATCTGTTTTCTTTTGCCCTATCAGCAATATTGAAAAAGAAATTATTGTACATATGTAAACAAATAGTAACCCCTGGGTTTGAAAAAAAAAATTAATCTTTTTTGTGTAAGTTTTGGAACTTCCTTGTGGAACACAGACAGTTGTTTATGGCTTTTGACTACATATTTTTACTTTTTAAATTAGGAAAACTTCTCTGTGTAAGTAGAATTTCTCTACTTCTGTAACTGATGTTGGAGATTACTGATAAATAGTTCTGCCAATGAAGAGACAAGAACTTGCATTAACTTCACATTTTAGAGTGTTTGCATTTCTGCTTAAGATATTAACTTATGTGCCTAAAGTAAATTCTGTCTCACTTCCAAGATCCATGAGGACCAAGGAGAACTGAGGATGTATTACATAAGTATTTCCAGTTTATAACTTTGTTTTTCTTTAACAGTTGACTCATAGTATCTTCAGACCTGTAATATGAGCTATTATCAAATGGCTGTCAATTTTTCCTTCTACCCCTTCAGCATGTGACAGTGACCACTGGGGACCTCACTGCAGCAGCCGCTGCCAGTGCAAAAATGGAGCCTTGTGCAACCCCATCACTGGAGCTTGCCACTGTGCGTCAGGTTACAAAGGCTGGCGCTGTGAGGAGCCCTGCAGTCAAGGAACATACGGAAATGACTGCCACCAAAAATGCCAGTGTCAAAATGGAGCCACCTGTGACCACGTGACTGGAGAGTGCAGATGTCCTCCTGGATACACCGGTGCCTTGTAAGCAGTGGGTGTATTATATATAGAGGAGAAACAAGTTAAGGAAAAAATTTTCTTGAAGTGTGCTGAATTAATGATTATCTCTGTTGCATATCACCACCTCCACAGCTGCGAGGACCTTTGTCCCCCTGGGAAGCACGGATCACAGTGTGAGGAGAGGTGTCCATGCCAGAATGGAGGCATCTGTCACCATGTTACTGGAGAGTGTGCCTGCCCGCCAGGATGGATGGTAAAAAGACTGTGAAATCGGCACAACTTGATCAAGTTTTACATTTGTAGATTTTGGGTAGCATCATAGACACGTGGTAAATGAGGACAGCAAATGCAGTCTGCCTGTAGCCAGGAGTAATGAGAAATGTATTTAGCGTAAGGGACTGGAATAAAATACTTGCAAAACCATCTGTTCTTGAAAATCCTCCAGTTCTGCACTGCCTTTTTAACTGTGTTATATTCTGAGAAGCAAAAGACATCAATAGTGGTGTTAAGAGAGTACAAACTTTGGATCTCCTCTGAAAATTATTCATTTCTGGATTTAATTTTAATATTACAGGCAAGTGGCTTCATTATATATTTTAGCAGTGGTTTTTGTACCTATTTTCATATGTATAATATGCATGACATAATCCCCAAACCTTTAGATAATATATTAAATGATGGCAGTGGAAATGGTGTGTCAGAACTTTGACATTATATTTATATACTTTCTATCTTTTTTTTTTTTGGTGGGTAGTGAAACAAGAGTTCAGCTCAGGCTGCAAGAAGTCTCTCCTACTAGCAGACTGCCTACTCTGAATTTGAAATTAATAAAATAATAAAACTGAAGGTTATCAGAAGGGTGGAACATGATCAAAGCCTAAATACATTTATAAATAATATTTTTCAAGGGTATTTATTGTTTTCTATTTACATGACCGTTTTGGGTGAAAATCCACATTTACTAAACTTGCGGTTGTCTCATGGTAATTGATATATTGAGATAACCCATGGCAGAGGTTTTTCAGCAACAAAAGAACATAGCTACTAATGATTGTGTATTTGAAGAGTATCACTCATCTTGTCAATTAATTTAGATTATGTCCATTTTAGTTTTTAATCTATTTAATATTAGAAGAATGAAATTGCTAATCTAGATCTCTGAGGCCCCTTCCAATCTAAGCCATTCTGTGATCTATGATTTTGTCTGATGAAATGCCTGTAAGTGTGTTTTTCTTGAAATAACTACAAGTGTTAAGATCTGGTGCTCCCATCGCTACCCAGGTGTATATAATTCCAAGGATGTAAACAGCAGTGCAGAAATTGAAAACGTGTTGAAGGGAAGCAGATACTCTGTCTAAGCTTTTAAGAGATATTGTTTTCAGTGACACTGGAAAAAGATTTTCCTTTCATCAGAAAAAGACAACTTATCATAAAGTAGTATAATCGGGACATTGCAGCAGTTATTGGTATCTGCACCACCACTCGCTGGATGGCATTTCCAGATGTCTTGATAAATACTACTCCTGATAAACAAATTGGAAAGAGCTTGACATCAATTAGTCTTAAATGCCTTAGTTTTGTCACTGTTGCTTATTCCCCCAAGTCCTGAAACATACACCACATTTATAGCTGGAGAAGAGTAGCATTTCCAAGATGATCACTAGACAAGTTACAGAAGAACTCCTTGATGTTCCTTCATTCCAGACCTCTCTTCTTTTTCTGTTCAGGCTGTAACTGTGAATCTAATATTGAGGGGTTTTTTCTGCACATGCAGGGCATGGTCTGTGGTCAGCCTTGTCCTGAGGGTCGTTATGGGAAAAACTGCTCCCAGGAGTGCCAGTGCCACAATGGAGGGACCTGTGACACAGCAACAGGCCAATGCCACTGCAGCCCAGGTTACACAGGGGAACGGTAAGAAAAGCTTACTCTTGCCAGTCTGCTCAACCTGAAAGAGTTCTGTGTGACAGAGAATATTATGAACCTGTTAGAAAGCAGAAATAAATTACCTGTGGAAGGATTAAAAGAGCCTTATGAAATGTTTGCCATGTCACTTTGCTGATGCTGGGTCACAAGTTAAAAGTACCTATGTAATTATTCTTCTACGAGGAGCTGCTTGGTTTGAGGATTTTCCTGCTGTGGCCCATGCTTTGGCAGTGTTTTGTGAGTCTGCACTTCAGTGGCTTGCGGAATGATGCAGTTTGGGGTACGATTCGGAAGTGATGAGGGAAGTTCTTGGTTTTGTCAGATGTTTGGCATAGTAGCAAGGGAGGCTCATGTGGTTTGTCTGCTAAATGAGTAAGCTGAAGTTGTTTCCAGAAGTATTTTGTTCAGGCAAAGAAGTGAAACTTCTTTATTTTCTGACTCGATTGTTAAAAATCATCTTTGGTAAATCAGAAAGATAATATAGTGAGACATCATTTTTGAAGGCAGTGGAATGTGATGAAAGAAGTGTTTTCTGGATATACTTTAAACAGCACAGAACTCATTTGCTGAAGTCAGCAGCAACGTACTGACTGGGATCAGTCCAGGGGATCTCTGTCAGCAATAGCAGGTATTATTACCATATGCACTTCCCATGCAAGTGTTCACAGGATGTAGGGAGAGCTGTGCCAGATGCAAAAGGGGGAAAAAAACATCATGAAGGAAAGACACAACTATTCCAGAATCATGTGAATTCCAAAATTAGAGTTCATTTGTGAAGGAACAGTGCAGAAGTTGGTAGATGCATTCTAAGAAACACAGACAAACAGAGATATCAAAGGAATGTCCATTTGAGAGTCTGCACGCTACTCTACACTGTCTAAAGTACAAGTGCAGGAGACTGGGATCAGTCTTTTCTCCGTGATGTCCAATGACAGGACAAAGAGCAAAGGCAACTGTAAAAAGGTACAATTTAAAAGTAGGGAAATACTTTTTCACAGTGAAGGTGACAGAGCACTGGAACAGGCTGCCTAGAGATATTGTTGAGTCTTCATATCTGGAGACATTCAAAACCCATCTGGATGTGTTCCTGTATGATCTGCTTCAGGCGATCCTGCTCTGGCAGGGGTGTTGGCCGAGCTCCAGCAGATCCCTGAATGCTGTTTATCAAGGTTTCTGGGTGATCTGGAGATTCCCTGAATGGGAAGTCTTGGGAGGGAGCCACTAACAGTCATAATCTGTCACGGGAAAAGCTGGAAAGCAATGCGGTGCTGGAAAGCAATGCTCCTGGTAAAACCAGGAGCCTTAAAAGGTGGTGAAATGAGAAGTTGTGCCCAGACCGTGCCGTGCTCTGACAGTGCAGCCTTCTCTAGCTCCAGGGGGGAAAAAAAAAAAATTGTATCAATGCAGCAGCAAAGGAAGACCAAGCTACGGTCACCACTGCACGTGGATGTGGGAACCCAAACAGAGCACCCTAACAAGATGAGACTGTGCAGGCGACAGGCTGCCAGGAATGTAACACACTGGTGTTTTCCTGGCTGCATACAGTGTGAGCAGGTAGATTGTCTGCTTAACCGAGTGACAGAGCAAATTTGCAGATGACGCCAAGCTTGGAGCCCATGTTGATCTGTTAGAAGGTAGGAGGGCCCTGCAGAGGGACCTGGACAGACTGGAGAGATGGTGTAACGGGTTGAAACTAAGAAACTGCTTTGCTTCCAGGTTTTAAGGGGAAAGGAAACCAAAGCAGTCAGGTCT
>JAOXOE010000874.1:30634355-30648655 GCA_028565055.1 Phoeniculus purpureus
GAGGAAGTTGAGACAAAAGAGGAGTTTGCCCTGCTTGATGAGGACTGGGTTAGGGATCAGTTGAGCAAACTGGATGTTCATAAATCCATGGCGCTGATGGGATGCACCCACCTGTGCTAAGGGAGACAGTGGAAGTCATTTCTAGGCCATTTTCCATCATCTTTGCTAAGTCTCCAGGCACATCAAGGACAGGAGGGTCATTAGGGACAGTCAGCATGGCTTCACCAAGGGGAAATCACGCTTGACCAACCTGATAGCCTTTTATGAGGGCATAATCACATGGATAGATTATGGCAGAGTGGTGGATGTGGTGTATCTTGACTTCAGTAAAGCATTTGACACAGTCTCCCACAACATCCTCACAGCCAGCCTGAGGCAGTGTAGTCTAGATGATAGGGTAGTGAGATGGATCATAAACTGGCTGCAGGATAGAAGGCAGAGATGACTGGTCAATGGTACAGAGTCTTGTTGGAGGCCTGTATCTAGTTAACTTGCCCAGGCATTGGTACTGGGACCAGTCCTATTCAATCTATTCATTAATGACTTGGATGAGAGATTAGAGAGTGATGTCAGCAAGTTTACTGATGACATTGACACAAAGCTGGGTGGTGGCCATTCAGTGAGATATGGACAGGCTGGAGAGCTGGGTAAGGGAGAAATTTAATGAAGTATAACAAGGGTAAGTGTAGAGTCTTGCATCTGGGCCAAGAGGGCCAAGAGCATTCTGGGTTTGATCAGAATGGGAGTGGTTAACAGATTGAGAGAGGTTCTTCTCCCCCTCTACTCTGCACTAACGAGACCACATGTGGAGTATTGTGTCCAGTTCTGGGCCCCTCAGTTCAAGAGGAATGTGGAGCTGCTGGAGGGAGTCCAGTGTAGAGCAATGAAGATCACGAAGGAAATGGAACACCTCCCTTAAGAGGAGAGGCTGAGGGAGCTGTGTCTCTTTAGCTTGGAGGAGACTGAGGGGTGACCTGATTAATGTCAATAAATATGTGAAGGGTGTTGTCAGCAGGATGGAGTCAGGCTCTTCTCAATGTCATCTAGTGATAGCATGATGGCCAATGGGTATATGCTAGAACATAGGAGGTTCCATATGAATGTGAGAAGGAACTTCTTCACCGTGAGGGTGACAGAGTGCTGGAATAGGCTGCCCAGGGGAGTTGTGGAGTCTCCTTCTGTGGAGACATTTAAAACCCACCTGGATGTGTTCCTGTGTGTCTTGATCTAGGTGATCCTGCTGTGGCGGAGGGATTGGACTAGATGATCTTTCAAGGTCCCTTCCAATCCCTAATGTTCTGTAATTCTGTGATATTCAGATGTATCTTCCACCCCTACTCTTCTGTGAGATTCTATTTCTAGAAGCAATTTTACAATTCTACAAATTTATTCTACAAATTTAAACCTGAATTCAGTCTGAAATGCCTTACAACCTGCAGGATTTCTATCACTTGTGCAAGTCTGAGGTCACTGTTTTCCTGCAAAATGGGCCATATTTGCAATTCATCTGTTTTTCGAGAAACTCCAATGACCAGTGGGTCATAAACAAGGTTGTAAGAATGGTTCTTAATCATGTCAATCAACTGGATTGGGAGGAAACTGTTAACAAGAAGCATATGGGCATTGGCTGAGCCAGCACAGACATACCAGTAGCAAAACGGGTGCTATTCTTCACTACTGCATGTAACTTCAACAGTATTTGTCTGAGATTTTGATCCGGTGGTGACTTGTGGACCTTAGTCTTACAGAAAGAAAAGGAGCATGTAAGAGTTTCTGGGTGATGTGAGGTAACACAAGGAAATCTAGTTTAAACTATATTCAGAATTCTTCTGCTTAATACTTTTTGATTGATACCTGTCTTCACCAGAAAGTGGACAAGGACCTTTCAGAAGCTGATGAAGACACAATTTAAAACAAAAACCAAACCAAACCCAAGGTTAATTAGCCTGGGATTCCTGATTGCCAGTCATTTGGAGGCAATTCATGCTTATTTTTATAACTTTATTAGCGAACATAAATGGGATTATTAGCTTTATATTGTGCTACATCTCTGAAGGAAGAAGGATTTTATTGCTGGCTTCTGGCAAGGCAGAGTTATGGTTACCTTGCAACATCTCTGTAACAGTATTGGATTGAAGCAACTCAACTGCTTTGTGCCAGTAGCAACTCAAATGGCAGAAGCATTAGATGAACATTTTTATACCCATTTTACCTCAGTCAGAGTGTTCTGCTGACCTCTTTTACACTTTGCAGTGCCTTGTATCATATCTTTGAAGTTCTCCTGTAGTAAAGCATCAATCAAAAAAAAAATGCTTTTTTTTTAAAAGCCAAATATAAAAGAAAAATTTAAAGAAACCACCAAGGAAATTCTTTTATAGGCTTTTGGAAATGAGTGGATTATAAATTTATTAAATCTTTAATAAGGTGAGGTATTATCAGCTTGTATTTTTGTACAAGCAGGTGTTATGCGCCTGCTATCACCTCTGTTGATTTCACAGCACGCCTCAGACTTCAATCTGTGAATGTTCTGCCCTTAAAGCTTTGGGATTTAGCTGGTTTTTCTTTTTGCCTATGTCAATGTAATTCAGAGCGTATATCATACTTATTTTGAAAACCATAAGGATTTTCCTTTTATATATGTATTTTTCCTTTATATGTAAGCGTCTCATCCTTGACTCTGAGGCATGAACCTATGGAGCTGAGGGGTCTTCTCTCAATACATACAATAAAATACTTTAAGTAAACTCAGTACTGGAGACCTTAGCAATGCTGCAGGAGTGCTGGCATTCTGGATTTTAACTATTTGGTTATACACCAAGGGAAGTTAAAGTTTAAAACGTCAAACACATATTTTATCTCTGAAATAAGTCACCAAAGGAAATGCCTTTCTGGAAGTTTTAGATGCAGGATACTGAAAATTATCTTGTAGTAGTCAGGCTGGGAAGCTAAACATACATGCTGATCTCTAGGTTAAATAATGTCCTTTGTGTGTAAAATATTAAGGAAATAGTAAGATTGTTAACTACAGTAGCTGTCTTCTGAAATATCAGTGAATGAAAATGGGAAAGCTTGATGGAGCATTCTCTTCATGAAGATACATTTTCCTTAAGAAGCAACAAAAATCATTGCTACCCTCCATATTGGTTAAACTTCAGAATTTAGTAGTTTTCAGTTTGTCTATTAGAAAAGCCAGATGAAAAGAAGGATTTTTGATTCAGAAAGTTTTTTCTATGTCATCCTATGAATTTTTGATGGATAAAATCTACCAACCCCCCCCCTAAAAAAAGAGGTTTTAAAGAAATTCAGAAAATAAGGGTATTCTGGTGGAAACATCATGTGTTTGGAAACACAATTAGAAAATATTCTCGTCACAGACTGCTAAGCATGATTGCCAGGGAACTTCCTGGCCTGAGTGTCTGCATGGGTGTGGGTGTCTGCTGTCTTTCCATGCTATTGCATAGTGGAGACTCTAGATCACTTTAAAATTTCACAGATGGTTGGCTTTAGAAACAAAATCCTTGCAAACTTTTTCTTTCATACTTAGGGTCTGATTTGACAAGGTTTGGATTTATTCTGGTGCCTAAATGCAGATTGCTGTGGTCTTTGTATTCCTGCTAGAGAGAAGTGATTTTCATAGCCAGTGTTCCTAAGCCTGTCTAGCTCAGTGGCAAAAGAAACCCAGCATTCTAAAATTATAAATCCAAATGGTATTGTGGTATAAATTCCTTTTTCACTTAAGAGGTATTTTAGACCAGCATTAAGAGATTCCTCATAAACAGTATTTCTCCTAAATCTCCAAAAGTTATAATTTATAGGTAGTAAAACTAATTTCTTTTAAACTTGTTTTTCTCACAGATGCCAAGATGAGTGTCCGGTGGGGACTTATGGAGTGCAGTGTGCTGAGACCTGCAAGTGTATGCATGGTGGGAAATGTTACCATATTAGTGGTGCCTGTCTGTGTGAACCAGGATACACTGGAGAGCACTGTGAAACAAGGCTTTGCCCTGAGAGAACTTATGGCCTCAAGTGTGATAAGAAGTGTCCCTGCCACATGCCCCATACCTGGAGGTAGGATTTATATCCTTCAGCCTGTTTGGTTTGGGGTTTTTCTTTTCCTATACAGAACATAGAAATCTGACTACAAACTGAAGTATTTTCTGGTATTTCTACTTCTTTTATGCAAAGTGAAGCAGAATAGAATTTTAAGAGTAATACACACGTTCGAGTTTACCCTAGATGAGAAATAACTGAAATGACATCAATGGATCTGTAGTCTTTCAAGTCAAGCATGAGACCAGAATTCATTTATCTCTGTATGTGTGTGTGTATATATATATAGAGAGAGACAGATAGGAATTGGTGTAGATGACTATTTTAATACAAACTTTCTGAAGCCTTACCAATTGTAAATCTAGCTTCAACAATACATTTTTTGTCATTTAAATTATTTTTCTAGAAAGTAGAAAAATCTTTCTTCTAAAGTCTGATACCTGGAAATTGAATTACAATCATTTTCCAGTTGTCTTACTTTTTACTACGTGCCCTTATTTAGCTGGTACTGAGTGCTCTCTCTTTTTCTGGTTTTGTATGTCTTGGTGGATGTTGCAGTGTTTCAGAACATTGTTATAAGAATGTAAAAATAATCTATTTGGAAACAGACTTTCAGCTGGGAGGAATGAATGTCAGATGTCAGTTGAGGGGAGCTAACACATTTATAGAAATCTGTACAGCTTTCTCTTGTTACAAAACACAGTCCTTCTGATTAAATACTTCGGGCATTGTGCACTCACTTATTACTAATCACATTACCTTGGATAAGATTTGTGCTCATTCTCCAAATTTTTGCTGTTGAGGATATCTGTACAAGAAGTTCTAGAAACTGTGGGCTGTCACATAGAATGCTGCTGTATTTTGTATATAAGATTAACTTGTCTTCACTTGTAAAACAAAACTCTTTAGTTAGAATTTAGCATTAATGTTAAAGCACTCAAGCACATACTTGGAAATATCTATTCTGCAAGGTCTTTATGAAAAATGGTTTTGTGGATTGTGTAAGTTGTTCAGCACCTTTCCTTGACAAGCCATGTGACATCAAACTGAATCCTTTTCCCTTTCCATTCAAATTCTTTTACAGTTGTGCCTTTGCAGTTCTGTTTATCCTATTTCTTTGAAATGTCTTTTGAAACAATACAGAAGTTTTGTCATAAAACCAAGAAATTGAGTCTTTGGGTAATGCATTCAAGAATGAATAGCTACATAATGTCAGCCAGTCTAGCTGTCAAATTACGCTAATCCATCCAATACAATCATATTATGAATTGTGGTTAGCTGTTTCCCTGTAAACTTGGTTGCAGACTGTTGTGGCAGCCTTGTTTGACAGGAATACATTACAATGTATAGTATGTCTGACATTACAGGGATTGCTTCTGATTCATGGTCAGCACAGCTGTTCCTTCATTTATATCAGCGGAAGACAGCTTGTGGTCAAATCAGTTCACAAATGTTTGGATGTAAACAGCAGCATATGGCTGGTGGGTTTTTTGAAAAATGAGAAGGCTCTTAACAGTCCTGTATGTACGAGAGCATATTTTTGAGGGCAAAACAATCTGTGAAGAAAACTTTTTTGTGACTTCACAAATACTTTTTACCTGTAATGTATTTTTTACATAAATAGATAGGTTCCTTTCCTTGGGTGAGGAAGTGATTAAGACCACCAAATAACAGAAAACAATGGGTAGCTGAGTCATGGTAGAGAAGACAAAGCATCACTGTCAACACTGTACACCTTTGAGAATCTTTTGACAAGTCAATTGTGTCAGGCTGATTTATCAACCTAATCTCTCACTAAACATCAATAAACAGAGCTTTAACTACAAGTATATGTTCATCAATTTTCTTCAAATGCTTAAAGATACAAAAACCGTTACGATACGCAGTAGTTAGAAGTGCATACGTATTTCTAGTACTGTTCTAAGTTGGAGGAAGTTGCATCAAAACAACTTTGGCAATTACTCATAATTTGTATTTTGGGTAGGTTAAGCTACAGGGATTTCACAGCAGTTGTAGGCTGATGGCATCTCTAAGGATGAAAGGCAAGCCCATCCTTGTTCTTAGTTGTATCAGCAACCTTTATTAATTGCTTTATAAAGGGTTAGATATAGATACACTTGAGAGATTTTATCTCTCTGAGGGTTTCCAAGGAGAGCAGCAGGTAACAATCCTCTTGTGACAAGAGGTTTTTTCACAGATATTTCAACTTTATTGCATAATTATATGTATATATCTATATATGAAAGACCTTGAGCTAGAGTGCAAGTCACACACAAACTTGTTAGTGAGCACTAGCTCCATACTGGACCATGCTTCCACAGTGGAGTACAACAACAGTGCTGCGAGCTGCTGTGAGCAGACCTATGTGTCTGTGCCACTTTCATCCCCAGTTCAAGGGGTTTACAGAAACTTGTCATTCTGGTTTGCAGGAGTGAGCAAAAAAGATCTTGATCTGTATTTGTCAACACTGTCACTTTGTTTCGTATAGAAATGTTCTTCTAGATTAAGCCATTTTTAAACTGGGTTTTGTTGGGCCTTTACTCATGGGACATCTGATGGTAATTTAGAAAATGTAAAAAGGGCAGATGCAGCTGCACATTTATCTTTAAGGCTTACAAAGGAGATTTGTCACACCTGTGTCACAACAATGTGCTGGTTTCAGGTTGATCTCCAAGCTAAATCTGAGATGTCCTTGGGTTTGTTTTTTTTTCTTGTAAGCCCATGATTTCCCACCACTGCTTTATACCTGTGGACAAGATCGGATGCGGTAATGCTGTATCATAAACAAATCTGGTATAGTTCAGTCTAGAATTAGGGTTTATTCATGACTTGAAATTTAATGGGGTTTCTTTTGTGTCATAGTTTCTCTGAAATATATATAGTGTTGAGTGGAACTTTGTGGTGTGACGCATATGGTCTGGTAATGTTTTGGAAGGCATTATTAAGGTATCGTGTGGTTTGCTTTTTTCTAAAAGACTCTTGTGACTGTATGAGAGCTTTTCATGGACATTTTTTATTGCGTAGGTTGCTACATAATTAAGTTGGATATTTTAAAAGTGAAACACCTAGATGAACTACATGGAAATCTTTAAATGCAACCAATACCTTCAAATATATAATATCAGCTGCCTGAAAGTGTTCTTTTCTGTACATAGTAGGGTTGTATTTCCAGAGAGCTCAAACAAAAGACCAGTAATAAAGGCTGATGTACTGGCAATATCTCTCAACATCTCTTTATTTCCCTATCTTAATATATAAATCTCATTGCAAATTAAGCTAACTGCAATAGAATCCATTAAAAAGCTTCAGAAGTGCTCAGCTTCCTACATCTAATTACAAATTACGGATAACTAATTTTAGTGTTAATCAATATATGTGCAAGTATGCCTTAGTAATGCTCACTGAGGGGCACAGAATATCAGTGTCTCTGCTTCATGGCCACTGCTTGCCCACATATGTGGTCTCCCTCTCTCTTAAAAAGGGAGACAACTAGTCAAAACACAACAACAAATACTACTGGGATTTATGTCTCTAAAATGACAGCACTGCTAATTTTATAAATATATTCTATTTCATACCTTAATGGCTACTCAGTTAAAATCTTTTCATATTACCTGCTCTGTATTCTTCCACAGAGAAGAAACTTGGGAGGTGAGTTCAAACGCCACTGGGAGCCTACAGGAAGTTAGGAATAGGGAGCAAGTCTGCATCGAGATAATTACCCTGTGTTTTCATAACTTTGCATGCATTTTACATCAGAATAGTTCCATTTCAACTTATTTTCGTGGCAGGTACACTTCTAACATTCTCATACTGCATCCCCTTTTTATGTTACAACTTTTTCAGAGCGTACTGCTGTTAGAAAAAGTGCAGTAAGAATTTTTTCAAAATTCTAAACGGTCAGAGAAATGCTCAAACACACCCACACACAAGGAGTCAGCAACCCTTGCAAAATCAGGCTCTTGTCATGGGTCATTTAATGTGGCTGGATGAAGGCACACTTTTCTCTCAGGATACTTAAAGGAACTTCACTCAGTGGCAGACAGATATCTTTAAACGGTCTTTCCATTGTAAGTATATTTGATTTTGGATATGGAATCTCTCCTTTGGTAAGAATTAAGCAAGTGCTTTGTCTGCCAGAATGCTACAGAGTACCCCATTGTGTCCACATTTCCAGCACATACATCTTTGCACAGCTGATGATGTCCATTTGTTATGAGACAACAGCTGTCTGAGTGGCCCTTCAATGAAACTGCTGTTCCAGGTAGGGACAGCTGGTCTGCCACCAGGTATGGCCAGTGTAGGAGAGCTACTCTTTAAAGGTCACTGCTATGAAGGTCTACCTGACTTTTGCCCAATACAGATGATTTTGTACCATTCCTGGAAAAACGCCTGTTGTTCTTCTTTCAACGAGTGATTTAAAGAAAACAGTGTATGCTGCTTACTGGGTGCTGTGCTGCTGTTGTCTGTTGTGTGCCGAGCTGTTTCACTGAAGAATCGTGTTTCTCAGACAATACTTGTTGGGCAGTGTTATGAAAATGATCACATTACACTTGGAGTGAAAACCTAACAGTGCATTTTGGGAAATTTCAATGGTTTTACCACCTTAATATTTGCAAAGGTGAATATCTATTTTATGGTAAAAAACTGTTTCGGATTGGTTTGTTTTGAACTAGCTGTAGAAAACAATACTCTTCTTTCTGTGTCCTCTCCAAAAGTCTGTATGTTGTATCATGTTACATTTCTTACCGTAATTGGCCTGCGTTTATATACATATATACAGAAGTCTTCGCTTTATGGTTTATGAAGTCTACGCACAGCATGCAAATCTTATATGGAACCTATCTATAACAGTGTTTTGCTCTCAGGAAAAAAACACCCACCAAACTTGATGTCATGTTTAGTCCTGAATTATTTATTCTTTCATCCCCTCCTGGCAGCTGTCACCCTATGTCTGGGGAATGCTCCTGCAAGCCTGGCTGGTCTGGGCTGTACTGCAATGAGACGTGTTCCCCAGGATTCTATGGCGAGGCATGTCAGCAGATCTGCAGCTGCCAAAACGGTGCTGACTGTGATAGTGTGACTGGAAAATGCACCTGTGCCCCTGGATTTAAGGTAAATAAGTCTCACTTTCACAGTCCATTTGCGACTCTGCTGCCGTTAGCTAAGTGTCAAATTCTTAAAGAAGACAGTTTCCTTTCTCCATTGCAGTGAAGGATAGGTAAAGATATTTACGTACCACTAGGTGTGTTCCAAGGTAAGACCTCGACAGGCCAAAATCTGCAGTTGGTTCTGAATGCTGAAATGGAGCTATTTTAAGAGGAAAAGTTTGTTGCTTTATAAGACACGGATTGAAACAAGAATATGACATTGAGGTGTAAATGAAGGAACCGTAGCTTTCAATCATTATCTTGTTGCACCAATTCCTCATGCTCAATCCAGAGAAAATCTAGGCAAATACATTTGGTTTTACAGCTCAGGACCAAGTATTCTACAGCCTTTACATGTTTGCTGTTAGCTGTGCCCGGGATGCCGATTTAACGTAGAAAACATTTTAGTCTGGCTTGCTCTAGGAATAGGAACTGTGGAAACTTCAGCCAAAGCAATTCTTAAAAATCTTCTGTGCATCCATGTTATTTTCTGATAAACTGCTTTTCTACTGTGTTTTGGTGTGACAAAAGCTTCTTTTTTAGTGAAAATACTGTCTGCTGATCAAACCAAGTGCTGTTAGCTATGCAGTCCTGAGCTTTCACGGGAGCAATCAGAAAGCGATTGCTTAGTGTAGACTCAAAAAGCGTGAAGGACTCCTTTACCCTTAAATTCAAGACAAGTTAGTGGCAGCATAGGGCTGTCATGGGCTGCAATTTTTCCGGCTTTTGTAGCACCTGAGTCAACCTACAGAATTTATTAGTTTTATTGTCTAAACATCCTCAAATAGTTTCTAGACTCTATTTTTTTATACAATTCAGGGTGCTACTTGTGGTACTCCATGTGTTTCCGGGACATACGGAGTAAACTGTTCATCAGTGTGCAACTGCAAAAATGAAGCTACCTGTTCACCTGTAGATGGTTCTTGCGCCTGCAAGGCAGGTAAGTGTCTCTTTGGATTAATTGCCTTTCTCTGTAATCATAAAATGAAATAGAATTTTTGAAGTAGAGAAGAAGAAACAAATTTAATAAAAAGCAAACCACATCAAAGGCCATATCACTAGGTAATTTATGCTTCTGCTGCTCTGGAAAGTGAATATTAGGAAAGCATCTGCTCAGAGAAGTGTTCTCATACTTCCATGTTCATGTTTCCTCAATGCAGTTCTCAGTGGGCTACTACTGTTTAACCTGAGATAGGCCACCACTTGTCTCTTGTGGCCATACTGTGGTCTGCTACAAGGACCAGTGGTATGCCTTTTAACTGATGTCAGCCTTCCTAGTCAAAATAGGTAGCCCAGATTCCTCTCAGCCTGGCGAAGCAATGCTTCTGGCTGCCATCTTCATCCTGTTCAGCGTCACAGAGGTACAGACTTCTTCCTGCCAGTTTAGCACTGGCATTTTTATCTACTGGAGTTTTTTTCTGTTCAGATTCTCTTTTCCTCAGCAGTTCTCTGACAAAACCTTGTCTAATGCCCTGTCCAGCCTACGCCCTCTAGCATCTCTGTGCCAGTGAAAAACTTTCTGAATCACCCAGTATTAGTGCAAGTGGACTTGCACTCCTCAAACCCTCCGCCTGGCTGTAATCTTGGTGGTCTCTGTACCTCCACTAGATGTGCCTGCCCACCTCTCTGTGTCCCAGTAGCAAATGACTTTGGCTGGATCACAGATATCTCAGACATCCTCCAGCCTTGTTTCTATCACCCCATCTTTTCAACCGGTCCACATGGTGTTGCTGTTCAACCCAAAATACGCTACTAAGCTTCACATAAAGGTCTGTTCTTGCAGTACACCTGTTCTTTCTCACTTCTGCTGTGAGGAAGGATTTGAAGCCCAGCATCTGTCAGCTGTGATGCTGGATTTCCGAGAAGACAGAGGCAAGCTGTTGAATGCTCCCAAGCAAATCCCTTGCCCAACCTATGTGGTAGACCTCCCTGTCTAAAAATCTTTTTCTAAAAATACACAAAGAAAGAATTTTTGGGAGTGGGGAAGAAGTGTTAGAGTTACCTAGACAAACATTCACTAAATTTGTCAAGGACTGATAAATCAGTTGTGTAGCAAATGTGGAATGTTTCCAGCTTCTACTCTTTCCAGAGACAGTGGAGCTGGCTTAAAGCAACTAGAGTTAAAGTAGATAAGTAGCTACTGCTAAGTATCCAGGTTATGAGGAGAAAAGGTATTAATTGAGTTATTACAATCCTATCTTACTGTGCATTGTGCCATCTCAGTCATACCATGGCAGAAAAGGACAGCAAATCGTGAAATCAAACTCAGCCCAGGTACGTGTCGTGTAAATTAAGAACATTTATAAATCTTGGAAAGACAACTGAGAGAAAGTCTGCTTTTTAGCTGGTGTAGTGTAACAGTTTTTCTCTGAAGTGATCCCTTAATTTGATGTTATCAGTGCAGGGCACAAGGCAGTTTTACTTCAGTACATGTGCTTGGCATAGCCTATTGATTAGCCTTTAGTACAGAATTATTTTTGCCTTTGCATACTGCAAACAAGGTACAAAATTAGAAGCTTGGCTTGTGTCACTGCTGATAGTAACTCGCTCACATCATTTCTCTTGCACTCAACAGATGATCACATTTCAAAAACTCTATTTACACATCTGTCTGTCCAGTGTGCAGTCTGCAGATCATTGCTATCAGGCATAGTCACCAGTGAATGCTGCATTTTTGAACCATTTTCCATTACACTCTTTTTGTGTGTTTAGAGAAAAGCACAGAAATATTCTGAAAAATCTTCTTTGTATCCAAGTTATGTACAATTCTTGTGTCTAAGATACCTGTTATTGCAGAACTGTCTGTATTGAGCACTGCTGGAAGTATTATGAAAGCAGCAGCTTAAGTCTAGGGAAAACGTTCCTGATTTTTGTTTTCAGGCTGTGCCTTACAACTTTCATCATCATTAAGTGCTCGGTGAAATTTCAAGGTGTCTCTATTTTTGTTTTAGATCTCACATCAATTGCTTTTGTATGTTGGCATCTATCTGCAAATGTATGCTGTGCACAGATGTTACAAGGTGCCCTTGAACACCTTTGTTCAAACCTGGACAGGTCCTTGGTTGAAAATGCTGATACTAGCCTATACTTAATGTTGCCCCAGAACTGTGCCTCTCTGAGAGATGCCACATGGTCGGCAGAGGGAAACATGCTCATAGAGGAATGGGGGACTACCAGATTAATTTGTCATTTGAATTCTTACTCTTGGCAGGTTGGCATGGTGTTGATTGCTCAATAAATTGTCCCAGTGGTACCTGGGGACTTGGCTGTAACTTAACTTGCCAGTGTCTTAATGGAGGGGCTTGCAATGCTCTGGATGGAACCTGTACCTGTGCACCAGGCTGGAGAGGAGAAAAATGCGAACTCCCTTGCCAGGTAGTTTGATAATTTCATTGAATTTTTCACTCGAAGTTAGTACTGGTCAGGGTGGCACTCCTGTCATTCCTCTGACTTCATGGGGGTAAGTCCCTAAGATATCCTTCATGTGATAACCCGTATACGACTGAGCTCAAGATTGAGGATATGCACAAACAATTCTTCCAGAAGAACTCAGCAGCTCAGAACACCAAAGGACACAAAAAAATGGCCATAAAAAATGAAGATACACAGATAAACAATTTTTTCTGCTTTCACTCTTTAATGTCGGACCTCAAACTTTTCACCAGCTCCTTTAGAATTTGTTGAAAGAAACAGAACCAGATTTTCCCTATCAGCTTCAAATACTATCCACAGTGCTGACAGAAAAAAATGTACCAAAAATATATTCCACACCACACAACATAATAATAATTAAATCAGCTTATATCTATGGTATGGCATGAATGAAGAACTTTCATTCCTTTGATGTCAGATGCAAGAAGGCACTCTTACTGCCCAGTCCCATGACAGGTAGTCATGCAACATTTTACTGAGGCTTTGATTTCTGCTATCTCCCAGGCTTCCCAGTTCTTCTCAGAACTGCAAATTTAGAAATCATTGTATTGAAGAAGGCACAGTCCTCATCAGTTCTGTTAGAGACCTTGTAATGTGCAGTTTGGGGAAGCCATAAAAATAGATAATTTTAAAACTTACACAGTCGTTACACCTTGTAAATTCCTTTCCCATATCACATTCAAGGTCTTGTCAGTTTGGACGAACTCCACCGAGTACCATGAAAGGAATAGGTGAACTACAACATGAGACTGTGAAACACATCTCTCTTGAATGAGAATTTGCTCTTCTGTACTGCTCTCAGAATACTCAGAAGTCACTTTTGGGGCTTGTTTTTGGTTTTCAGATGAAGCATAATGTAAACTGAGAGAGTGAACAGAGTGGCAAACAAATGCTAAAATATTCTGGAAAGCTGATTATCATGCCATCTAAGCAGGTTTATGCAGTGTTTTCAACAATTCATTTCCATCAGAAGACTAATTTTTTTTTTTCCTAAAGCAGCTTTATCACTTAGAGTCTGATTCTGAAGGTTTATGAGTTCTCCCAAGCTCCATTAGCTCTTCCAAAACCAGCTTATTACAAAAGATAGCGTCTGCTTTGTGACATTTTCTTCACTGTTCCAGCTTTATCCAATAATTTAACAAGCCCTTGTCTTGCTCTCTCTGTCTGTGTCAAGTGATGTCCATAAGCATTTATATTCTGCCCCAAAATTCCAGAACACAAGAATAAACAGAAACGAATTCAAATGTGTCCAGCGTTCCCCGACTGCTTTTTCTTGTTTGAACAGAGAGTTTATTTAAATCAATGTTCTCCAACTTGTTTCAATAACTTCATAAAATTTACGAATTTATCAATTTCTACTCAATTTGATTGCTAAGTCCACGGACACAGCAGACTGAAAAGACAGCTTTTCAACTAGATACTGAAGATTTTGAGTCTTTCAAAATCTGATTTTATGGAGAGGAAGGAAATGCTTAATCTTTTGTTTTTCTTCATGTAAAAAATGTGGTTTTGAGACGTGGAAAGGCTCCTTATACTTAAATTACAGAATCATAGAATCACAGAATCATTAGGGATTGGAAGGGACCTCGATAGATCACCTAGTCCAATCCCCCTGCCATGGGCAGGGACATCCCACCCTAGACCAGGCTTGCCAGAGCCTCATCCAGC
>JAOXOE010000874.1:30649151-30660032 GCA_028565055.1 Phoeniculus purpureus
TGGAAGGCCACAAGAAGGTCACCTCGCAGCCTCCTCTTCTCCAGACTGAACAGCCCCAACTCCCTCAGTCTGTCCTCGTAGCAGAGGTGCTCCAGCCCTCTGATCATCCTCGTGGCCCTCCTCTGCACACGCTCCAGGATGTCCACATCCTTCTTGCAGTACTCCAGATTATAATTATATTTATTTATTTATTTATATTTATAATAATAATAATTTTTATAGATTCTAGATAAATATTGTTCTGTGCACAGACTCATAGGCAAAGAGGTTCTCTTTTTAATGTAGTGTACGCTGTAGGACAGAGGGAAGGATTTTTAACCAAAAGAAAGTTACGTGGTTTGCAATAAACTCCACACAGTATGTTTTAAGACTCCTTGTAAGGAATTACGGCTTTATGTGTGGTACTTTTGACCAATATGTAGAGACCTCAGGTCCTGAGGCAGAAAGGAGACTGAATTGCTTTTCCATCAAGGGACCCCTCAGGTCCTGGAGCAAGGACTCAGCTGTAAGGGAAATGAGAAGGACAGTACGAGAAGGCTTTTCATTGCTGGCTCTGATAATGTAGGTTACTGTGTTCTGTGTCACCATCTTCCAGTCTGTTAGTCTGGGATTTTTCAGGAGCATGTAATTAATTCTTTACCTTCCCCTCTTAAATGAAATAATGAAAAAGTAGGATATTTAAAATATTCCAAATTCCAGGTTTTTTATATTAAGAGACCAAATTACAGATTCAGGAAAGAACTGTGTTTGATTTTTAAAGCACAGCTGATCAGAACTTGTTCTTCTCTAACAGGACGGCACATATGGCATGGATTGTGCTGAACGCTGTGATTGCAGCCATGCAGACGGTTGTCATCCCACCACGGGTTACTGTCGCTGCCTACCAGGATGGTCAGGTACAAACGAAAACACAGTGGGAAAGACTGTGAGATTTTCCCACTATGGTGGGACTTGGTCTTGCCTTTCAGTTTTGTGGGTACAGAAAGATTATCTGTGGTTTGCAGGAGAAAAAGGCCAGTTGTGTGGCTGCTATGTCCCTTCTCTGATTTACAGGTATGGAAACTGTCAAGTGCATGATCCACAGAAAATTGGAAATAGAAGGGGAAATCTTAAAACTTGGGTTCCTTCACAGTGAAAGAAAGTGGTGAATAACTGTGAATACTCAAGGTCATGCTGGCAGCTTTCGTAGGTAAAGCATCATATCCAACAACTTAAAAGCTTCACTCAAGCAGCCAAAAAGAGAATAAATCATGCAGAAGCTTGTCATTTGAGTTTCTCAAACCCTTTAAAAAAAGAAGAGTTTCACTGCATATGGTTTCTTTGTATGAAAATAGTTGCACAAAGTTTCTCCAGCTTTTGCACTGTGACTTTTGAGAAATCTGTATTTTTAATTATTCATCACAATTTGTGTCTGACATTGCTGTTGCACTCTCTTATTTGTGGAAAGCAAGTCACAGGGGTTTTTTTAGAAACGTGATGTGACTATGCAGAATGGCAAGCGATCACGAAATGTTCCCTATATCTCTAGGAGGTAGTTGTAGCTCTCACATAAATTTCTAAGCTCCAAGTGCTAGAAAAACGCTTGCATCTTCTGTAAGGATTAACTGACTCTGTAAGTTCGCCTGACTATTCTGGACTTTGCATCTCACTGTAATACTGTAGCGTTCAGGTTTCATATCACCTGTCTTTGTGTAGACTCCTGCCATTAATAGTGAAAAGTCAGCATTAAGAACACATCTTAAATGAACAAAGCATATTGCTCTTGTGAAAAGGAGGGGGTTTGGTGATTCTGCTATAGCTGGTATTATTTATTACCTTCTCACTCATTTATAGGTTAGTGTTTTTCCTATTTGACCTGCAGGTTCATTTTACAATTGTTTTCTTCTTTTTTCCTAGTGCTTCCCAATATTATAGATGGAGGTGCACAGGCAATATTCAGCATGTCATTTATCTGATGAGTTTAGCAAATCATTGTGCTCACAAACGAGCTTATGGCTTACTTAGAGACAGTATTTACCGAGGGTGTTCCCAAACTTTTCTTTTTATATGCTTTTATAGTTTTTCTGGTCATGTAGAAGGATCACAGGCGTTTTGTTCAAAGGTCATCATACTCTGTGCCTGCAGTTCAGGTTGACTAGATTCAGTTGATTACAGCCTACCTGGTGGGTACTTTCAACTTTCTGTTTAGATGAACATGACTTTTTATCATCACTGGGTAGGATGTGGAAATCTGCAGGTGATAGAGACACGGTTAGGAAGGGTTCCTGCTTTGCTTTAAAAGACCAAACCCTTTTAATATCAATGCAAACTGTCTGAATATTAGGCTTCTGCAAGTTCTGTGAGAAAATGTGTCTCCCCATTATCACCCTTTTCAGTGAGAGAGGCTTCGAGAGTCAGGCTCACCTAACTTAGCCAGGAGGTTTTGGGTTTTACTTGGTCTAGGTGATCCTGCTGTGGCAGGGGGATTGGACTAGATGATCTTTCAAGGTCCCTTCCAATCCCTAATGATTCTATGATTCTCTTCCCACAAGGTGCAGTGTGACTTAGCGTCAGCCATTCAGAATGTCTGGAGAAAGATAATGAAATTTATTTGAGGAGAATTATGAAAAAATACCTTAGCATTATGTCACCTGTCAGTACTTTGTGAGACACTACCTTGTGTCTGTTTTGTTTTGGCGTTAATGGCTTTGACTACTGTTCTTACTTTCAGGCAGTTTTAGGTAATTGTGTATGTATGTTTGGACTCATTTTCTCAAACTTCTACTTGGATCTGCTCAAAATAAGATGTGTGAAATTAATAAATGCGTTAGGCAAAGCATATCCCCATTAAAAATACATCAACAGCTGTTGGTCTTAAACAACCATGGTGTAGGCAGTTAAAGCTGTTCACTAGTTCCAGATGTACTGCCCAAAATACGTCTCATGTGTTTCCCAAAATTGAGACAAGTCATCAGAGACTGAAAGTATGTTGGTGAATGAAGGTGGAATAAAACTGTCAGTTTTGAAAGGCCATGCTAAAAATCTTTCTACCTTTTTTATATACATGTTATATAATTACCTAGCCAGTGTGACATAACTAAGTTGGGATGTGACAAAGGCTTCAAGCGTAACATAAACTTTCACTGTGCTTCAAGTCGATTACTGAAAGGGAGACAATATTTTTGTCTTTAGTGAAATCTTATTTTGTCTTCATATTTAGAAAGGAAAAAGATTTCACTAGAAAGAGGTTTCATGAGTGATTGAGTATCTCTCCCTGGGTGTTGTCATCACAACAGCATGTATAACGGACTAGTTTGAGCATGTCAGTGATGTCTAGACACACAGTGTGACACAAAAGGCATAGTTTGCTTTATACTCAGTGTCTGGAAAAATCCTCCTCCCACACTTCACATGTCATAGCCGTACCCATGAGGTATCTGGTTTTTGTGACGATACTTATATTTAGAATGATTGTAAAAGGAGAGAATACTTTAGAAACAGATTCTCAAATAGCCGTACTGTAATGTTACTTTGCAGGAATGGCATCAGATTGTGGGATTAAGCAGGGAGGTTGTATACATGTTTGTGTGCATTATAGGTGGAGAAGCAGGTTTATGAAAATATAAGAAGTTCTAAAATGCAACAAATCATTTTAGAACAGTGTATGGGTTTTTTTGTTTTAGTTTTGTTAAAGCAACCATTGGACCTGCTAGTATTTGATGGCTAGTAATACCTACCAAAAAAAGCAGAGCGAGGGAAAAACTGGTTATAGATCAGATCCTCAACTAAAGGATTTAGTGGTTAAAAATCCATTGGAAAGGTAGGGTTAAAAATAAATACACTTGAAGAATCTTAAAAATGTGAAGTTTTGAGTTGTTTTTCTTCTTCAACAAGAATAAATTCATGAATCCAAGGTGAACTTCCCCAAATGTTTTAATGCCACCAAAACTGTTTAAAGTTTCCAAAAAAAGGTATTTTAAGTGTAATGTTTTCCTCACGCCTGGAAAAAGAGCAGTTTTCTACAGTTTACCCAGGGAATTTCATCTGAGGGAATTGCATATGTCACTTTTTGGAAATAAATGAAGAGCATATTTTTTTCTTTTGCTGGATGACACAGTTGAACCATAATGCTGGGGAACAGAAAGCATGCTGCATGGGAAGGCAGGGGGTGTCACTGGCTTGCACAGTACATGCTGCCTCAGGCAGTAAAGGAGATCTGATTTGCTACAAAGATTATTTTCTGGTTTAATTTAGGGTTTCTGCGTTTAATTTGATTTGTGTTACCTAGGAGGATACTTTGGATTTATCATCCTAAACAAAACTGATTTTGTTCATAAGACTCCTGCTAGAAATCCTACCAGCTCTGTAGTTTATACCAAGTGCTGACTCTACAGTTGACTCTAACCAGTTTGTAATTAGAAAATGAAGTGTTAACAATTTTCCTGGCAACCTGACCATTCCATCATGTTCCAGGAGCCACATGACAGGATGGCAAAAATGAGAAACATCCGCCCATGCAGAGGATGATGTGTGCCTCAAATGCTCTTGTCTCTTGGCATAGTCACTGTACCTTATAAATAACTATTCTTCATTTTCAGGACAGTACTAGACAGACAGTAGAAAAGAGTAGGAGTCCATTAATATAGAAAACAGAAAAAAGATGCAGAAAATATTCTCCCCCAATGGAGACTAATAATTAATTTTTCTATAATTTATACCTAATGTTATGGTTAACTTCCATTACAGAGACACCTCTACCACTTCTCTCAATGATTACAGTCCAGCAAGCACCACGGTACATGTTGATTTAATCCCTTAATCTTACCTATTCTGGAAGCAGCTGTCAAAATACTTTGTGAAATTGCCTAAAAGAAAGAGAATTAATATTCTTGCAAACTGAGATTTTGCATTAAAATATAAAAAGGGCAAAGGTTTTTCTCCAGACAGTTTTTATTACTGTTTTACAGTAATCCTGGTGTTACTGATAACACATTACCATTGTGCTTCCTTGGGTGCCGTTCTTCTGTTTGTGAAGAAATGTCTACATCTGTTATTTTTAAAATCAGCATAAAGATTATGCTGTGTGAGGGATTATGAAATATCACTAGTCTGCTATCTGTACCAAAATGGTATCATTGGCTATTACGATTCAGTAATACCAGCCTACATTTTACCAGTGTGCAGAGTGTTCATCCATATGCCATTGCGGATAGGGTGTTGGTGGACTTGTTGCTGTGCCGGACACCTGCTGACACTAGTCAGATTGCCCATCACTAGATCTGTTGTTTCTGTGAGGAAGTGCTGTCTTTCCATGTGCTCCTGCCATTATTTCTAAGAGGCACATTTGTTGCTGGATTATAACAGGGAGGAATGTCATCTGACACCCACCCATTGATGCAAATAACCAGGTCCCCTGGGAAGCGTGAATTTAGAACTCTCCTTTGCTCCTTAACATTTCATGTCTATGCATTTTTTTCCCTCCCTACACAGAAGGAAAAAGGCATAAAAGAGTGTTGTCATGGGTCTCTCCCACTTTAGGATTGAGAAATGAGCTGTTGCTCGAACACGGTGCATGGTGCTGGCACCTGTGTACATCCAAGCCCAGAAGCCCTTGCAAGAGCATGGGATCTCCTCCACTTTGGCTGATTTCCTCATGGCTCCTTCAGAAGCTTCCATTGTGATGACTATTCAGTGTGCTGCACAATTAAATCATAAGTGGGCACTGTGTCATATGTAAATGGTGTATTTTCTTTCTAAACTACGTGAGACAGATTCTCTGCAAGATGTTTGCACCTCACTCTGTCTGTATCTCTATTGCCTAAGCATTGTGGTAGGTCTTTATGTGGAAGAAATTAAACTCTTAGAAGAAGAGTTCTTCAAATCAGTAGATTCAGCACATTTATTTTCTACCTATCAAGAAGGTAAGAAAAGGGAAAGTATTATTTTCTTGTAGCTACCTAAAATGTGGTAGATGAAAACAAGAGCACCACTGAAGTGGATGCTAGTATGTTGCAACAGTATGGCTTTTAGAAAGGTACTGAGGGTTATCTCAGAAGTGATTCTTCCACTAAAGTTAGCAGATACTTGTGTTTGACTCCACACTGTGATACAGCACTGTTTTTGTTGACAAGCTGTTGTAGCTGGCTTCCTACCTAAAACTGGGAACAAAATTCTTCTGCTGATAGAAGTGAAGAAGTAGCAGTCTAGAGAAGAAAAACCTTTGATCCTTTAATTAGCTCCTTAATTTGGGACAATGTTTGATTTTCTATCTTCAGCTAGGGAGTGAAGTGCTTCTCTTCCCTTAAATAACACTGACGTACTTTTAAATAGTGCTTACACAGTTTTTCACCACTTCCCTGTGCTGTTTCTGACCTTAGTTTTTGCTTCTTGTCCATCATTTGACAGAGATGTAAGGTAGCAGGTCTCACCATCTCAAGTCTTAGCTTCCATTAAGACACATGATCTAGTGTTTGTTTCTCCCAAATATGAAGTGAGATCTTAGACCATGATGGAAATGCTTCAGTGACACCAAGTTTTCCCCAAGTTCTGATGGCTTGATGCCTCTCTTGTTCAGGCTGTTGTGTATGTAATTTAACTATGATATGTTGGAAGTACATGAGTATACATGTAAGATAAATTCTGAGAGGCTGGACTGGAAGGTTGTGTGTGTTGTAAACATAAATTGCATAGCAAATATGTGTTCTTCACAAAAGAACCAAATCTTCTTTCTGACGTTTGGATAACTTTTATCAGGCAAACAGAAACATAAACCTAGTCCAATGATAAATTTGCCTGGGAAGACCATAAGAAATAATTGGTAGACTTTTTCCCATTTCAGTGATAAAACCATTAGCTCTCTGTAGACTCGGATAGGTTATTGAGTCTCAACCTAAAAACATAGCAAAGTGAGTGTGTAAATACCACCGTGGGCACAGACAGTGGTAAAGGAATTATTTACTTCATTCATGCTATTACAAATGCTGGGGGAATGCTGATTTATGTGTGAGGCCCCCAGCATAAAGCACCGGGCATTAAATGCATGAGCATTTCTTCAAAGCAGCTTAACTGAAGTTTATCATGACTATTCAGCTATTGCCTAGCAACTTGTGAAGGCCATCAAAGAGCTCTTTGTCCGTAGCTCTGGCAAAAACATTTCCTCACAGATATTCTTATCGGTATCAAAATCAACATGAACACTTAGCAAAAACAGTTCTTTTGCCTAAGATATTAATACTCACTTGAAATTGTGGCAGTTGTAATCAAGAACATTGTTGATGCTATTGTTGTAAATGCTGAGTCTGGTCTTGCTTTGTAAGTTCTAATAAAGATGTTTCTTTTTCCTCGCTAATTTGTTGCTTTTCTATAAAACCCATGACTTTCACATGGAGCATCAGAGTCTGGAGCATTCTTTTTAAATTTTTTTAATAATTTTAATAGATCTGACCTAGTCTTTCTAAAAAATGCACTTTCTTTTAATAGCTACAAGATAAGAAACTTGATTTCTCATTTTTAATTGCTTTGTGAACTTAGCTAAATAAAAGTGAGATTTAAAACCATTTTTGTAAGTAAAGATGCAACAATTTCTACATTGATCAGAATTTCTGCTTTGCTGCATTCTTGACACTCTCACAAGAGTAAAATTGCTTTTACTTATGATGTAGTAAAATTCCTTTTGTAGAGAAAAAGAAGTTTCACCATGTTATGTTACAATTTTTCAGTTATGTTCAGGAAACAGTGTTTGTTTGCTAACTAGAGGGATATTTTTCTCACCTGACTACCCCTTGTAAGGGGTGAAAGTGGGAAAGAAATTTTGTTTTGTTTTGTTTCTCTAGGACATAATTTTCTATTAAGTGTACAAAAGGGAATTTTTCTTTTAACTTGGGTCTTTTAAGTATTGTGGCTTTATACAGCTTGGGGGTTACTGTCTTTTCTATGCCAGTGTGCCCAGGATCACCCTTGGACACTACGCTGTCATAAAGCACCCTCTGTGCACCAATCAAGATGATATAATTGAGCTTGGTGCTATTGTATGTCACTGGTCTACATAATCTCAGATAATGCACTATAGTAACTCTTGACAACAGCTGACTTGGTAATAGTGACCATTGTGTACTCAACAGCACTGAAAGTCATTAAGATTCTGTGAAAAATGGCTTTTCCCTAGTCACTGAGTGAAGCTATGTATGATATGACAGATAAAGGGTGAGCAGAATGCCAGGATTAATTCTTCAGCGCTCTGCATGTGTTTACCTGTGTTTTCATGGACTTACAAACCTGACTTGGGAAAAAATTGAGAACCTGAAGCAGAGCAATCTTATGCATCTGAAATGCATTGTATTGTCTCGTAAAAAAAATAAAAATGCTGTGATCTCATCCTGCTCATGCGCATCAGCATGTCTCAAAATAAAACCGTGCTCTTTCATCTATTTATCCGCAAATAGAGAGTTAACCAAAAGCTTGACCCAGGCTACTGAGAAGCATGCCTCCACTGCCTCTGAATTGTAGATGGAGACAGAAGAATGCCATTGCCTATGCAGGCAAAAATGAAAACACAATGATATAAGAAGCCTTTTATTTTTTGATAAATTTGTTTTAGGTCAGCAGAATGATTGTTGTACAGGCAGGACTTTTAAGTGGGCCATATACATTCTGCTGCTGGTTATTACCTGGATTCTAAACAATTTTTTCTCTCTTGTTGGCATTAGTTGGTGCAAACTGTTGAACCACAGATTTGATTATTCAGTCTGTTGGCTGGCAGAGAAACAAACAATTTGACAGCCTGTAGTTTCATCCTTTTCCTCTAGTTAGAGAGCTAACCTTTGGATACAGGCAGCTTTACATGACATATGCCATAGGGGTTGAGGAATGATCTCTGAGTCTGGTCTATCAGTAAAGATTGTAATTATTTTGCAGTATTGTTACAAGCTGTAGTAAAAAATGTTAGTAGAACAGTAGTTCAAAGTTTTTCTTGTCACATGCAAAGCTGTTTTGGTTTTTCTGGGCTCTGGCAGCCAGTGAAACTGTGGCATATTTTGCTGGAAATACTTACAAAGCAGGACATACTTGTGGTGGGATGAAGTCCATTTTTCCCTTAGCGAAGGGAAGGGAGTAGAGAATTCAGTAGAGGCACTACAATTATACTTCATTGTTAATGCAAAGTACTGTAGACACAATGTGGTCTGAGTTCCACAGTGGTGCCTGCTGGCATTTAACATGCAGCATGCTTTTTAAAAGCAGATAGTGGGGAAAAAACCAAACGGGAAAGTTATATTTAATCTTGCTGCATTGCAAAAAAACCCCAACATCCCCTGACGGGATGATTGTAATAGTGTTTTGCATTGTGATTTACATGTAGAGGTTCAGACTGTGGCCATTTTACGATTATATGCCATAAACATTTAGGCAAAGCACTGACTGACCAGCATCTCTAACACTGTTGCCGCTAGGCATTTTGGAATGCTCACATGGTGTGTTTGGAAACCTTTGTGTGTGCTATGTTTTTCCACTTGGTATGAGGCTGAGCAGTAATCAGCTCACCACTAATTAGAAATCATTCTGTGTCTTACACCCCATTATTACGCAAAGTTATTTCAGAACTTAAGAATTTTGACATTCAGAAAGAAAAGTTTCTGCAATACCTTTTGTCATGCATTTCCCTAACATAAAATTTGAAAACAAGTTTTGCTGTTTTAAAACAACCATTGAAGACAATGCCATTATTTTGCTGCATTTGAATTACTGTATACTTTTGATTGTCTTTATTGATACCAGTAGTGAAAGTGATATGAATTAAAGACCTTTACAATTTTTTATATGCATAAAGGTCTTGGAAAGTTATGGAACGTTTTGTACTGTTGACAACTTTGTGTTCATCTTCATAGCTATTAAAGTAATGGTGGACAGGAAACCAGGAGGTAGCATCCCACAGATCTCTCATTTTCTAAGCAAATCTGCAGGAATTATTTCCTATTACAGATCTCAGGATTAGCCCTTACTACATCTCATCAAAACTAGAATACAAAAGAAATTCACTGTCCTGGGAGAAGGCAGAAGAGATGCAAGTTTTTGGGTTTTTTTTTTTTTGTGTTAGTGATAATTTCATAAACAGTTTTGTAAGCTGTGCTTTCAGAGAGAGCCCTCTGAAGAACAGAGGTTGAAACTAACCACACATAAGAATTCTTTCCAAAGACTGACAGATTTGTTTGTTTATGGTTGCAGGAATTCACTGTGACAGTGTGTGTGCTGAGGGACAGTGGGGTCCAAATTGCTCATTACCTTGTTACTGCAAAAATGGAGCATCCTGCTCTCCAGATGATGGAATCTGTGAGTGTGCACCAGGATACAGAGGCACCACTTGTCAGAGAAGTAAGGAACAAAATAAATGCTTTAAAATGTCTTTTTCTCTCTTTCTTATTTGGAATACATGTAATACCATAATGCTTTGTTAATTGTAGTGTAAAGTACAATGAAACATTCCTTGACTGGACATTTTTTTAAAACGTACGAATATACAAAAATAAGTGTTATCTGAAGTTATCAAATATTTCCATCTAGAAGTGCTCTTATTCTTATGTTACAATTACAACTTTGCCTTTAGTCAGTATCTGTGCTGTGATATTGTTATGCATATTGTATGTAATTTACCAGGGGATTCCATTCTAAAGACAAGCATTTCCAAATGTGATTGATGAATAAATTTTACAATAGCTATATTGGTATTTTTCAAACTATAACAGGTAGGTAAATAAAGCATGCATGAGTTTCTGTAGCTAGAAAGCTTACCTCAGGCCTCACATGAAGCAGATGATAAAGAACCATAGAATCTTTAGGGATTGGAAGGGACCCTGAAAGATCATTTAGTCCAATCCCCCTGCCACAGCAGGATCACTTCACTGGAGAAGT
>JAOXOE010000874.1:30660533-30673266 GCA_028565055.1 Phoeniculus purpureus
AGGTCCAGGTAAATGACATCGGCCGCTCGCCCCTCATCCATTAATGTTGTGACCTGTTCATAGAAGGCCACCAGGTTAGTCAGGCAGGACTTGCCCTTGGTGAAGCCACGCTGATTGTACCCAAATGATGATGATATCAGATACAGAAGAACTGAGGCAAATCATACCTGAAGCATGGAGGGAAAAATTATCACAAGGCCTTTTGTACCGTGTATGACATTTATTGTCATAAGGCACATTGCTGGCTCATGATCAGCCTGCTCTTGAGCAGGTCAGTGCCCAGCGTGTATTGATGCATGGAGTTGTTCTTCCCCAGATCAAATAAGATAATATACAAGAAGAATTGCCACAGTTTGTCAGCAGCCTAGCTGTCTTCAGTTTGAACTGTACAAGCTGGGAAGGAAAGGTATTCATACAAGAAAACTTCGCATCCTCCATACTTGGATGGTAGCGCTGTTTTAAGAGGAGGTCTCCCAGAAAGAGTAAAGATGCAGGTGGAGTAAGGTCAAGCTGAGATACTACTGGGTCCTCCAAAGGAGGCTTAAAAGGTGGTAGACAACACAAAATGATTACTAGAAGGAGAACGAGAGGAAGATGAAGTCCAGGAATGGCAAGATTTCAAGCTGAAGAATATGATTGCCTGTGGCACTACTAAATCCGTGTTAGTGTGGCATTAGTATTCCTTAAGCATTTCAAACTAAGTACAGCAATTATTCTCACTATCTAATCCCTAAAGCCCTTGCAGTTAATCAGTTATCCAAAGGCAGACCAAGTGTAACACCACATGTAAAAGTCTTCCCTGTATTTTGGAATGGTGCCTATAACCTGGACAAGAGGCTTCCAGTGCACTGACTCTCACAGCCCCTTTCTGGTGCACAGTCTGGAGGCTGAAAAAACAAAGGTCATACAAATAATTTGGATCCTAGTCAGAAAGTGCCTTTTCAGTAAACAGGAAGACCTTCTGGCACTGTTTCA
Organism: Phoeniculus purpureus; assembly: GCA_028565055.1. NCBI lineage: Eukaryota > Metazoa > Chordata > Aves > Bucerotiformes > Phoeniculidae > Phoeniculus > Phoeniculus purpureus. The sequence goes on from JAOXOE010000874.1 coordinate 30,661,509, forward strand.
CTTGAAAAAGTTAAGTCTCTCAAGAGAGATCTTGCCACATAATTTGTATCAAGTGCATAATTAAAAGACTGAATCTTGAATGAAATTAAAATATTGAAAACATTCCAAGTTACCTTTTGACAGTGCTAATTGGTGCTTTGCAACAGGTACTTCTCTTGATGCATTACCTAATACTCTAATTTATCCGGAAATAAATGCCAAAAGGGATTAAGGCAATAATGAATTAGACTTTATGTGAGGACCCTTTTTTTTTTACCCCTGCCTTTTTTCCTTTTTTTTTCTAAGAAATTAGTGGCCTTAGCATAAGAATTAAGTGTACAATTGAGTTTCTGGGTTCAGGTTCTCTACAAATTAGATGATGCATAGCTGTCTGTACAATGTAATGAGTACGGTGAGTACCTAAATGAAAGCATTTCTGGAAAACATTTGAGTGTGTTTCTCAGTGAAGTAATGCTATTTGTATTTGAAGTTAGGAATCATGTAAGAAGTCAGGTGACCTTACTTATGTACAGATTAAATGATCCACTCTGTTTTTAAATTACTTTTCTTTAAAATATGCTTTAAAAGATGCTGATGTTATAATAAGGACAGGTAATGTATAACCAAATACGTATTATATGTAAGGTATGTATGCATTTAAAACATAAACCAACTATACTGTAGCTTGACAAATCATACAACATCAGCTAAATCATTAGTAACTAGAATATAGTAAACCCTTGTGGAAGACTCTCCTAAAATCTGTTCTAAATGCTCTTAAAGACTCTTCTAAAGGAAGAATCTCGTTTAGAACTGTATAAACAAAAGCAATCACCACTGTAACTCTTGTGTGTTTAGAAAGCAGAGCTAACTCAAAGACAGAAACAAGTGCACTGAAGGGTATTCATGGCTGTATAGGAAGTACAGGAAGTAATGAAAGTTTATTCTTTCTAATTACAGTTTGTTCCCCTGGGTTTTATGGACACCGCTGTAGCCAGACATGTCCCCAGTGTGTGCACAGCAGCGGTCCCTGCCACCATATTACTGGTTTATGTGACTGCTTACCTGGATTTACAGGAGCCCTCTGTAATGAAGGTAAAAGTTGTAATAAAGACTGTATGGGATGCACAGACCAAGCACTCTAATTATTAATTATTAAATTTTCATTCCATCACTTGGAAACTCTAAAATAAAAGAGAGTTTCCATTGTAATTAGGAATCTTAAGCAGGTTTAAGCCATTTCAACATGGTGTCCTTAATATCAAATCCACTGTGCTCTTATTTGTATAATGAGCACATAAAATAGTCTTACCATAATTTATAACTTCTTAGTTTAACATTACAGTATGCAGTACATTTCTCCATCCAAATAGTAGTTGCTTTCTCTTGAAATGAATAGAATAGAACTTGTTTCTGATTACTACAAAGTCCTAATTTTGACAACTTGTTTTCAGTATGCCCTAGTGGCAGATTTGGTAAGAACTGCGTTGGAGTATGCACCTGCACCAATAATGGAACGTGTAATCCTATTGATAGATCGTGTCAGTGTTACCCTGGCTGGATTGGTAGTGATTGCTCTCAGCGTAAGTATCAGCTTTTTTGGTTTTATTTTTAAAACACTTAATCAGTGTTTGGTTGTTTACGTTCTCTACTTTCTGATAAAGAAACACTCTCAAAGTCAGAAATGAGAACTTCATGGGATACACTAAGGAGATTCTAAACTTTTCTGCAATTCATCAGCACTATCAGAAACACATTTACACTGTGATATTTTTAGTAAATCGCCTGGGGCCCATAACAAAAGGATCCTGAATTTTCAGCCTTCCACAGCCCAAAGAAGAGTTGTAGAGAAGCTGAATCAGACTTGTTTCAGAAGTGCACTGTGAAAAGACAAGAGATGATGCTCACAGGTTGTAGCAAGCGTGGCTTTTACTAGATAGCATTACTGTGAAAGTGGTCAAGCACAGCAGCTGTCCAGAGAGACTCTGAAGCTGCCAGTCTGGAAGAGGTTAAGAAACTATTATTACTGAGATCCTTTGCGTTGGTTATTGGACTAGATGAATCTGAATCTAGAGATCTCTTCCAACATGAAAGTCTGTGACTTCATGAATTGCACAGAGTTCTTGACTTCTTGCTTGCGTGCCTCTAATTACTTAGGCATCATGGTAGTGTTGTCAGCATCCCAGGGCTTGTATCCTCAGGACAATCATATGGACAAGAGAGGTATTATTCTTCAAGTAAGGGGCTGAGGCACGGGAATACAGGGTGTGTTTTTCTTACTGCAGTTGCACAGAGACCTACCAGCAAGGCTCAGAACAAAGCAAAGATTTTTTTAGTTTAAGTTAATGCTCTAGCTTCAAAATCATCCTTATTTCTGTTAAACATTTGAACATCTTACTCAGAAATTTTTCCGTATGACTGTTTTTGGAAGTGCTCTTAAGGTTTTTATGGGTTTTTCCCTTTATTCTTTCTATAAAAGTTTCAGAGTTACACATCTTTATTGTCATTCACTCAATGAACACTGTCTCGGTATGCTAAACTCAGTGAAGCCTGACGTAAAAATGAGAGGGTCTAGGCTCTAATCTGATTGTGTTTTATAATGCTATTTTAGTAAATAATTGGACGTTCTCCAGATGCCTTGCTGGATCTATGCAAATTACTAGTAGCACAAAAGAAATACCTGAAGCAGAATTCTCACCTTAAGCATATCAAGTTTCACAAGGCACCAAACCCCACACAGTCCTAAACACATGGCAAAATTTCAGTCACTCAATAAATAAAAGAATAAAAGAAGCTGTACCATACCCCAACACATCAAAATTCAAAAGACCTTGTACTGGGGTTTCCTAAGAGGTGCATTTCCTAGTAAGGTGCCTCATTGGTTTATATAACTCAGAGTTTGACTGGTCCAGGTTAATTTGCCCTGTACCAGTGTGATGTAACATCTGTTCACTTTGGAAGAAAATCCTTTGCTGGCTGAATTCTGCAAAGTTGTGTGCACAACTCAGTATGATACCAAAATAAATCTTGGGCTTTTTTCTGTGGAAGGCAGTAGCAACAATGGTCCCTGTTTCTATGGTAAAATAAGTAGGTACTTGGGAGACTAGCAGAATAGGAGCATTTAGGAGGAGGAGGGACTGCTCAATGAATCAATAACAAGAAATGGTGCCAGCAATATGAATAGAAGTGTCTAATGAGGCTGTGCTCATGGACTGTAACAGAGGAAGTTTATTTATGAAGGCCTTTCGTTCACATGAAAAAAAGTATTCCTTTAATTTCTTTTAGAACTAATGACCTTTTTGAAATTTATAACCGCTCATCTATATGTGATTTGCCTTCCTTCTTAGTTTACCACTAATTTCAAACACAATCCTATACTAAAAAAATTATAAAATGTAACTAGCAAAACCAACAAATTAAAAAAAACAGTTTCTTTTTCAATTCAACACAGTATATTTTTTTTAATGAAGTGAAATTTGGGTAAAGTTAAGACTTTGCAAAACAAATAGACAACACAGGTGCAGACATTGAAATGATTCAAGAGTGTTTATCGCTTTTAGATGGGTCTTTGGATAACCAAGTGAGCATACAATAATGAGTTACCAGCCTTTTTTAACTTAACAGGGAATAAAGTTAAGACTTCCCTGTCTGACCTCTTTTTTCTCTTTTATGGAAAACTCATGTTGTTCTTTCACAAAACTGTTTTTAAATTATGCATCTCTTCACTAAAGAAACAAATAAAACCTTCAAAATGAGAATCCTAATCAACAGAAAGGGGCTATTCTTACAGAAGCCTCTGTACATAGTGATGCTCTGACACAAAGAAAATTATTGTTTGCTGATTCTAAATTGTAATTAGCATTTTGGAACCACTTCAGTATTCTGATGGCAGCACACATTCTTTCACCATAACATTTTCAAAGCCGTCAGTAAAATTCTGTCGCGTAATGTATTGGCATGATTGTGAATGAAAAAATCCCTTCTCTTTATACATAATTAATTGGTTTTTTGAAATATTACATTGATTAGTAGACACACACAGGCAACTGAGTCAAATTCGCTAACATTATGCACATTTAGGCAGTTTTTTAGAATCTTACAGTGCAAGTAGAAGAAGTGAGCTTAATATTTGTTCTAAAGTTTTAGGTTAAAAGATGTGTTTCAGCCTTCTCTGTTTTCCTTCACTTTTGCGGCTTAAAAGGCTTATCCCCTTGGCTGTGCTCAGTTGTAGTGTTTGCAGATTAAAAAAATGAAGACAGAAAATTTACATGGCAGTGCTCACATGTGAATGCAAGCAGCTGTGTTCGTGGGTATTAAGGATCTTTGTCTCTTGAAATTAATTAATTGCTATGGGTTGTTTCAGCTTGCCCACCTTCCCACTGGGGACCAAACTGCATCCACACATGCAATTGCCATAATGGAGCTTACTGCAGTGCTTATGATGGGGAGTGCAAATGTACACCAGGATGGACTGGCCTTTATTGTACACAAAGTAAGTTACTGTTGTTACCTACTCTTAGTGACAGAATTTTCCTTCAGTATTTTCACACTGCTTCCCATTTCTTCCCATGCTGTTGAGCCTGTTTTGATTCAGAACATGCGACACATTATCAGCGTGGTTGCAGAAAAGGCTGTCTATGTAAGTGCTGTGAGAATGCTGGCCACTAAATTCAGGCTATTCTTTAGCCTTCCTTCAAAAGAAAACAACTCTGGCTGCAGCCCACTAAACTGCAATGGTATAATTTGGTTTTGACTTTTCTTCATGTCAGGTTTGAGTTTTTTTCCCAATAACTTTTTATTAAAATAAAAATACAACTCTTCCAGTGACTAGGTCTAAGTATATGAGATTCATTATTTGCCAGGTTCGTACAAAGTTTGACAAATAAACATTTATTAGAGACAAATATTGGTAATGTTTGCTTTTCAGCTTTATCATATTACAGCTTCGTTTTGGTTTATCTTCAATCTGTGCACCTCCAATTACCGTAACTAGGCATAACCATAACTTTTGAACTCAAGAAAAAGACTGTGTTTTGCATTTAGTGTTTAAATACATATTTATCTTAAAATTAGAACTTACCTTCTTAAACTGAGTAAAGTCATAGTGGGAGGAAATAAAATATGTTACAGGGTCATATGGATGCAGCTCTGGAAGATGTTCACTATGCTGGTTAAGCTGTCAGCTATGATGGTTATTTTGCTTCCTGCTGGTGAATAATGATCTCTTTACAGTGATATATCTTCTTCATACCATAGTGGTATCTTTGTGGGGAGCTGAGATACAATATGTTAGTATTTTTATTCTTCTATTCTTCTGCATCAACTGTGCAGAAAAGATGTCCAAAGGTTCATTCATCACTGAACAGACTCCCTGCTCTGGTTTACAAACTGCCCTTTCTCCTCTCCTTCAAACTTCTTAAACCCATTTCTTTGAGGAGCCTGCTTGCTGCCTTCTTCTGAACATCTGCTATATGCACTATGTCCCAGCCTCATTTTTACATATTTATTGCCTAATGTGTATTTTAAACAATTTAAAATAGGGTAGGTCACAATCGATTGTGTTTATAGAATGTCATGTTGAGCGGCAATGATGTTTCAATAATATACCTAACTAGAAAACTGGGATTTTAATTCTAGAGTAGTTATTTAATTTCTTTTCCCTTACCCGCCTTATATTACAGGATGTCCCCTCGGGTTTTATGGGAAGGACTGTGCATTGATATGCCAGTGTCAGAATGGAGCTGACTGTGACCACATCAGTGGGCAGTGCACCTGCCGCACAGGATTCATGGGGAAGAACTGTGAGCAGAGTGAGTAGGGAATGAGAATTGTTCATGCCTGATTGCAATTACTGAACCATGGGCTGACTCTCTGTTGTTTTGGTCAATGCCTCTTAGCTTCAGTGGAAATTTCAATTGTGAAGGAGCCTCAGGAGCTATACCTAAGCTTTTTTCAAACAGATGAAAGCCCACAGTTATTAAGACTGACTAAGATTCTGATGGCTGTTTCTTTCAATTTGTAGCTGAATGTACTACATTCCAGTTGCACTGGACATAATGCTCAAACACCCCCAACACGTAAAAGTAACAAACGAATCCAAGAGAATAGTCATTAGCATAAACCACAATGAAAACTAATAAAAAAGTGAAGATATGAAGTACCATGTCAGTCTTAGTAGACAAAATTAATATTTGCTATGTTTCTTTACAACACAATTTAATTAAAGAAGCATGGTAGATAGTATTTTGTTTTCGTATGTGTGTGATTGTTCACCTAAGAAAAGCAAGAACAACTCCACTGCCACAATGCTAGTGTAATGTTGTACCGCTTTAAAAGAATTATCAGGCTCATGAGTGCAGAACTGTCAGGTCCAGCCTTTGCTACCATTACAGAGTGGTGCTCCCGCACTTCATTCATTATACTACAGTGCAAAGCAATCCATTCAACCCATTATTGTGAAAATTTACACTCATCTTTGGCATCAGTGTTGAGCACAGGGCTTTCCTTTTGGTGTGCAGAGAACACTGTGTATTACCTATAACCAGGACTGATTTAGCTGCGTCTGGATCTGAATGACCATGCAGTGGATAAGATAGCCTCTGTCAAACCTGACAGCACTGGAATAGAAGTGGAGAGTGGTTACTGTCCCTATAGATACACTTTATTCCCTCAACAGTGGGTCTAGACCCAGCTGAAATGGCAGTTATATTTGTAAGAGTAACCAACATCTATGGCAGAACAACTTAAAACTTCGAAATGTTTTTTTTTTTCCTTCCCTAAGACAAATACAGCTGCAAGAAAATCTGAATGATTTAGAGGAAAGCATTTATTTCAATAAAATAAAAGCTGGCAACATGTAATTGTCAGTTGTTTAAATTTCATTATTCTACTCCTGAGAGTTTTCAGAAAATTGAGTCTTAGGTGAAGAAACACCACAATTCCTCAAACCATCAGAATTACAATAAATAACAAGCTACACAGTAACAGAGGAGGCAATATGAAAGAAAAAATATTTAGTGCATGGTAACTCTCCACCATACTATTACAGATGTCTGAAACACTTTAATCAGTAATTAGTGATTATATTCAAATCATTCTGTGAGAGGAAAAATAATGTTAAACTCTTCCAATTAGCATATTCATAATTTATAATTTTTCGCTGGTAGTCAGTTTCTCAACGTACGCTACAGCATCGAGGATTTTTCAAGCGCACCCAAGACTACCACTGACACATTGCCATCTGCTGGCCATGTACAAAAGTGTGTGGCGTTAGAAACAAATGACAGCACGTATGGTGCTGTAGAGCTGTAATGCCCAAACATGTAAAAAGTACTGGCTGTGCCTGATTTTTACTTGCCCTTATTTTGTGCAGAATGTGCTCAAGGTACATATGGGTATGGATGCCGGCAGATATGTGACTGTCTGAACAACTCAACCTGTGATCACATCACTGGAACATGTTACTGCAGCCCAGGCTGGAAGGGGGCCAGGTGTGATCAAGGTAAAGCGAAATAAAAATATTGTAATTGGTTTATATAAAACTTTGACCAGACAAACGTCTTCTCTCTCTATGTAAAGTAATCTGATAAGGTATAATAGTCTGTTCTGTTAATCATGTAAACACTGTACGTTCTTTAAGTTCTAGATGTTTCATGATAGTTTATTGGAGCAAAGCACTCAAGTTCAGGTTGCCTGAAGTGTTTTACAGTGCCATACTGTCCCAAGCTATTCACAGACCACATGCCTTACCTGCTCCGTGCTCTTGCTGAGAGAATGCTCTTACTTTTTCAACTCCATGACAAGAAAGATTAATGCTTTCCTTAAGGCTAGGATTTTTTCACAATGGTTTCTCACATAGTTCTACTGTGTCATTATTAAATACAGTTGAATTAGCAGAAAGATTTAGAAGTGAACTATTGTCTTCTGCTCCTTGCACATAAACATGTGAGTTTATGAAACGTATTTTCATTTCTTCTTGTATTTCAGCTGGTGTAATTATAGTGGGAAACTTGAACAGTTTAAGCCGTACCAGTACTGCCATCCCTGCTGATTCTTACCAGATAGGAGCTATAGCAGGCATCATCATTCTTGTCCTGGTTGTGCTTTTCCTGCTAGTGCTGTTCATCATTTACCGACAGAAGCAGAAAGGAAAGGAAACAAATATGCCTGCAGTGACTTATACCCCTGCTGTGAGGGTCATCAATGCAGATTACACCATTTCAGGTAACTGACATTCAGAACAGGGTTCTTTTTTTTATGTCTTGACTTTTTAGCTCTAAAGGGCTCAGATCTGCCCCTAAGCTGGCCTGAATGTGTATGTCTCACCTTTTTGTATTACCGAAGGCTGCGGTGAGCAGGAACATGATTTCAAAAAGGGTGTCTACAGTTCTGTCTTGGGAGCTTTCCTGGAAAGAGAGGCAGGGGAAGGTTTCCTTTAGGAAGATAGTGACACTGCTTTTAGCTGCCTTTCACAGGAGAGCAGACAGCTCCTGACACCTCAGTGACACAGGAGAGCAGAGGGATGCAATGGTAGACTTGTGTGCTTACCTTTCAGCTATCACAGACAGTTCACCCCAGTTCAGAAGGACGTAGCTTCAGCAGCTATAACTGCTTAGATTGTTCTGCACTATAATGTTTTAATTTCTGCTTTTAATACTGTGAAGGTGGCTCACTCTGGTAAAATGTGTTAATTGTAAAAAATACATGACTATATCTATAGTCTGTATCTATAACACTTTTCTTGTTAACATTTTGCACCTTTAAATGTTTTTCTGCATTAAGCTGTGGAAGTATGGACATTTCTGTTACTCTGTGCCTATTTTTAAACAGAATTGTAAAGTACAGCAAAATACGGTTTCTTTTGAGGCCAAACTCATTGCCTGCAGCTCGAATACAGAAAGACTGCTATGGCTGTAAAAAATCAGTTTTTCACTCTAGCTGTGGTAAGACTCAATGGAGAGTCAGATTGAGTGGCTTGAGTTTGAAACAAATGAAGAGAAGGAACGATGCTCCTCAAAAAAAACCAGTAGTTGTCAGCATATGAAAGGGCACGTGGGTTGGGATGTACTGGGTACATGAAGCTTCAGGCAATGCTGTCTTTTTCACACGACTATTGAGCAAGGCAGCAGGTAAAGAAGCAAGATGAAATTGTTGTCAGGGTCAAGAAAGATGTGGTGGTGGTGCTCTTGAAGCACCAAAAATTGTCGCCATGAACTTGATCGTAAAATTGAATATAATTAGGACAATGTTATCACAGAATCATCATGGCTGGAAAGGACCTCCAAGGGTCATCAAGTCCAACCTTTATCCCATTATCTAGCTACTACACCATATCCCTAAGCACTGCGTCCGCTCGCTCCTTAAACACCTCCAGGGATGACTACAGATGCAAAGGAGAGCAAGGGACCTCAGCAGAAAGAGAAGTTAGTTAGTAACACTTGTGAATGCTCTTTGCTAAAAATGAGAACATGATTGGTCAGTTACTGCTGTGTGTCTCAAATTTATTTACAAGAATGCAAGATTTTTCAATCTTTTTTCCAATAACTCTTTCTAGCAAGGCCTGTTGTGACAAGTCAAGAGGTAATGATGTTAAACTGAAAGTGAATAGATTTAGACTGGATATTAGGAATGAATTTTTATGGTGAGAATGGTGAAACACTGGAACAGTTTGTTCAACAGAGAGATGGTGACATTCAAGGTCAGGATGAATGGGGCTGTGAGTAGCCTGATCTAGTTTGAGATGTCCTTCCTCACTGTAGGGAGGCTGGACTAGATGACCTGGATGAGTCCTTTCCAGCCCAATGCATTCTGTGATTCTATGCTATAAATCCAATCTTGAAATCAGTGCAGCACTTTCAAGAACTTATCCTAAGAAACAAATGCCATTTTAATTTTACTTTAGTTGTTAATTTTCCTTTCTTCTTCTTTTCAGAAACAATTCCTCATAGTAACGGTGGGAATGCTAACAGTCACTATTTCTCTAACCCTAGTTATCATACTCTAACTCAGTGCACTGCCTCACCTCATGTCAACAACATGGAAAGACTGACACTGGCAAAGGTAAAACATAAAATACGGATGCTTCTGTGTAAATTAGCCTTTGTTCCCTGATGTTTCATATTTGGTTTATTTTTGCATTCTGTGATTATCACCTCAAAATTCATCACCTTCCAAACAGTTTCAGCTTCTATTACTGTCTTTCCATGAAATAGGCAAAAAACAATCAGCTATTGGTGAATCTAAAAAATGTGGAACCTGGAAAACACGGCACAGTCGTGGACTATGCAGGAACACTGCCTGCAGACTGGAAACATGGTGGCTACCTCAATGAGCTTGGTAAGAAATAAAAATAAAAGGAAAGAACGAGAATGTGAATATTATTCATTATATTTGGGATGGATTGGAAAGTAGGGATATTTTCCTAGTTCTTCACTCAGAGGAATGCCAAGCTTGTCAGACTGTGTGAAGATTCAGGGTTAATGGTTTGACCTTCTTTTACGGTAAGTACCTTTAGAGATGATGAAGCGCGTTCTTGTGATGAATGGTGAATCAGTCTGATACCTAATGAAGACATGCTATGCAAAATATCTCATAATTTTTTACTGAAAGACTTGCTTATTAATTCATTTTATAAAACAGTGAGTATTTTTATAAGGATCAGCTGTGGCAAAACTATGTATTTATATTAAACAAATGAGAGGTTGTATGTATCCTTTTACTTTTTCATCCCCACCAAACGGAATCAGTGCTTTAAAAAGTAGTTTCTCACCTTTTAAGCAGTTTCAGATGCAAATTCTAGGAGCATCTTCCCAGCTAAGCCTGCTTTTTGCTAGAAGACAGAGCCCTTATCAAGAAAAATTCCCAAGAAGTGGTGAGAGTTGCTATATCCTGCTTTGTGCAGTCTTTTGCTGTCTTTTCATCCCAAACTCATGCATTACAGAAAGGATGGGTTGCCTGACTATGACCAGTAAAAGCCTTCAAAGGGACTTTCAGTGCCAGTACAATCCAGATAGGTAATTCATTAACCTTCTGGTCCTTATCAGTATCAAGTTATTGGAATCAGAAAAAAAACATGCAGCAATTTATTTTTTTTTCATGCTCATTGCCAGTCTTGGTCTAATCACAGTTCAGGCTCAGAACTCAGGACTTTTTAAGTTCACAGAATCACAGAACCATAGAATCCATTGGATTGGAAGGGACTTTAAAAATCATGCAGTCCACCCCCCCTGCAGTAAACGAGACATCTGGAACTAGATAGAGCAGGTTGCTTAGAGCCTCATCTAACCTGACCTTGAATGTCCCAATAAATGAGGACTCTACCACCTTCCTGGACAACCTGTTCCAGTGATCCACGACCCTTACTGTAAAAGATTACTTCCCAAAATCTAATCTAAATCTACCCTTGTGTACTTTGTCCTGTCATAACAAACCTTGCTCAAACATTATGACCCATCTTTCTTGAAGGCTCCCTTTAGGTGCCTAAAATCTGCAGTGTCTCCTCGAAGCCTTTTTTCTCTAGGCTGCACAACCCCAACTCTTGCAGTCTATCCTCACAGGAGAAGTGTTCCAGACGTCTGATATTTTTTTGTGGCACTCCTCTGGACACACTCCAAAAGATTAATATCCTTTTATTATTTATTTCCAGGGGTTGGATGAAGAGAGAGTTGAGAGTTTTTGGGTGCGGATCAAGGGGCAGGCTGGCAGGGTGACACTGTTGTGGGTGTCTATTACAGGCCACCAGATCAGAATGAGGAAGTTGATGAGGTCTTCTACAGGCAGC
>JAOXOE010000874.1:30682386-30721260 GCA_028565055.1 Phoeniculus purpureus
CTTCACTGAGAGAGTCATTGGCCACTGGAATGGCCTGCCCAGGGAGGTGGTGGAGTCGCCATCCCTGGAGCTGTTCAGGGCAGGATTGGACATGGTACTTGGTGCCATGGTCTAGCCTTGAGCTCTGTGATGATCTATTAGGTCCCTTCCAACCCTGGTAATTAAAAAAAAAAAAAACAACCACAAAAAAACCATTTCAGACTATTAAAACAAATGAGTCTTCATTTTCGTTTCAGAAAGAATTATTGTAGTTTAGGCTAGGGGGACGATGTGGCAGCTGGCTGAACAGATTTCTGGCGTTAAGGATGGTCTTATTAGCTAAAGAAGATCTTAAGTGCCAAGCATCATACTAATGTGGTTCTTTTTTTTTCCCCCAAATACAACTTTGAAAGTGTACATACCACTTTGTCCCTAGGTCTTGACTAGTGATGAAAATGCATCTGGGTGTCTGATCATTTACAAATGTCATTCCTAAAGATCTCTCTGTCTACGCAACTAAAGCATCCAGCCTTCAGGCAAAAGTTCTTCAATGCTCTGAACATCCAGATCGTCACAGTTCATGTATCCACATGATGGCACTGGATGTCAGGGAAACTACAGCATCTAACCCTGTGAGGAATAAGTTGCTTTTATTTATGAGTAGCATGGAGATAAACTACCAGTCATGTGACAAATAAATGCTATAATGCTTTAAAAAGCTCTTGGCCAGTCACAAATCTGAACAGAAGAGCTCAGTATTTGTAATCAAAAACATGTTAGCAGTACAGTAATTTCTGCCTAAGATTTTGATGTGTTTTGAAACTTGCTTCCCATTGGAAGTACTGCACCTGAAAACATACCCTGAAGAAAACTCAAGTATCTAGGTGATCCTGCTCTGGCAGGGGGAATTGGACTAGATGGTCTTTCCAGGTCCCTTCCAAACCTTGATGTTCTGTGATTCTGTGATCTACGCACTGTCCTGTAGTTTGGAAACAAGGTCAACTACTTGTAAAAAGTAATCTTTCATTTCAAAGGGAACCCAGAATGGAACGCAGTAACATCCTATTGAATGTTTCTCCTGAATTGTCTGGAAAAGATAAAAGACTAAGTTTCTTAGGTGGTTTAAATGCATATAAAATCAGGAAAGCATAACTAATCTACAACAACTGAGTATTTAGCCCATTGTTTCAGGCTTCTGGAAAACATACTGTAACTAATGCTTAGTCACTGGAAGGTTTTAGATAGAGGCTGTAGCAGATACAGTTCTTGCCTATTAGATCCACTAGCCGTGTTTATCAGTACCAGTTCTCTCTTTTCTGTCTCCAAAGCGCTATGATAACATCAGTCTAACTACACTGACAGTGCTTCTGTAAGTGGAATAATATGAATAACATTGCATCTTATATGACAGAAACTTTATTGTAGGAAAGCACGTATAATCAGCTTTCTCTGTTTTTTAAAGTATCATATATGGGGGAAAGCAAGTCTGTATGGTAAATGTTTGCAAAGACATTTTGATAGCGTTGCATGTAGCTTGCAGACAGCCCATTCGTTTCACTTGACTAGATGTATCTGTTAATGTTACTCAGAGCTCAGTCATCAGCCTAGACTAATTACTTCTCTGTTAATCAAAAAGCAAATGTCAGGTTATTTTTTGTTCCTGCTAGCCCCATGTCTGTTCCTGCACGGGAGCGCACACTTTGATACAAAATTTCCACTTCCTTCATTGTGAACTGGGACTTCTGGAAAAAGAAGACAAAAATGACTGTTTCAGACACTGTCAGTGGCATTTACTCCCATCCTGTCACTGCAGTGGAAATATAGGTTATGGTTAACAGTCACAATACAGTCTTTGAACAAGAGGAAACGCCTGGATACAAAATATTGCGTGGCTCTTGTCCATTCCAGATAAGTGCTGAGAGACTTCCTGATCCCAGGGTGGTTGTGAGGAAACCCTGTTCCTAACACTGTCTTTAAGGGAAAAATGCCAATAAGGAAAAATGCACTTGAGACTGATCTCTTTAGATTAAGCAAACCTGTGCCCAACGCAAACAATTTAATTATGTGCAGAATTGTTTTGTTGTTTGGGTTTCGGGTGATTTTTTTTTTTGACTTGGTCATGTGTTCTTGGTGGCTGGCAGAGGAGGGGATCTACAGAGAGGGTGGGAATCGCCTCTTACCACAGTGCATTTCATATTTGTCTTGAACCGCGGTGAAGACCAAAGAGTATGAAATTCTCCCCAGAAGGAAAGTCTGGAAGAAAAATACACTTCACTGCAAACTTCCAAAATTTTCGAAAAGTAACTGAAATACATCAAGGCAGATAAATTTTGCTATATAAATTTTATATTAAATCATAGATTCATAGAATCATATAGGTTGGAAAAGACCTTTAAGATTAAGTCCAACCGTTAATCTAACAGTACCAAGCCCACCGATAAACCATGTCGTTAAGCTCCGTATCTACACTACTTCTAAACACATCCAGAGATGACAATTCAACCACTTCCCTGGGCAGCCTGTTCCAAGGCCTGATGACCTGACAGAATTTTGCATAATGGCTTAAGCAGTTTACTCTACTGCTGGTTATGTAGCTATACTGACCTGTGTATGCCCTGTCATGCATTATTTCTTTCAGGCCAGAAACAATTTTACAAAGAAGTAATCCTACTCCCTTGCAGATATTTCTTCACAGTTTATCATTAGAAATTTGAGTTTCATGGCTTCATGCTAGCAAGAAACACTAAATACAGGAGTAATAGTATTCCAGTGCTTTGAAATAAGGGAACGTGAAAGAATTTTACCAGGATTTTAAAACAAATTGAGCCAAGATGCAACCCCAAAATATCTATATTTAGACAAGTTATTTTGTTGAAAAACGTAGTTTGTAAAGAAGAGGTACCTAGGATAGGACAGACTGTGTGAACTAGGTGAGATAGCTTTCTTAATGCTAAATTTCTGCTTACTTTTCTGTATTAAATTAGAACCATTGTTTCCTCCAGTCATCTTGTATTTTTCCTGAGCTGCAAATAATGAAAAATTAGTTGAGCAACTGACAAGACTTACTACACAGCTTTTTCTGATTGCTTGTTTAACATTTTTCCCCAAATATATCAGTAAGGATTTAATTGGCCAATGTTATTATTCAAGTAGACATCTAAACTATCTCTTCATGACAGGCTCAGTTATTTATTCAGTTACTTATGTCCTTAAGTTTTCTGACTTTTTAAGTCCGTTTCCTCTCCACAATAATTTCTGAATTCTGCCTCTTCTAAAATTTGTATTTTGTAGTGCATTTCAGATTTATGTGTTCTTACTGTCTCTCACGTGGAGGAGAAAAGCTGCTAGTGCTGGCATGTTCAGTTATTCTTAGGGCTAATACCCAGTTTTATTCTTCAACAAACATTATTTGAGCAAAAGGTCATTGTACTTATACTTGCACTGAATCAGGAGATGACAGGATGCCTGTGTGAGTTGCACAATATTCTCCTTCACATCTTCAAGCCCATATCTGGTTTACTTTTATCTCCAGCTGTATATGTGGCCACAGATATGCTAATGTGCAAAAGCAGTTTTACCAGGTATCTGCTTAACGCTGACATTTGTCCTGCAGAATCTGCATCATGTTAACCTCTTTTGTCATGTGCTGTGCTGACTGGGTTTCTTGTCCCTAGCTCCTAATAAAATGTGACTTTTTTTTTAAAGACAGTACTCTTCTGCAAGTATATTTTCAAAACATAACTGGATGAGTCTGAAAGATATTTTCTTGTGTAGTGTTACTTTTGGTTATAAGGACCAGACAGAGAACCTATCCCCAGATACCCAGTGGATACCTTAACGGAAAAAATACACCCTTTTTCACTACAACTGCAATTTAAATTAAGTCAGTCACAGATTCAGTGATTCTTGGTAAGTAGTACACATTTGTGTGAAGCTTGCATGTGTACTGTAAAGAACCTCTGATGTGTTCAAACCACTTTCAAACAACTGTACATCTGAAGAAGTGATGCAACGTTATTTTCACAATATGATGTCTGTGTTTCTTGGTAGATAAGGACAGCAGTGACAGTAATTTATGACACTGCTCTTCCGAAAACCAGCTGAGACCCAGGACTGCCAAATTAGATTAAGGTGCAAAGAGAAGCTCTCAAAATAATATTGTGTGAGTCAGAACACCACTGGAGAGCCTCCAGCTACTCAAAATCTCACCTGCTTTTCTTCCTTAGCAAGCTAAGACAGTGCTGCCAACTCCAGAAATTTAATTACGGCTGTCTGACGTTTTACTTAAAGCGCTGTTCCTACTGGCATGTGACCGTGTGAGAAATTCAGCTTCCACTTAGAGACACATGAAGATCCTATCCATCAAACTGCAGAAACTAGCAGGCAGGGTGCATGTGCACACAACTGGCTCACAAAATGGAGGAGGAGAAGCACTCTTTGTTGAATGTTAGACAAAAGTCTGCCAGAATAATTTTGGTCTAATCGTTTTTGCCTTGGGAAAATTTCATGTTGGCCTCAAATAATTGGACTGGAAAGGCATCAGTTTCAAGTTTTGTTCGTAATTACAGGAATAGGCTTACAGTGGGACAATGAGATCTGCATCCCTGTTTTTTATGTTTTAAAGAAGAGCTCATTTTGATATTTTATTGAAAAAATATGTGAAAGCTTTATAAGAGTTTTCATAGAAATCCATTTTACTGGAAAGTATAGTATCTGCAGTATCAAAATTCCCTGCAGGAAACCAAATTGTCCTGAAAGAAAAGTTAATTCAGAGATGTTCTATTTATTTTTTCACACAGAGTTTCTTATTATATGTCAAAATAGAATCTTCTTCCCTTCTTAGTGAAGAAGCCTTCTCTCAGCAACATTTTGGTAAGACCACATAAAGAGAAATTAAAGAGTTCAAGCTGACTAAGGATCCTGTGCATCAGGTTTTTCTGAACTGGAACAGAAAAAACAATCAGCTGTGGCAAAGCAAGATTGTATAGCGTGGTATAATGGTATTGCCTTGCTGAAGATCAGAGACTCTTACTGTTAGGACAGGAACAACCACTGCAATAGCTGTGCTCAGAGCTTCCTCTGACAAAGCTCAAGTACCACTTCAAGGAGAACTTCAGAGTCACTCCTGTCTCACAAACGTGAATGCAGCACCGATGAGCAAACAGCAGATCAATTGCCTCACAGGATGGCTGCCCTCTGTCAAACAGGGTAACTTGAAGGAAATTACATAAATGTAGCTATTTTGCACATATTTTCTGCTAGATGTATGGACTGAGAGGACACTAGTGTGTGACCCTTGACTACTAGTAGGTACAATTTCAAATGGTGAAGTCTCACAGAGGACGGCAGCTTCATGAATGTCTTCTGATGGGACCTGTGTCAGGTGTAAGCAGTGCTTTTGAGATGGGAGAGGAGGTGGGATAGCAGGGTGAGATAGGAAGGTCTACGTGTGCAGATTTGCAGAATGATGTAGCATAGGGAGAAAATGGAAAGCAAGATGAATAGGTTTGTTTTTTTTCTAAATAGTAATTGCGAAATCCTTGGAGGGATGGTCACAGAGCATATGGATTGCTTGGAAGAGGAGAGAATAGGCTGTGGAGAAAGGGGTACGATATGTGGCCAGGAACAACTAAGCTGTTCTTGCACACTCCCTCAAAAGGAAGTATTTGAAATAACCTGTTGGTGGAAGAGGGACTAAATGTGTCAAACTGCCAGCGGCAAGATTGGTTTCAGAGAGGTTCATGCCATCAGCTACACAGTATGTGTCCCAATGAACAGTGTTTTAAATACAAAGACAGAGGTCTCTATTTCTCTATTTGAGGTACACAGTATGAAGATTTTTCATATTATCTCATTTGTCTTGGTGACAATAAAAGGGTGAATTAGAGTTAATGGATCAATATTAAACTGTTAATCCCTATCAGATGCAGCACCAAAGAGAGCTAACTTACCTTGTCAGGCAGCATGAGAGAGATACTGTCGTACCATCATAGAGCCTTGAGACACAAAAGCCTTGTGTCTCCAGTTTTGTTTAGACAGCTTGTTTCATAAGCTTCACTATTGGTTTGGTATTATTTATGTGTATCCTCACATTTAAGTGCAGTTCATGTTAAATGTTGTTTTATCATCTGGAAAGCCTTGAGGGCTATGAAAGTCTAATGTCATCAGACAGCTTTATTGATAAATGCTTCTGCTCATGAAGCTGTGGTCCTGAAATCAACGGATCATTCTTTTGGTAGCATTTTCAGTGCTCATTGCTGCAATCTGCAGCCAGAAATCTTCCAAGTACCTTTCCTGTGCCTGCCTTTTGCCAGACTGCACTCTGCCTTTTACAAAGGTGAAGGTTAAGGTGCTGAAAGTTCGCTTTCAAAATCCTGTATCATGCAGTGGTTGAGATTAATCAGAAGAATTTAAGAGTATTGAAAATATTGCTGATATTTTTGCAGCTTCATAATGTGTAATGAGATCTCCTAGAATAAGGCATCTTGGCCTTCTTGTTTCCTTTGGTTTTAATCTTTGACATATCAGAGATTAATTTTTAAAACCACAGATTAGTGGTAATTTAAGAAGGTCAGAGAACATGACTAAGACCTTTGGTTGCTCCTTTTATTTTGTCTTTACATTGACCAAATAACCTTCTGGGGCTTTAGATTTAGCATGTATTAATTTTAAAAGCACTGCAATCCCTTTCCTCTGTATGTGACAGAAAAGCCACTTCCCAAATATCTGGCACTGGAGTTTCCCCTCAGTTTTGTACTTGTGACCCCACAGTGAGACTGTAAGAAGTATGGGGGAGCTAGGAGAAGGTGAACTATTTTTGTACTCTCTTACATGACAGCAGACATCCAGACAGCTCTGGCAGGACCAGAGCGCTTCACACTTGGCAATGTGACTGCTGGTGCTACAGGGGTAGTACAAGTCGTGTAGTGTGGATGGCTGGGGGTCTTGCAGTTTGCCATAGTAATTCTGCTCTCTACCAGAACGAGTTTCAGTTTGTGGCATGATTACAGTCTGGATACTTTAACATATATTTGTGTTTGCATGTATGTGCACAACCTGTTAGCTGGTGTTTTCATGTGGCTTCCTCCCTCCCCAGTATTTTGATAGCCAGAAGCTGCTTGTCCCTTCCTTTTCCCTTGCTCTCACATATGCTTAACTGAAACTGTGGCTTTGTGGTTAACTGTCTTTCAAATCTTTTTTCTCTTCATCTTTCTCAGCTCTGCCTCCTCCCTGACTCTTACAGCTGCTTTTGTCTTCTGCATGCATGCAGCCTGACCTCACACTGCTGAAATCCTCCTAGTCTCTCTGTAACCAGCTTCCACTTCACCTTGATCTATTACAATCCTGTGGCATATCTGCCCCTCCATGTAACCACAACCATGTCACACCCATGGATCCTCCGTTTTAGTCTTTTGCTTGGTCCTTTACTAAAGAGATGTGACTGCACAGCCATTTTCCTCTCCAGCTTGCAGGAAAGCTTAGGGTGCAGTTTCAAGCTGTGGCTAAGCCTGTCTGATAATAAAGCAGTTGCTGAGAGACAGTCCTGCTCCCCTGTCTTCAGATTCCCCCCTTTGTGCCCATCTCTCTTGGAATGCTAACTCATCTGATGAGAACATTTTTTGTTTTGTTACATTTTGTGTTCCCCACTTGGATTTTCCATACCTAATTTAACTGTAGTTGCGCAATAGCTGTGTCTGATGCAAAGGGAGTGGTGGCAACCTTTAGGGCTGGAAGGTGGGGTGGGTCCCTTTTTGGCAGTAGCTCGCACACTGACTTTGCTGCGCTGTGAAAAGTGTCTCTGAAAGGAAGAAGTAAGAAAAGAAATGGCTGGCTACAGATTTTCCCAGGAGAAAAGGGCATCAGTTCCTTGTGGCTGTTGGCTGCAGTAGACGACAGCAGCAAGTGATGTGAACAACCTGGGTGAGATTGTACCAGGGAGTGAAAAGGAGGAGGGTTAACTTCCTTTCCCTGCTGCTTGTCCAAAAGCAGTCTGTAATAACTTAGATTTTATGGTTTTGGTAATTTTTTTCATTACTGCTTCAAAGTAAATGAAAAATACTGAAAAAAATAGCATTACCTGAGTTCATTGCTGATTTTGAAATACAAACCTAAAAAAAGGGAAGGTGATACAGCCAATTGCTTTTCTAAATAGGAATGTAGATGGGTTTTATTGGTGCACTAGTGGATCTGATTCTCGTTAAAGGTTATAAATTTTTAGATGTATGTCTATTAGTTAACGACAAACTTGTTAACGTGAAAACGTGTAGCAGTACATAAGGAAGCTTTCATGATTTTGAGACATCTTTTTCAAAGCACATTTGAAGACCTACCATACTTTGCCCTCGTTTGTCACAGTTTAAGAGCGTGTTACCTTCAGATTAGCTGTAATTAATGTGTTAAAGGGACTTTCAAAAGAAACCTATTACATTTGTTATCACCTCTTGAAATGGAATTAAATCACTTGCCTGAGTCATGAAAGCGATGCACATATCTTAGAAGAGGGTTAACTGCAGTGTTAAGTAGCTCTGTTGTCTGTGTGTGGCTCTGTATGTGGGTGCACATGCTTTTAGCTTCAATTAAGGAGACTGATTTTATTTTCAGAGGACTATAAATGCCACGAGACTGGACAGTAAGAGGTAGCATTGTAATAAGCTGGTTTTTATGTTGTTTAGAAAAGAGAATTGCATAACTAGGCTTTTTTCATGTGAAATCACTATGCTCACATTTGAAATGCATTGTTTTGCAATCTTTGTGCAAGTAATACTTACTTAAATTAAATAACTGGTTTTATGAACATTTACTTAAATTACCCCATGTATTATTCCATTGTTTCTGATGCTAATACATGTCATTCGTGTATGATATTAGGTCAGTGACAGCATTTAGCCCAGGATAATAAGTTGCATTTTGTCTGTGTCACTGTGACCTGCTGCACAAAACCACACAATATCTTTGGTTGGAAGAGACCTTCAAGATCATCTAGTCCAACCTTTGACTCAACACTGCAAGCTCACCACTAAACCATATCCCTAAGCTGTTTAAATAACTCCAGAGATGGTAACTCCATCACTGCCCTGGGCAGGCTATTCCAATGTTTGATAACCCTTTCAGTGAAGAAATGTTTCCTAATATCCTGCCTAAACCTCCCCTAGTGCAGCTTGCATTCATTTCCTCTAGTCCTGTCACTTGCCACCAGAGAGAAGAGGCTGCACCTCCTCACTCCAATCTCCTTTCAGGCAGTTGTAGAGAATGATAAGGTCTCCTCTCAGCCTCCTCTTCTCCAGACTAAACAACCCCAGCTCTCTCAGCTGCTCATTGTGCAACTTGTGCTCAAAGTCCTTCACAAGCCTCATTGCCCTTTTCTATCCAAGCTCCCGCACTTCTATGTCCTTCTTACAGTGAGGGGCCCAGAACTGAGCACAGTATTTGACGTGAGGCCCCACCACTGCCAAATAAAGGCAGAATGATCACCTCCCAACTTGTGCTGGACGCAGTGTTCGTAATACAACCAAGATGCCTTTGGCCGCCTTTGCAACCTGTGCACTCTGCTGACACATATTTAGTCCACTGTCGACCGATACCCACATGCCTTTTTTTGACTTGCAGTTTTCCAACCAGCTTTCCCCATGTCTGTAGCTTTCTATGGGGTTGATATGACCCAAGTGCAGGACCTGGCATTTGGCCTCACAGAACCTCATACAATTAACCTCAGTCCGTTTATCTACCTTGTCTAGATCCCATCATAAATCTTCCGTACCCCACCCAGCTTGGTGTCATCTGCAGATTTACTGAGGGTGTACTCAATCCCCTCATCCAGGACATTAATAAAGATTTTAAAGAGAACAGGTCCCAGTACTGAACCCTGGGGAACACTACTTGCGTGCCACCCAGATTTAGCTCCATTCACCACCACCCTTTGGCCTGGCCATCCAGCCAGGTCTTATCCAGTGCAGAGTGCATTTGTCTAAGCCTTGCACCACAAGTCTCTGAATGGTGCTGCTGTGGGAGACAATGCCAAAGAGTTTACTAAAGTCTGTGTAGACAGTGTCCACAGCTCTTCCCTCATCCACTAGATGGGTCAACTTGTTGTAAAAGATCAGATTAGTCAGGCAGGACCTGCCTTTCGTAAGGTCACCCCTGCTGACTGGGCCTGATCACCTGGTTGTCCTGTTTGTGCCATGTGATGTGACTTATGATGACCTGCTCCATAACCTTCCCTTGCCCTGAGGTCAGATGGACAGGTCTGTAGTTCCCAGGATTATCCTTTCAGTGCTTCTTGCAGATGGGCATCATAGTTGCTAGTTTCCAGTCAGCTAGGACCTCCCCAGTCAGCCAAGACTGTTGATAAACACTGGACAGTGGCTTGGTAAGCATTTGTGCCAGGTCCTTTAGTAACCTTGGATGCATCTTGTCTGGTCCCATAGACTTGTGGACATGGATATGGCACAGTAGGTCACTGATCATTTCTTCCTGGATCACAGGGGCTGAATTCTGCTCTGTATCCCTGTCTTGCAATTCAGGGAGCTGGACCCTCAGGGACCGGCTAGCATTGCTGACAAAATCTGAGGCAAAGTGTACACTCATCAGGTCAGACTTTTCCTTGTCCTTGATCACAACGTTCCCTTCCGCATCCAGCAGAATGCGGAGATTCTCCTTAGCTCTTCGTTTACTCTTAACATACTTACAGAAAAACTTTTTTATTATCTTCTTCAGTGATGCTGGCCAGATTAAGTTCCACCTGAGCTTTCATCTGTCTAATTTTCTCCCTACATATCCTTGCAACAACCTTGTACTCTTCATGAGTTGCCTGCTCCTTCTTCCATAGCCAGCAGACTTCCTTTTCTTTGCTGCCTTCTGTTTCGAGTGCCAGGCTCCAGCACTTCCTGCAGCTGGACACCTGGACATGTGCATGTTTGAAAAGGAGTTCCATATGTGTTGCCACTTGTCTTCTTGCAACGGTTTGGGTTTTAACCATTATTGTTTCCTCTACTGGGAAGGCAATGATGACTAGTTAGGTTCTCTCCTCAGGGCAGGAGAGGGGCCACTTGCAGCAACTGGATGTACCTTGTTCTCTGGCAGAGCACTGCTGGGCATGTAAAATATTAATTATGAAACATCTTTTCTTTTTACTTAGAAAGTACTGTTTCCTTTGACATTTCTGGCTTAGCCAGCAGGGTTAGTTTTATTCCTCTAAGGCTTTTACCCACTAGTGAACCAAAACAGTGGGTAAGATTCACAGGGTATTTCTGTCTTCCTCGGTTGTAATTCTATAGCAGCTTGCATAGAAATTCTAACTGTGTGTGTTTATTCAAGAGATATGCTTTCAAAGGATGACATCATTGTGAAAAGGGGAAGCTTCTGTAAATGAAGTGAGATTCTTAAAAGAGAATTGCTCTAAAGATCAGCAGTTGTGTCACTGGTACATTCAGCCTGTCTGCTGAGACAGTCCTGTCTCATTTCTCAGCAGTAGCCCTCAGTTCTGCAAAGTTATTCAAGATCAGTACAAAATCAAGCAGCAGGAAGGTCACTGTCCTGCTCATTAACTCTCACATGTTGCTTCATACTGGAATGGCCTGCCCAGGGAGGTGGTGGAGTCGCCGTCCCTGGAGCTGTTCAAGGCAGGATTGGACATGGCACTTGGTGCCATGGTCTAGCCTTGAGCTGTGTGGTGGGTGTTGGACTTGATGATCTATTAGGTCCCTTCCAACCCTGGTAATACTATGATACTATGATATGATATGATGATACTCATTATTCCCAAGTGCTTTACGTTATTCTGAGGTGACTTTTAAGGCAAGCTAGCCAATGCGGGAATGGGAATGTTAGGTAGAGCTTACAATTTCTTAAACAATAAAGTCTGTTCAGTGATGTTATATTTTTTGGTTTTATTAATGAGACTTAGACATAAAATGTTCCTTGACTGGCATTACCCAACTGTGTTGTACCAAATAACAATTCCTGCATATTGCAGTGACATACACTTTATTCTGCTGTGTCCCTGCAAGGCATACATTTAAATCAGAGCTTTCCTGGAGCTAACAGTGACAAAATATCTAGTAGTGTCTTATATTTTACACAGCTGCCCGCATAAATCACGTACAGGAAGAGAAGCAAAAGCTTTTTACAAACCTGTATGTTTTGGCAGCAGAAGTGCTCTCATATGATGTGAGATGTCACATCTAGGCTGCATTAGATAAAATCAGGAAGGAGAGAATATTGTGAAGAGAGTAAATTAGAAGCCTTTTCTCTTACGAAGGATTGCATAAATGGTGTTAGGGAGTTTGCTCTTTTCTGGTATTGCTACAGTGCATACTGGAGAATACAAATGAAGGGAAAATAAACAAGTGAATTAATGCAGTATAATTTGCAAACACAGCTTCTGTAGTTAGTGCATTGAATACTTTTTAAGATGATGGCATAGGGCTCTTTAAATGTATTACACTGCAGTCTGTGGTGACTGTTCCAGTCTTCAGTGTCAGCAAGGTGTGAGTCCCTCAGTTTGCTCTTCCAAGCAGTATGAAGCTGCAGGGTTTGTCAGTTTTTGTGTCAAAACCATAATGAAGACCCTTAGGAGGAGTCTGAAAGCTCTACTAAAGCTATGTTATACTGATGCTTCAGATAGCTCCAGAGAAGGAGCTGTCTCTCTTATCCTTGTTCTAATTTTCCTCTCCTGTCTCCAGATACAATTACCCTGCCCCAATATTGGTTATTTGCACATGATTCTTAGCCAGATTTTAGAAGTCACTGTAGATTAGAATCATATAAACGTATGTCAGAGTATGGATGTTATTTACACTGAAGGTAAAACAAAATCTCTCATGGCTCTCTCTGGCCAAGTCAGTATTCCAAGCTCACTGCTTTCTGCACCAGTCATTGGTAAAGATTACAGCAGTAGATGCAAACATGAGATAACTGCTTGTGCTAGGAGAGTAGAGCAGGGAAACCATACAATACCCAAATTAAACCTCAGTTGTAATATGACTTTTCTTTCAGACATATGAGTAGTTTACCCTTCCCAACATTTTATCATTCCCACTTTACCCTGGCAGTGCTGCAGTCCAGGCTGAGACGCCCTTTAAAAATGCTTCAGTGTTTTATTGTTTTCAGTTTTACTTGGTCCCATGAGAATAGTTTTAATGTGCCAAACCAAACTTGTATGGAAGAGCTCAAGCAATTGCAGTGGAAAAAGGTGGCTAATATTTGGATCACGGAGATGAAATTCCAGCGCAGAAGTGTGCTAAATAGACAAGGACAGGAAAAAGACCATGCCACGTCAAGATCTCCTTTTGAGGTTACCATAGGAGAGCTATGTGTGCTCCAGATAGCTTTACAAATAACAAGTTAGGAATCATATTGCTTGCCTACTACCCTCAGATGACTAAACTACATTGTTATTTTGAGTGGCCTGTGTTAAGGGGGATATTCATGCACCTTGATGTGCCTGCCAAGGAAAACTTCCCCATGCACGCACAAAACAAGGAAAGTAATGGAGTTACTCTGAAAATACGGTGCAGTTCACTGACAAGTGGCATGAACATAGAAAGCAGGATTATTTTGAGAAATGTCTTTCGAGGTACAGGTGAGAAGCAGCAGTGTAGGTAGAGCCTGGGAGCAAAAGCAGGGATGGGAACCAATGGGTGACTGGTCTGACCCCAGGTTCATATAACCTGCTAGAACTGGCTCATATTTCCAGCCAAATGCGTGTCATGCAGAGTGCCTATAGCTTTTAGTGGCCATCATCTGCAGGGAAAAAAGCAGATACAGACTGTTAAGGCACTGAACTTCTCATCTGTGGGCCAAAGGCACCTGGCATACCCCGCTTTCCCAGCGAAGAAGAGGAAGGCTGTGCTGGGCTGTGACTGCTGCCAAATCACCTGAAGTCTTTCTCCCTGGCTTTATGTCTACCAGCCTGACACAGAAAGTCAGATCTTGTCATTGGCTATGAGTGAGGGCTGGGGGATCTCAATGAAAATACGTGGAAGAGCAACTTCTGCAGGAAAACACAAATTTGCAAGGTCCTTCCCACTCTGTGTAAGTATTGTGGTAGAGGACCTAGAAGTGGAATGTCTGTCACTTATATGAGGCATGCAGCTGTTTATACAGTGGGTGGAAAACAGCACTTCAGGGCCCCCACCTCTACCTCCCAATAGTAAGTAACATATCTGTAAGTAGACAGAAATAGAAGCATGCTAAAAATTTGGCAGGAGTTGGCCACTAAGATGAAGGTAACATCTTCGTGATGTGAAGAGGCTGAGTAAGCTTGGTCTGTTTAGCCTGGAGAGGAGAAGATTGAGGGGAGATCTCATAAATGCTTTTAAGTAGCTAAAGGGTGAGTGTCAAGATAGTGGGACCAGGCTCTTCTTGGTGGTGGCCAGTGATAGGACAAAGGGCGATGCTCATAAACTAGAACAAAGAATATTCAATTTGAACATAAGGAAAAGTGTTTTCACGCTGAGGATAACAGAGCTCTGAAACATGCTGCCCAGAGAAGTAGTTGTCTGATTCTCTGGAAGTATTAAAAAAACCACTTGGACGTGTTTCTGTGTGATCTGCTTTAGGACAACCTGTGTGGCAGGAGGTATGAGGCAGGTGATTTTCAGAGGTCACTTCCAACCCCTACTGTTCTACGATTCTATGATTCTGTGATTACACTGTAGTTAATGTCTCAGGATTGCATTTATGGCTTTTAATCAGGTTGGGTTTTTTTTTCGGAAAAGCTGCCTTTATTTACACTTTTTGAAATGGATATTGATTGTAGAACTGAAGGGTGTCTAAATATCAAGTGTAATTATCTTCAAGTGTAATTATCTTCAATTCACCTTTTCCAGAAAATGGCTGGGAGTAAAGCTCAAATTTATAGCAAAGCAATTCAAGGCTGTGGAAAATATTGTAATGATATTGGCTGAAAAAACCTTTGTTTGAAGAGCACTGAAGGAACTTTCCTTTTAAAAAGCTGGAGATGCAAATTCATCCTGTTACAAGTGTTGTGGGGAACTGCCTGAATACTAGTATGTTTCTGATATTTATGTCAGAATTTCACATAATTTCCATTCAAAGACATAAACGAAGCATACTATTTTCAAATCAAATAAGGAGCTAGAAGTCTGCATTCTCTGGGATTGGAAGCCAGGACATTATACACTCATTGCAAGACCTACAAGAACTGATCCTGCAGCATCTGTCAAGCCAAAAAACCACACCCAAAAGCTTTAGCTGCCTAAAGCATCATAAAGGAGCCTAACTAGGTTAGATCCAAAACACTCCTTAGTTAGTAAGTGTCTATTAGTCTGTCCTCTTGTCTTCCCTGACTGACTTGGTCAGAAACACCCCAGGGCTTTTCTGCTTAGTTCCTAACTTCTGCTTTAACCTTATTGGGATGAGATCCTAGCAAATGCACTGCATAAGCATCCTCTGGGCTCCAACTCATGCTGCGTGGGAGCAGCCTCTAGTTAGCCAGCGGCTCCCAGGATTATGTCTGGTTTGTTTTCTTTTTTTTTTGTAATCCAATGGCTACTTAATATTAAATGAATGTAGAGTGATAGGGGCAAACCTTCACTTCCATGGCAGTTCCCTCATTGCTGGCTTGTAGATTCACAGTCTAATGGTCTGTTTTATTAATTAATAATTCCTTCCTTCCTTCTATGTAGAGTTGCTCTGTTTCTTAGAGCTAAGTTGATGACAGTCTGTACCATGATGAAAACTGTTTAAGGGAAACTATGTGATGAAGAGTTCCTGCATGACAAAATGGTGCACCTAGAAAGCACACCAGCTTGCCTGGGCCACTTGAGTAGTGGTGCTGCAGTAATGTACTACTGATTCTGCAAGACTTTGGGTTACTTGAGAGTACTTAAATGCAAAATACAAAGCTCCTGTGTGATGTTATGAAGTCCCTATGCCAAAAATCTTCTGGCAATGTAATCCAGTCTCTTTTGTCAAGTTGTGTCATGAATATTCCAGACAAGGTGGGGTTACTAAACCTTACAAATTATCTTTCCAGAAGCTGCTTGCTATAACAACGGGGTGGATCAGATCTTGTGCTGTGGAGTGCAGTTTCAGAAAGTGGAAAATCCCCAAAGAATTAAAAAAGGAAATTACAGGTTGTTTTTTTTAAAGTCACAGGACAAGAGATGCTGATGGGACTAAAGGAGGCTTAGGAAGGGTACCCTTTTTGAAGCTCGTGTAGAGGAATAGGTCCTGAGAAACTGATGGGATGCTGAACAATGCATCAGAGAGATCTGCGTGCAAAGGAGAACAGGGACCTGAAAAATCTTTCCTGAAATATTTTCCTTCAGAGACAGAGGCATACCCTGATGCGAGCATAACCCATTCGTATGGCAGACTCCCTCATGGTTTCTACCGAGGAGTATACTTGCGTAACTGCTTGGCAAACCAACGTGCTGGCAGCTGAAACAGTCACTCTTACACAGAGCTATTTGTGTGTTCCAAGCCTAGGTCCCTGGATAGCCCTTGTTAAGTGCTTGCCTTGCAAAGGATAACATGTAGTGGAAGTCCTGCATGGAGGTTTTTGCATCAAACAGCAAAAGGATTTGCTTTCTTTCTTGCTTGTAGTTGTATAAAGCATGAAAACGCAGACTGTGAATGGGTTTAAGCCAGACCACCCCCAGGGTGTATGGATGCCTCTGGTTGTCTTCATGGGTGTCCATAACATTAATGTCTCTGCATTGTGGTAAAAAGGGTGGCAGCTTTGCCTTATCTCTGTAAATGTATTTTCAGTCATAGAACCACAGAATACCGTGTTAGAAGGATCTCAAGGATCTTCTGGTCCTTTCAATTTCTTGGAAAATGTATGGTCTGGATAAGATGGCCCAGCAGTCTTTCCAGCTGAATCTTAAAAGCATTTAGTGTTTGGGATCCACCACTTCCCCGGGCAGTCTATGGCAATGGCCGATGGTTCTTGTAGTGAAAATTTTTCCTCTTGTTTCCAATGGGAATCTCTCCAGGAGCAACATATAGCTGTTACCCCTTGTCTTTTCCATGTGACTACTTGTGTAAAGGAAATCTCCATCTTCTTTGTAGCCACCCTTCAAATAGTGGAACACGGTGATAAAGCCTCGTCTAAGGCTTTTTTCTGTAGGATGAACAAACCTGTTTCTCAGTTCTTACTCACAGAGATCATCTTTGTGGCACTTTTCTGGGCCTTCCTGAGCCTGTCCACGTCTGTTTTGTGTAACAGAATGTATACAGTATATATATAAATATATATATATTTAATGTATAATACAGAAGAAGTGTGCTGTGCCTAGTGTTACTTCTGTGTGTAATACATGCCTGACCATCACAGTCATTTGAAAGTAAAAGATGCTGTAAAATATTAATGAAGTTTTTCTTGCGGACTGTATGTATGGGTACACTTGCTGCTCCGTCCGTGATACTTCTCAGTCTGAAGAATACACAGTCCTTATGGAAAATTAGTAATAAATATGCAGTGTATTTGTGGATTATATTGTTATGTTCATCTTTACTTTTTCCTCCTTTCATCACACTTCAGCTCAGCAACTGTACCTTTACCTAGTTACGGACACATGAAAAAGACTGAATATGATGCAGGAAAACATTGAGAAGCACCCAACTAGTATTTTCACAGGTTTTCTGTCGCTACTATATTTAAAGTACTGACACACAGTTATCATTTGGCAAGTAAAACCCAGAAAAGGACACTTAATTTTGTCTCAAGTTTGTAATAGTGGTCCAAAGCTGTAAAGAATAAAGCCCATATGATAAATGAAAGTTTTGACAATACCACGGGATATCTGGGAGGTAGAACTAGTTAGACAACAAGCAACATTTTCAAGTAAAATAAGTAGTTCTGTTTAGTTACTGACAACTAAAATGACCGACAACATGCAGCTGTGTCACTTTTCAAGATCCAGATAAGTGTTATATTCCTTGTATTTTGAGTTGCAGTTTTGTTTTCAAATGTAAAATATTTAACTTCCAAGACAGACGTAATTCTCCTGTTGTTCAGTTCTGATTAATTTTATAGTATTGAACAGCAATTCACCCCTCCACATGACAATTCCAGCCTGTGACCGAAAGAGATGAGACTGTGAGGTTCAAGTAAATGCCTTATTTGAGCCTTGCTTACAAGTTTCACTGCAAGTCTCAAGCCAGCAACATATTTGAACTATACTTACAGGTTTAATGTGCCACTATTACACGTTTCACAGGTACAACTGAAGAATGCACTATTATGACTTAATAGGAAGAACACACTACATCAGCCTAAAAAGCACACCAAATATCGTCCATGGGTTAGTCCTTTGTCACACATGTACAGCGTGCTAAATATTCGGTTTCCCCTCCACGTAAGGCCTCTCAATCTCAGAAAAGTTAACGGGGCCACTGTCCTGTCCAGTGGTAGAAGGCTC
Organism: Phoeniculus purpureus; assembly: GCA_028565055.1. Taxonomy (NCBI): domain Eukaryota; kingdom Metazoa; phylum Chordata; class Aves; order Bucerotiformes; family Phoeniculidae; genus Phoeniculus; species Phoeniculus purpureus. The sequence continues at coordinate 30,700,755 of JAOXOE010000874.1, forward strand.
TCCATACAGGCAAGATGTTGGACAGGACACCTCCAATCCCTAACCAGATTTTGTCTCCAGATTTCGATGATTATGGGCAAGACTATACTTGGGTGGATCACACTGTCTGGAATGATTATCTTTGTTGGTGTGGTGGACCATTATCTATCCGTGGGCGAGGCTTAGTTTGTATTGTTCTTTTGTTAATTTTGTGGTAGTCTAGCTTACACGGTTACTGAATAGTGGTTGAATCATACTCAGGGCATTTTGTTTGTTAAAGGATTTGAGGGCTCAGTTTCAAGTTCTCAGTATGATGCAGTTCAGGCAGCTGAGCCCTTCCCACAGGCTTCCCCTTACTGATGTCTGCAGAGACAAGGGTCTGCAAAAATGAGTTGGAGCTGACTTGCATTAACAGCTCCCTGTGCTTCACTTTTATTCTGCAAAAGTAGTTTGGCCAGGTGATACTGTGTATTTCACCTGGGGATCTGATCCACAGTTCAGCCACTGACCTGTCCTTTCTATGGGCCAGGTAGAGTAACCAGTTAGTACCATGTTTCAGTACAAGTTTCCTCTCGATATTACAAAGGTAGGTATCTCGCAGTGTCTATACGAACCCTTACTTGAGAGATTTTACAGCAATTCTTTTAATTCAACTAACAGCAATACGTACTACAGTCATACGAATTATGATAACAATGAACATTTGCAATGAGTTAGTAATTCATCCTATTTAACCAAAAATATTTCACAACTCTGTGTCCGTTATTTGGTCCTGCAGCTCATGTGTAACTTGAGAGGCTGGACCCACCCTGCTGAGATCTCCTGCTGAGATCCAACCTTTAGGATCACTATTTTTAGGGTCCAAGATGATTGACTTTTGATAGATTCTTTCCCACTCTAGACCATTGTTGTAGTAATATATTTTATGTTAAAATTTGCATCAATTATAGTAGTAGAATCAAGAATATAATTCACAAGTACATCTGTACAGAATGATGTTACGACTGAATAGAATAGACAAGCAAGAGAAAACGCAGATTTTCATGGGAAAGTACTGAGTGCTGGCTGAATCTATGTAAAAAAGTGTGTGCTGAAGGGCAGCAGACCTTGAAGGAAGAATATCAGCTACATTCTTCCAAAGCATAGATGAAGGGGCAGCTTGACTGAGGCTAAAAGATGAGGCTAAAAGGCAGCACAATTCAGCAGTTTAAGAATTGGAACTCTTCTACATATATGGACGCAAAAACTTGGAGTACAACTAAAAGACCACCGACTCAATTCACTGGGCACGTGCAAGAGGAATGGGAGTATATAAATTAATTCCAGGAACTTACTAGAATGTAACTGCCTTTTATTCAGAAAATAACGAATATGTAAGGCATATGATCTATGTATTGTGTGTTGCCTGCTAGGCTGGATGCATGCTATGGGACATCATTCCCATGCACCCGGATTGCTGTAGTGATAGGGTGCCTGGCACCTAAAACTTAAACGGAAGTGTTGGAGACTTCTTCATTTTCCCAGATTTTACACTATCAGTAGTTTTAGCCCAGCAGGATTTTTTGTTCTGGGAAAGATGTTTGCTGATGCAACTCTGGTGAGAAGCTTCACGAAGGCAGAAGCTCCTCCCTGTCTCCAGTTACTCACTGCCTCTGAAAGTTTGAACCAATCAGCACTTCTGCAGATAAGCATGTTTTGCAGAGAGGAAAGCAGATGGGACAAGTTTCCCACTTCCTGTTGTAGCGGAGCTTTTGTTTTGGGAAGAGCTGTATGTTCAACCTGTGGTGGCCGTTTCCCATGGGAGCATGCTGATGGTGTACAGTGAGTCTGTGGAGACCCCAGAGCTCAGGAGAGAAGAATAGTTGCAAAACTGTGGTGAACTGCATGGAGGAAGAGAGTCTCATCTGCAGCCAGTGTAGGATGAATTGCCAGAGCAGAGGACTGACTGGCCCCGAGGGCATTAAGCAGGTGAAAGGAACCATTAGTGCTGAGGAGGGGAGCCTGCTGCGGCAGATGGGTACTGGGATGACCTGCAGTCTGCAGAAATGCCCCATTGTTTGCTCATTGCTTCTTGACCACCGCTGAGAAAAGACTGGCTCTTTCCTTTTAGCTCCTTTAACAGATGTTAGAAAAATGGGTAAGATCCCCGCTAAGCCTTCACTTCTGAGCTGTCCAATTGCTCTCAGTTTCTCCTCATTTTAAAATTGCTTCCCTCCCTTCATCATCTTCGTCGCCCTCCCCTGGAGTCATAGAATCACAGAATCATAGAACAGTTTCTGCTGGAAGAGGCCTTCGAGATCATTAAGTCCAACCTTTTCCTAGACTTATCATCACCACTAAACAATGTCCTTCAACACAACATCTACCCTTGTTTAAATGTCTCCCACCTCCCTGGGCAGGCTGTTCCAATGCCTGACAACCCTTTCAGTAAAGAAATTCTTCCTAACATCCAACCCGAACCTCCCCTGGTGCAGCTTAGAGCCATTTCCCCTCATCCTATCACTCACCCCTAGCAAGAGCAGACCAGCCCCTGCCTCTCTATAATGTCCCTAAAAGTGGATGTAGAGAGCAATAAGTTCTCCTCTCAATCTCCTCTTCTCTAGGCTAAACAGCCCCAGAGCCCTCAGCTGTTCCTCATATGACACGTTCCAAATCTTTTACTAGCTTGGGAACTGCCTCTGTACCATCTCCAACACTTTAATGTTCTTCTTGTAGTGAGGGGCCCAAAACTGGACATGGTATTCAAGGTGTGGCATCACCAAAGCTGAGTAGAGGGGAATGTTCACCTCCCTGCTCTTGCTGGTGACTGATACAGGCCAGGATACCATTGGCCTCCTTCGCGACCTGGGCACACTGCTGGTTTCTGTTCATCTACCTCTGTTAACACTCTCAGGTTTCTCTCTGCCTGGCAGCTCTCCAGCTACTCCTCCCTAAGCCAGTAGTGCTAATGGGGGTTCTACAGGACCCATCGTTCAGCCTTATTAAAAATTTCGCCTCATTAATTGGCCTTGGCTCGGCGATTCAGCCTATCTAGGTCCCACTGCAGCACCTCCCTACCCTCAAGCAGATCAAGACTTCCACCCCACTTGGTGTCATCTGCAAACTTAATAAGGGTGCATCCTATCCCCTCATCCAAATAATTGATAAAAATGTTAAACAGGAGTGGCCCAAGCACTGAGCCCTGGGGGACACCACTTGTGACCGACTGCCAGCTGGATTTAACTTCATTGACCACAACTCCAGTATGCCTGTTCTCTTTTGCACTGGGAAGTCCAGAACTGGATCAAACATTTCAGAGCAGAGGGAAAAGATCATCTTCCCTGACCTGGTACCATCAGTCCAATGCATCCATCAGTGTTGCTGACCACCTTTGTCAGAAGAGCATGTTGGTGGCTCATAGCTAATTTGCTGCCTACCATGATTAAGAAATATTTATTTTATTCTTTCATTCCTGCATGTTCAAATTATTTTCTCCTCTCCCCATTGTACTCTGGATTACTTTTGTGGCCCTCTTTTAACAGACCCTTTCTAACAGTTTAATGTCCTTGTTATCCTGGTGTGAATAGAATTAATTCTGCTTAGTGCTTTTATTTTTCAGATCAGTGTCCTCTAAGTAACTTCACTTTGTGAAGTTAACATCGTACTTGTTCAGTGTCTGCTTCTAGAATCAGTAGTTCTTAATGTCTGCAACCACTGCCAATGGGTGCTATGAAGAAGGACTCACGATTATGCTTCCTTCTATGAAGTCTAAAGTCACTGCTAAATCCTGACTACCACACTCAGGGTGCAGTAAGTCAGAGACTGCAGCTGCAAGGAGGAGTGGACAGGACAGATGACCTTAAACTAACCAACAAGGTCTTCCATTCCATTTACATCAAACTCAGGATAAAACTGAATATGATTAACTATAAAACTTTATTGTTTTCAAATCTGTAAGTCTCTCTTCCTTATTCCTTTTCTTCTTCTTTGGGAAGGGAGAGGGGTTGAGAGACAGCATCTGTCACTTTTCCAGTGGCTGGCCCAGCCTTAGCCCTTGGTGCTTGTGCTGAGGACTCCAGAGCTGGACACAGTACTCCAGGTGGGATCTCACCAGATCTGTTCATTGATCTTGCCAGGCACGAAGATGAACCTGGCAGGTTGTTAGTTCCCAGGGTCCTCCTTTCTACCCTTTTTCAAAATCAGTGCAATGTTCCTTTTTTTCCAGTCACCACAGATTTATTACCAAGACTTCTTAGGCATCATGGAGGGTATCTTGGCAAGTACATGATCCAATTCTCTCGGGAGTCTGGGATGCAAATTGTCAGGTCCCATAGACTTACACATGCTCAGATTCCTCAGGGGAATAGAAACGTGATCTTTTACATTGAAAGGGATTTTGCCCCTCTGGTTCCTGTCTTACTATCCATCATCCTGGGAGGTGTTATAAGAGAGATTTTCAGACCGAGGAATAAAACGTGTTGAGTACCTCAGCCTTGTTTTTGTCTGTTGTCAGCTTGCTGTTGTTTTGCTGGTTTTGCTGGTTTATATCAGCTCTTGCTTGCTGTTTTGCTCATCAAGGTTAAGCTTTCTTTAATCTTCCTTTTCTGGTTGGCATAGCCATAGGAAATCTTATTATTATTCTTTGCATTTCTGGCCAAGTTCGTCTCCAGCCACACCTTGGCCTTCTTGACCTCTTCCCTACGCAATTGGGCAGTGTTGCTATACTCTTGCCAGCACACCTATTTCTGCTTCCACTGCCTGTATAGTTGTTTCTTGCCCTTGCAGTATAAGCACGAAATAACTCTAGAGGCAAGGTCTTAGGGATACTCGTTGGACCACCTTTGTAAAGCCGTACTGCACTGACAGACTTGCATTTTGTATAAGTTCTAGGCTCCTGTGTGAAAGTAAAATATTTGTCTCTTACTTCACTGCAAACATGCACGAAACCATGGTCCCATGCTCTAAAACCATGATGCCACTGGCATGGTTAATGTTTTAAAAAAAAGAATTGTCCCATGGGAAAATCCCCAAGTGACAGAAAGAGAGATCATTCTTGTGAACTTTAAATCCATACCAGAAGCTTGAAGGGAACATTAGAGGAGAATATCCCATATTATTTTTGTTAATCCATGAAAATATGGATTTATATGAAAATAAAGTTCCCTATAAAAGAACAAAGCACATTACATTCTGTTATGCTCATTTTTCTCATGCTAAAGGAAAACAGCAACCTTCTTGCTTTAGTTGCCTGTTTTCCCTTAAAATAAAAAACAACCATATCAAGAGTGGGTTTAGTATGTGGAAACAAGTACTGAAAATGTAAGTTCAGAACTTAAACAGTAACCATTGCTACTGTCTAAAACATACAACACTGGTGTTCATATAATTCACATTTTGAGAAGTGTGAGGGGTTAAAGTAGTACAGACCATGAGTTGTGATCAATATTCAGAATGACTGATAAAAAGAATATTGTCATTAAAAAGACAGATTACTGAAAACCGTCAATAGAGAAGAGGAGAGAAGCACTAGCAGATTAAAGGTCTGATTTTACAGAGGTATGGGAATACCCTGTGGCTGTTTTTAGTCACTTTTTTCTTGATATGCGTCTCCAGAGTTAATATTCTGCTGAAGATGGTTTCAGACAGACTGTGAGATGACTGCTGTACTCAGCCAAGTGGAATCCATTGGCGAGTTGCTGAGGCAGAACTGAAACTACAGCCTCACTTTAAAAACCAACCGTATTGTCAGCTATTCACTCCAAACACACAAATAGGATTCTCCTTCAAGTTTCTGGGGTTTTGGTATAGAATACTTACCCTTCAAAAAAAGGCAGCTTTTGAACTTGGTCATTCACCAGTTCCTTGGCAATCCCGGATGCTTTATGCTTAGAAGTACAAGAAAGGTGCAGAAGAACATAAAAGAAAGAGAATTATAACTATCTTTAACTGCTGCAATGGGAAATGCGTAGGATTAGATGAGGTAAAGGTATTTTATTTTCATAGAAACAGATTTTTCTAATTTTATTCATTTTTTAAATTAAGTTATAACTTTAATACTGCATAATCCTGGCAAATACTGTCTATTATGTCCTACATAGAAGGTCAGGAATACTGACATTAGAATTAAAAGTAACAATAATAAAATGAATGTATACTAATTACGTTGTAGTGTATTCATAGAATCATAGAATCATAACGGATTGGAAGGGACCTCAAAAGATCATCTAGTCCAATCCGCCTGCAACAGCAGGATCCCTGTTTACTTTCTCGGAGGCGTATTACAGATCTTCATTTACTGGTACCAGAAAGGGTAGTATAAAATCCATTTTTGGTCATTTTGAGCTGTAATTATCTCTTTTGGTAAGGACTGTTGTTGAAAGGGGTATATTATGACTGCTAAGAGAACAGATTTTTTATTAGCTGATTCATATAGGATCCATCCTATAAAGACATTAGCCATATGATTTGCTTTAGAAGCTACACCATGTTTTGATATCTTACTGGTACTATACATTTCAGATATTCAGCATGGAGAAGGATCGCAGCACTGAGGTCTGTGTGTCTGTACATTTTCTTTTTAAAAGAAGAGTCTCTGTAGAAGACTGAAAACAGTGTATTGGACGCCTATTTCAAACATTGCATAGATTCCTGGATGACCAGGTCAAGTATTCCTGATCAGGATGATTCCTGAATAGGTACTAGAACAGACTGCCCAGGATGGTGCTCTGGAGTGGCCGTCCCTGCAGGCATTCAGGAAACACATAGATGTGGCACTAGGAAATGTGGTTTATAGGGCATGGTGGACTTGATCATCTTGGAGATCTCTTCCAACCTTCATGATCCTATGATACTATGATCCTATGATATAAATGATATGATATAAATGCACTGATGATTTACAGATTGGTGTCTTTAGATCTTTTCAAGCAGTATCTCATAAAGCTAACAATTACTTTAGCAAATGTAGTAAGTAACTCAAGCTATTAGAATATCTGTGACCTTTCTTCAATGCAAATCATCCTCATACAGATCATGCACAGGATTCAAAATAATATGTTGACATTATATTCATACATTAAAGGTGAGTTTGCCTTTTAAATATTCTGTGGTGCATTAAGCAGAAGCTAGGTGCATGATACTGGAGAGAATCTGCAGAAAGTAAGAGCGGGTCCCTTTCTAGGGATCCCTTTCTACATTTTTAGCATCGTTTTGTTGCTAAAATTAATGTCAACAGCTGAATGGTGCACTAAGGAGCTCTTTTTGTCCTTAAAAGCTGTTGAGAGATGGTGTAGATATGTGCCTTCAGAGGAAGGGCAATATGAGCTTGATACCAATGTGGTAAGAAAGGAAATATGATGTATGAGTGAAAAGTGCACTGTTAATAGAGATGATTTGTTAATAGATCCTGCACTGCTGTTTGGTGCAGCAGACAACAATACAGGATGCAGTACGAAGGAGCATGTTTGGGTACAAGAGAAGGCCATGTATAGTTTCATTTGTTAGCCTGATACTTTTATGTAATTTTTGTTTATTTGTTTAAGGTAGGTTTAAAATATCAATCACAGCCACTGACCTGTGAGTGCATGTAAATAAATATCTTTGCTCAAATAGTTTGTGTACAGATGTTTGAGCCTGAAGAAACTTGCCATGTTTTCGTAGCTAAGGAAGTGAGTAATCAGTGAAACTAACATGGGTGGTATAGGAAAATTATGCACATGGTCTTGGCACAGAACTGTGCTTGCTACATTCCATGAGATATTTCATAATGGAAAACCAATCATTCCACTACTATAGGATACCTGCGTATCAGGCACATGTTGTGAAGCATCCAATGAAGTCACAGGACCTGACACATTAGGCCAGTAAAAGTCGAGTGAACAAGAAAGGAGAAAGAAAGTCACCGAGTGTTGACGTAGAAGAACAGGGACAACACCGTGTTTCATGTGTTTAAATGTCTTGATATTTAACGTGCTTAAATATTTTGATGTTCAATGTCTTAATGTCTTTATTCCTTAACTGTAATTTTTATCAATAAAATTTTACAGGGACAAAAGTGCAAATGGACAAAATGGTGATTAATTCAGCATCCATCGCTGTACAGCTAGCTGCAGTGGCAAAATGTTTGGCCTCGTGTCTAGTTATCAAGGCTGAGTCTTGTGACTCAAATAGTTGTCTTCTGGTCAGAATCCTCCTTCGCAATTGCTTATTTCACAGGCTTTTCTATTTGTTTTACATTATTTAGACAGGTTATTATGCAATGAATGCTTGATCAAGCTATAGCAATAAACAGATGCTGCTACTCTATATAGTGTTTCATTATTAACATTTTAAATTAAATATTTGCTTTAAATCCAAGCTCACAGATTGTGTATATCACTGTTCAGTCTGGATGTATTCAGTAGATTTTTGAGTTACCAGTTCCTCAGTATTTTGAAAGATGAAAGACCAGCAATGCCAGTATGTGTTTACCTCCAACTATACTTGAACAGTTCATGCAACTGAAGTTCAGCTCCAGAGCTCCTGTATGTCTCAGAGTACTCATGTCATATTTCAGTTACACAGATGGGATGATATGGAAGTTTATGAACAGGCAGAATACAAAAACTGGAAAAAAATTATTAGAAGTAAGAGTCTACTCAGCAGATTGTGGTGTGACATCCTACAGGCTCTTTGGTTGTGACTATTCATTGACACAGAAGTCTTCCATGACAAGAACATAGACATGTGTGTATTGATATAATATGTAGTTTATGCCATATGTGTTTATAAAGAGCGTTCAATTTAAACAACAGAACAAAGCAAAATTTAATCTTAAATACATTGTACCTGGAATTGCAGATCTTAAAACCGTTCTTCCTGCCAGTCCTGTTATTCTCAGAGTTAAGAAGCTTTAAACCGAGCCATCAGGACTTTAAGATACAGAAATTTCCAATTAAAGTCAAATAAAATACTGAAAGAAGAGGAAGACCAATGAAAGGCACTCTGAACAAGTTTAATTCTTCAGCATCCTAAGAATTTGTATTTTCCACATAAATGAAATTAAAAATCCAATTACATTTAACCTTCAAAATTCTTAGTGGCATGACCAGAAGAATTATCTTTTGGTGACATTTGACCAGGCAATGTACTCATAGCTCATCTATTGTGCTGAAGATGAAGGCTGTTAAAGCTTAGGATGAGCCAAGAACTGACTTGTCAGTCTGTCTTATTAGTTATGTGTAAGCTTTGCACAGTTTCTTTATTTCTTTATAAATTTAGTGTCTCAGACTTTAAAGCACCACCTTGGGGAAAGCTATAATTCAACTACTTAATGGAGGTGTGTGCAATCACAAGGAGAAATTATAACAACCTGATATGGATATAGGATAATGTGCAACTGTACTCATTAAATAAAAGGTTAGAGAAAGTCAGTGAAAAGGGGACCTCTGCATTTAAAAAAAAAATTATCAGGGCTAGTCGTTTGAGTGAAGGATAATTTACTTGTTCCCTCACTTACGATTTTATGAGATGTGATAGCAAAAAAAAGCACAAGTTTTGACCTAAAGGAATCTTGTTGCATTCATGATTTTTAAAACACTTTGAAGCTTTTCTACCCATGGTATAATCTGACTTGGCTCTTAGAAACACATTCATGTTGTGCTGTTATTACCACTATTATGTGGTTTCTTCTACTTCTTTTGTTATGCTTTGTATTTTCAAATTGCTTTGGCTGCATGGATACACTTGGATGGAAATGGGGATACCTTTAATGCGCATCACACTATCACACTCATACTTTCATGTCTTGCCTCTTAGGATCTGCATTAGAGGTGGATCCTTGAGCAGAAATCTCCCACATAGCATGGGGAAGGGCCTTTTTTCTTCTCTTTGCAGTTCTACAGCAACAGCTTTCATGTTCCTGTCCTCTCTGTCGGCATTTTATCCAAAGCAGAAGGAGTTCAGGCAGAGCTGGAAGAACTCTCACAAGTAGTGCAGAGGTTCTTGTGGGAGAAAATACAGTTTAAGAGTATTTGGCTATGCAGCCTGAATAGTGTTATGGATCGGGAATGCTTCCAGTCGGAAAGAGACTCTGGTGCTCAGCACTAGCAGAGTTCTTCTGGTGCAATAGAAAGTGACAGGCATGGGAAGATGTGGTGTTTGAGGCCTCCCTTACACATCTTGTTCCAGGTGAATGACCAGAGGTCAGAAGTGTGGAAGACCATACTGATGTGACCAAGGTGCTTTCAATCCTATAGATATGTTTCTATAGATATACACTAAATCAATACCTTTAGCTAGTCACAATCTCCTTTCAAGTGTGGATGTGTTTGTGTGTCCGTGGGGTTAGTTAAACTTTCTGTCACAAGGGACAGTTAGTGTTGGTTAGTGATCCCATTTAATTTTTAGCTTGCAAAATAAAGAGGGTCTAAAAGGGGTAAAAGGTGTGAGTAGTCCAGGTGTTCTGCCTTTCTCTGGAGACAAACTGCCTAATCCCAAAAGCTCACAATCATTCAGTGCAATGGACACACTCAGAAAGATGTCTGGAAGTCCTGAGCCTAGGAATTACGTTCCTTTCGGCTTTGCAACACAGTCTTAGCACTTTACTGGATATAGTCTGTAGTGTAGACAACACGGTTCGGAGCTGCTAGTTGTAAAATAATCAGACATCACACTTGTTCCTGAAGTCAGTCAGTGGTGCTTGCTGGTATGAAAATTTACATCTATCATCTCTCCTCTGTATCTACCCTACATAGGTGCCCACTGTGATCCCAAAAGGAAAATAATGAACTCCATTTGCTTATTATTGATTCACTAATTACATACTTTTTTAAAAAAAAAGCTTATTCAAAATTGCAAAAATACTATGTGTATTACCCTTTGTCTATCATAAGTTTGACATTTACAACCAGCATATCAAAAGTTTGTCTTCTCTGACACTCAGAAATTTTCTACCCTGCATTTTCTCCCAGAGCTGCTAATTGCATTCAGATGATGCCTAGAAAAATATCAGGAAAATCTTTCCTAAAGCACTCTGACCTGTGAGAGCTTTAGGAAGCTGTGTTAGTTACTGGGCTGTGTGACTGCAGTGTTAGGAAATACACTATTGAGTGTGCATAATGTGTACAGCTGAAGGTATATGCGTAAATAGTATTAAACATATTACATAGTGTGTATGCTGAAGAGATTTCTCAAGTCAGAACACCAGAAATCTCTAAGAAGGAGGCACAGCTGCTTTTCCCTGTGCTGTAATATCACTGCCACAACAATACACTCTGTCTCAATTTGTGTTTCTTCTTTTTTGTAACAAGATTATTTATTGACAGGATTATTTCCTTCAGAACCATGCATCATCCTCCCCAAAAAGTCTATAATAACCTTCATGAAGTTGGTTATTGCTAAAGCTTTAGCTCTTTCTGTTAGGCAGTCCTTTGCATTTCTTACCAGTTGGTAGCTGAGAAACTTTCAAAAAGTTAACATTTTTTATCTTTCCATCCATTTCATCAGAAATTAAGTCTGATGGCAATGATAGCCATGCAGTTCCAATACTCTTGTCTTTTAATACAGTCTCTGTTCTGTTTAAAGTACGGTCTTCAGAATATCCTTGGTAAAATTTCAGTGTGACTGTTCTTTTTTAATGCGTTGTTATACGCCAACTAAGGCAAGCGTATCATTTACTGCTGACCAAAGTCCAGCAACGGAGTGGTTATAAACATCTGAAAGCTTCACCTGTGCTGCATTCTGCATTGTGTTCTTCTCTCTTTTCCTGCCTATTCCCATCGACATAACATCTTCAGCTGAGACAGTGATGACCTTAAACCAGTTTTGAAGCTTTTCTTTTCCTGAGGACAATTTACAAGTAATTTCAGTGGTGCAAATGACTAGGTCTAAGCTGTGGCAACTAGCAGTGCTTCAGTCCTGCAGTGGCATTCAGTGGCATCCAGTGTGCAAGGGAGGAGGGAGCAATGCCAGAAATATACCCAGAAAAACCGTAAAGGGAGTAGATGTGCCAGGCAGGTGGTACCACATCATATGCCCTGCTGTCTAGCAATAGCCAGGTTCAGTCTCAAATCGTGGTGATTCTGTGGTAGAGCTGGTGATAACACAAAATACTTTCTTGCTAACTGTTTTTGTAAACCTGATTCTGATATTAAGCAAGAAGAGGAAACATTTGCCCTTAAGCTAAATGTCTACTTGACTTACTTCAGACTGCCTTCCTAAATCTTCTCTCTTTTCAAACAGAAATTGTTTATGCCTTTCCTTCATAAATGCTGCAGTACTACAGGCACCGAATAGTTTCTACCTTTGATCCTGGAGTCACATGCATTTAACTGATCTGCAGAGGAATCTGGTCAGTCCCACCTCTAAACATCTTTGATCATTGTGTGTAAAACCATAACTCCCTTTGTTTTTCAAATGTCTCTCCCCCAACTTAAAGTAGCAACACCAGCAGTTCATCTATCGTGCAGCAAGGCATGCCATTTCTATAGGCTAACAACAGGAATGGTGCTTGTTTCCCCTCTTGCAGGAAAGAAACAGTCAACCCCAGTAGTAGGGAGAGTTCACTGCCAGCTCATGTTCAAGTTGCATTTAATATTGGTGGCTGGATTCTGTACTGCCAACAGAACAGTATGGATTTTCTAACAGGTCTCTTCTATGTGACGCATAGGCAAGCAGAACTGCTCTAAAGTTCTTTTCCATCTCATTTTCCTACACTAGGAGAAAGTTGTTTTGAACTAAACAAACAAAAGGGCTATTAACAGGTAACTTTGCTTCCCCCTCACCCTACAGATAGCAAAATGCATCTAAATGTCTTCTGCTCTGACATCAGCAAAATGATGATGAAAATAAGGTGGCTGTGGAATCATCAGTTTCAGCCTCCCTGGATGACGGACAGACAGATACTCGCTGCCACTTTGGTGCCATCTGGGAACATGACACCGAATTCTAGCATGACCCTGGAACAGAAAACAATGTTTGCCTTTGTGATTTAATTATTTATTTTCCTGGGAATCCTTGTCATTCACTGCTTCCAAATTTTCCTTGACCCTTGTCTGAGTATCACAGAATCACAGAACATTAAGGATTGGAAGGGGCCTCGGAAGATCATCTAGTCCAATCACCCTGCCACACCAGGATCACCTAGACCAAGTCACACAGGAACATATCCAGGCGGGTCTTAAACATCTCCAGAAAAGGAGATTCCACAGCCCCTCTGGGCAGGCTGTTCCAGTGCTCCGTCACCCTCACTGGCAAGAAGTTCCTTCTGATATTCTTATGGAACCTCCTATGTTCCAGCTTACATCCATTACCCCTCGTCCTATCACTAGATGACATAGAGAACAGCCTCCATCCTCCTGACACCCACCCTTCAAATATTTATAGAAATTAATGAGGTCACTCCTCAGTCTCCTCTTCTGCAAGTTAAAGACACCCAGCTCGCTCAGACTTTCCTCATAAGGGAGGTGTTCCACTTCCTTCATCATCCCATTGGTCTATGCTGGACTCCCTCCAGCAGCTCCACATCCCTCTTGAACTGGACACAATACTCCAGATGTGGTCTTACTAGTGAACAGCACGGGAGAAGGACCTCTGTCAGTCTGCTAACCACCCCCATTCTGATCCACCCCAGGAAGCTGTTGGCCCTCTTGGCCACAAGGGCACACTGCTGGCTCATGGTCATCCTGATGTCCACCAGGACCTCCAGGTCCCTTTCTGGTACAGTGCTCTATAACGGTCAGTCCCCAACCTACACTGGTGCCTGAGGTTGTTCTTGCCTAGATGCAAGACTCTACACTTACCCTTGTTATGGTTCATTGAATTTCTCCCTGCCCAGCTCTCCAGCCTGTCCAGGTCTCGCTGGGTTGTTGGCGACACCACCCAGCTTTGTGTCATCAGCAAACTTGCTGACAGTGCACCCTAATCCCTCATTCAAATCATTAATGAATAGATTGAACTGTGCTGGTCCCAGTACCGACTCCTGGGGCACTCCACTAGCTACAGGCCTCCAACTAGGCTCTGTCATTGACCACTACTCTCTAGCTTCTATCCTGCAGCCAGCTCACAATCCACCTCTCTACCTGATCATCCAGTGCTTACTGCCTCATTTGGGCTGCGAGGATTCTATGTGAGACTGTGCCAATTGCCTTACTGAAGTGAAGATGGACCACCCTGAATGCTCTGCCATCATCTATCCACCTGGTTATGCCCTCATAAAAGGCTAATATGTTGGTCAAGCATGACTTCCCTTTGATGAAGCCATGCTGAGTGTCCCTAATGACCCTCTTGTCCTTGATGTGCCTGGAGACAGTGTCAAGGATAAATTGTCCCATCACTTTTCCTGGAGTGGAGGTGAGGCTGACAGGTCTACAGTTATCTGGGTCCTCCTTCTTTCCCTTTTTGAAGATTGGAGTGACATTTGCTGTCCTCCAGTCTCTTCACCCTGAACTGATGGACTTGGACTGGAGGAAGGGCAGTTTGAATATGCTCTTGGTTAAAGGCTGAGAATTATGGAGGTATATTTAGCACTGATAAGAGAGGAAAAACTAATAGTGTATCCATTCTGTTCCTGGATTACATTTTTTCAAATATTGTAGTGGTAGCAACATAAAAATCTGCAAATGCTAAGTTTGTATTCATTAATGCAATTCTTTTCTTTTTTCATTAAATACTAAAGCAAGTTAAAGTTTTAGACATTGATAAGGGAATCTCCTCACTGGGAAAAAGACAAAGGTTGCATTAGGAGAATTTTTCTTCACAATGTGAAGTACATGTGATCTCAGATAAGAGATACCAGTGTCTTCTCTTGTGTGGTCTTTTTATCATTATCAAGAGTCTGTGGAGGAATGTATCTTACAAATGAGGTAAGAATGTGCTTATAAGTATGTAAGTAAATTAGATTTTCAAGCTCCACAAGGCTCTGCTCTCTTCATCTCCCACGCTATAAAGACAACTGAGAGTGTTTCCTATAGTGTAAGTTGAGATTGAAAGAACTAGAAAACATCAGGAAGAAAATAATTGTTTTCTCAGACATTCAATAAAACTCTCTTTCTTAGTCTTAAGCAGTGATTAAGCTACTTAATATTAGCATGATTCTGTGACTGATCAGGGAAAGAAGATTCAGAAGATGGCAAAAAATTTATTAGAACTACTAAGAGTCCAAGTGGATGTTCACAAGCACGGTTTAGCATTGAAATACTACAGTGGTAACAACGTTTGGTGTACTGCCAGGAGGTGAAAGGCCACACTCCTGAACACAGAAGAGTCTTGAGAAAGGTCCTACTGCTGCTGGGCTTCTTAAACATTTCACAGAGTGGGGAAGGGAAAGTGCATGCTGCTTTACGTTTGGCTTTTTTACTCATCCTATAATAAGCAGCTGGGCAACTTTCCTTTGTACTTTGGCTGGCATCCTGTAAGTGGAGAAACAAAGCTATCTCCATCGCTGGTGCAGCTGGGGTTGTGCTGACTCATCCAAGCTGAAGCTCTGACTGTAGCTGTGACAATTAAAGCTATTTATTTCCTTTTTCTACTTATCCTGTCCATCTGTCAAAGGTTGCAGCTATTTGTAGTGGAGGCAGTGGAAGGAGGAGTGGCTCTGCAAGCTGGTTATCACAGTTCACAAGAGGGTGAAAAGAGCCCCAAATGCAGCTCCAGATGAGTTCCTAGAAATTAGCTGGGGTGTGATCTATCACTGCTGAAATACCATCACAGCTGATGGCAAGGATAGTGATGTTCAATACCAGGGGGCAGGATCCCATGAGGCTAAATCCATAAGGGACTGGCTTTAGCTACATATTTGAGTTGAAGAAAACTCAAGACTTTCAGAGCAATTTCGAAAGGGTGTGACACTGTGCCACGCAAGACATGGTGCCGTTGTTTCACCAGTGCTGCCCAAAGCAATAAGCTGTCAATGTTAATGAATAAAGCAGCAACAGCATTTAGCTCTCTGGCTAAGCATTTCTCTCCTGTGTCAGCATCTGTTTGTTTGAAGGCTCTAGACGTTTTGTTTTCATTTAAAGGTAGAAGGCTTTTCCACATAATTGCACCTAAAGCGGGAGGTGATGACCGGTGAAGGGAATGTAGCAGAGTGTTCAAGTGAGGCAATTTGATTCTCGTGCGGAGTTTGGAAGTAGCTAACTGAGGACTATTTTGGAGATTTAGCTGGCCAGTATCTCTGCTATGTTTGGAAGAATTCCAAGGAGGTATTTTTGTTAACCACTGGGATAAGTCTATTAAGGGGAATTTAATACAGCTGGACAACCACTCATCTGTGGATACTGCTAAAGTGACTATAGCAAAGTTAGGAAATTCAGACCTGTTTCTGTGCTGCAGCAGAAAGATTTTCCCTTCACATTCTTAAAGACTAACAGAAGTTTTCTTAATAGATGGTAGCAAGTCAGTTCTGTGATAACTTGCTTTTACTTTGGAGTAACCAAAGCAGCCTCTGGTGCATTGCTGCACCTCACAAGAATGTGTAACCCACCGTGGAAAGACCTGAAACATTAATGGAAAGGGAGGGTCTGTGTGCTAAACAGCTGTGCTGAGGCAGCTCTGCATCACTTTGTTACAGACCTCTATTTATTATGTCAGTTCCTGCAGGAAATCCCACTTGGCAGTTCGTAGCTCTTTTTAGTATTTCTTGATACAACTCAAGGGAACACGCTATTGCGTACTGTGCAGATTGAAGGAATACACGTAGCTTTTTACTAAATACCACATGCTTTTGGTTTGATCGATTTGACTACAGGGCGTTTAAGTCAAAGGACTGGTGGGGAGAGATAAAGACGACTAAAGACGGACTGGCTTGTATCTGAAATAGTGTGGCCAGCAGTAGGGAAGTGGCTGTCTCCCTGTACTCAGCACTGGTGAGGCCAAAGCTTGAGTATGGGATTCAGTTTTGGGCACCTAAATTCAGGAAAGACATTTAGGTGCTGGAGTGGGTGCAGATAAGGGCAACAAAGCTGATGAAGGGCCTAGACAAGAAGACTTATGAGGAGCAGCTGAGGGAGCTGAGGCTGTTTAGCCTGAGGAGGAGTAGGCTGAGAATAAACCTTGTTGCCCTCTTCAGCTACCTGAACAGACCTTTTAGAGAGGTGGGTGCTGGTCTCTTCTCACAGATAATTAGTGATAGAACAAGACAGAAGGACCTCAAGCTGCACCAGGGGAGTTTAGGATGGACAGGAGGAAGCATTTTTTTTTATTGAAAGAATAGTCAGGCTTTGGAACAGTCTGCTCAGGACAGTGGTTGAGTCACCACCCCGGATGTGTTTACAGATTGTTTAGATGTGGTGCTTAAAGACATTGGCCAGTGGAGAATTTGGCAGACTAGGGTTATTTGTTGGACTTGGTGATCTGAAGGGTCTTTTCCTACCCAAATGATTCTGCGAACGATTATGTGGTTGGTAGACAGCAGGGCATAAAGCTGTTTTACTTCTAATGAGGATTTCAAAACTGTAATATCTCAGTAATGACCCTTAATTGAAAGCAATGGCCTGACAGCACAAAGATGAGACAAGAGTCTGTTTTCAGTGGCCTCTGGAGTGCGTGTGTGTGTGAGAACAGCCCTGTTGCTGCCTCTGCAATGTAGTCAGAAGTTTGGGTGCAAATTACACAGACATGAACTACTTTTAGTTCAGGTGTCAAGAATGATAAACCCTCAGGAATTCACAGCTCTGTTCACTCCACAAGAGCCATGTATGGGTTACTGCTGAGTGTGTACAGGTATGTTGGACTTGTGGTAACAGTTCCCCTGCCACTCAAAGCCCACTTGAGACATGAAGCAATTTCTCTGTTACACCTCCACCAGCTACTTCATAAGCCATGAATCAACCCAGGGTAAGACAGGCAAAGATTGCAAAAGACAGCACCAGAACAGAGCACTAAGGCAGCTCTTTTTGGTGAGCTATGTTCACTCCTCCAGCCTTGTACTTTTCTCCTTATCAGCTGACAGTCTGGTGTGTCCCTACTGCGGACACAGTCACCTACATCTGAGTTTACTCCAACAGTGGAGAGATAAAAAACGTCCCATCAACAGGCTCTGGGCTTGTGCAACTTGCAGAAAATAGCAGGATATTTGGACATCCATAGTGAGCTAGAGTGGGACATTACCTGGTGGAAGTTGATCATCTTGGACTCTATAAAGAGCAATCCTAAACTACTCTTTCAGCAATCCTGGATCTCAGCATGCTGCATCCAGCATCTCCAATAAGTAAAGATACCTCACAGATACCAACTGCATGTAAGGAACAAGAAAAATTTGTACTTCTTGAGACTCATTTATCATCCATTGGAAAGAAAATCCTAATTACATATTAAGTTCTACCATGCTTCCTTCTGCTTTGCATGAGCTGTTTTCAGCTACTTGAGAACTAATGGTGAGGCAGTTGCACTCAACTTGCTATTTAGACCAGCACAAGATCTCCAAGGGAACTGGGGGATTTTGAGTAGTGCTACTATCCCAGCAGCTTAAATGTCTGAACTAGGCTATACTTCCTTCCTATGGATTTGATTTTCAGTGAAATCCTCTATGTTTATCTGCATTGGTGTAAAGTCTTACCTTGCTGCTTAGAGCTGGCATTAGAGGGTTAAATATAAGGAAGTGATACTGAGAATTACCTCTCAGCAGAAAACTGCTTTATTCAGAGAAGCCATGGAAAAATAGTTGTTTTGACTATTCCATATGTGGAAAAAATTTCAAAGGCTGGAGTCAGAATATCTAGGAATTACATAGAATCATAGAATGTGTTGAGCTGGAAGGGACCTTTAAAGGCAATTTAGTCCAACACCCATGCAGATAGCAGGAATGTCTTTAACTAAATCATATTTATCGGAGCCCTATCAAACCTGACCTTGAATGCCTCCAGGGATGGAGCTTCTACTACCTCTCTGGGCAACCTGTTCCAATGTTTCACCACCCTCATCGTAAAAAACTTATTTCTAACATTTAATCTAAATCTACCCTGCTGTAGTTTAAAACCATTGCCCCTTGCCCTGTCACTGTACACCAGCTTTCCTGTAGGCTCCCTTCAGGTACTGGAAGACTGCTACAAGACCTCTCCGAAGCCTTCTTTTTTCCAGGCTGAACATCCTCAACTTTTTCAGCCTCTACTTGCAGGAGAAGGACTTCAGCCCTTTGATAATTTTAGTGGTCCTCCTCTGGATCCATCCCAGTAAGTCCATATCCTTTTTGTGACATCTTAGTGTAAAGTATGTTGAATAATCCCCAGTCTGAGATGGGACAAAGACTTACCTGTAATGCCAGCCCCTCACCTCTGTAATTTCATGGCTGATGCTGGAGATCATTCCAGACTCCAGTGTAAATCAAGACAGACCTAAAGATCTTTAATCTTGTGATGTTATTCACAGCATCCTTGCAACAGAATAAAAGCATATTTATGAAGTTTTTGTAGTTGGAAAATCGCAGTCTAAAGAGCTTTGGATTGATGCCAATGGCTTTGGCTTGATATAATTGACTTCAGCTGCATTACTTTCGCTTTACATCAGTGTATCCAAGAATCAGGCTCCAAATTTCTAAACACATACAACTGCATCAAAGAACTGGTAGTGCTGCACTGATGTTTAATACATGTGCAGTCAATTTTTTTCATCAACTACATTTTCTGAGCAACATAATTGGTTGCTAAGCTCTAGCAGGTGGTAGAAATGCCGTAATATTACTGTGGTGACTATATGCTTTCACAGACTTTCTGATGTGACAGAACATATCTTTATTCATGGTGCTTGACTGCTAAATAAGAGTCCAGTCTCATAAAGCAGGCATTAAATTTACCATTGACAGAACTCTTTCTATTCTATCACTCTGGTTTTTTTGTTAGGCTGAGATGTTTGGTTTCTTTGCCTTTTTATTCATTTACACATTGGGCAGTTTTTGCCACAGACTCAAAATTTTCCCTGTTTTCTATAGAATCTTGATTTAAGGTTATTGAAACAATTTTGCTAGTGCCTTCTAATCAATTTGGATAGACATAGAATATTTCACTAGGGCAAAGTTTAATGAGCTGTTAAAAAAATCCTTTTGATGCTTTCTGTATTTTGTCTTTTATGGTGAAGAGCAGACTGCAAAGAGTTTCAAAACAACAAAGGACTGGGTATAAAACATTACTGTATGTATGGCAGTTGTGTAAAATGAGATGTTTCCTCTGTTTACCATCTTGGATTTCTTCTCTTTTGCCAAGAGACCACATTACCCATTGCAGCTTCTCTTTCTTAAAAGTGGGCCCAGATGGGATGCACCCGCGTGTACTAAGGGAGACAGCAGAAGTCATTGCTAAGCCACTCTCCATCATCTTTTCTAAGTCACGGGGATCAGAAGATACACCTAGGGACTGGAGAACAGCAAATGTCACTTCAGTCTTCAAAAAGGGAAAGAAGGAGGACCCAGGTAACTATAGACTGGTCAGTCTCACCTCCATCCCAGGAAAGGTGATAGAATAATTTGTCCTAGAGGCTGTCTCCAGACACATGAAGGACAAGAGGGTTATTAGGGACAGTCAGCATGGCTTCACCAAGGGAAAGTCATGCTTGACCAACCTGATAGCCTTTTATGAGGGCA
>JAOXOE010000874.1:30721360-30733769 GCA_028565055.1 Phoeniculus purpureus
GGTCAAGCATGACTTCCCTTTGGTGAAGCCATGCTGACTGTCCCTAATGACCCTCCTGTCCTTGATGTGCCTGGAGAGAGTCTCTAGGATCACCTTTCCTGTGATGGAGGTGAGGCTGACCAGTCTATGGTTACTTGGGTCCTCCTTCTTAGCCTTTTTGAAGATTGTAGTGACATTTGCTATCCTGCAGTCTCTAGGCAACTTTCCTGATCCCCATGACTTAGCAGAGATGAAGGAGAGTGGCCTAGCAACGACTTCCACTGTCACCCTTAGCACTCACAGGTGCATCCCATCTGGGTACATGGATTTTTGTAGATCTAATTTGCTCAACTGATCCCTAACCCAGTCCTCATCAACCAGGGCAAACTCATCTCTTGTCTTCACTTCATCTGGGGCCTCAGTGGTCTGAGGCTTGATATCAGGACAGACCGCGGAAGTATAGACAGAGGCAAAGAAGGTGTTCAGTATCTCTGCTTTCTCTGTATTGTCTGTCTTCAGGGCACCCACCTCATTCAGCAGGGGGCCTACATTGCCTCTAGTTTTAGTTTTACCTGCAATGTATGTGAAGAAGCCCTATTTTTTTGTCCTTGACTTCTCTCACAAGGTTTAATTGCAAGGAGGCCTTGCATTTCCTAGTTGCATCCCTACATTCCCTGACTAGAGCCTTATAATCACCCCAAGTGGCCATCCTCTCCTTCCATTATCTATAGACTCTTTTCTTCCTCTTCAGGTTGCCCAGCAGCTCCCTGTTTAACCACACAGGTATTCTGGCTCCCTTCCTTGACTTCCTACCTTGTTGGAATGCTCTGATCTTGGATTTCAGAGAAATGGTTTTTGAATGTTAACCAGCTATCTTGGGCCCCTTTACATGCCAGTAGCCCTAGCAATTGCTTGAAAAGGCCAAAGTTGGCCCTGCTGAAGTCCAGGGTTGTGATTCTGCTAGATGTTCTGTTCCCACCACATGAGACCCTGAGCTACACCACCTTGTGGTCACTGCAACCAAGGCTTCCCTCAACCTTCACTGCTTCAGCCATAAGTTTCTTTTTGGTGAGTACAATATCCAGCAATGCTCCTCTCCTAGTGCGGTTCTCCACCATTTGCATCCTGAAATTGTCACCAATGCAGTGGAGTAACCTCCTGGACTGTGGATGACTAGCTGAGTAGGACTTCCAGCAATATGAGGGTAGTTAAAATCCCACTGTAACAACCAGGGCCTGTAGCTGTGAGGCTGCTATCAGCTGCCTGTAGAAGACCTCATCAACTTCCTCATCCTGATCTGCTGGCCTGTAATAGACACCAATGACGGTGTCACCCATGCCAGCCTGCCCTTTAATCTGCACCCCACAAACTCTCAGCTCTGTCTTCATCAGCCCCTGGACACAACTCAATACATTCTAGTTGCTCTCTCACATAAAGAGCAACTCCACCACCTCATCTTACTGACTTGTCCATCCTGAAAAGGACATAGCTGTCCATGACCACATTCCAGTCATGCAAGCTGTCCCACGAGGTCTCTGTAATTGCCACTAGGTCATAATCACCTGACTGAACACAGATTTCTAACTCCTCCTACTTGTTCCCCATGCTGCATGCATTGGTGTACAGGCAAGCTGAGCGCTCCAATTTCACCCTAGGATGGTGGGACGCCGCCTGGTTTTCATCAAGAGCAGAGCTCCTTCCCACCGGTGCACACCCAGCAACAATCCCACCGCCCTTCAAACCTAGTTTAAAGCCCTCTGAAAGAGCCCTGCCAATTCCTGCCCCAGAATCCTTTTTCCCCTCTGAGAGAAACCTCTCCCATGTGGGCCTGTCAGGTTTGGTGCCTTATAAAACTAGCCATTAACAAAGAACCCAAAGCCCTGCCTGTAGCATTAGTCTTATAGCCAGGCATTAATGGACTGAGTCCTTCTATTCCAGTCCATGTCCTCACCTCAAAATATTATGATATCCAAATTATTTCTGGGAAATATCATAGTATTTATCCAGGAGGCATTTGGAAGTTTTAAAAAAAACCTAATATCTATCTATCTATCTATCTATCTGAATATAAATGTCTATTTAGTTTCATTGAAGAAAGAAACTGCAGACATTGAGACTTAGTAAGGTGGTAGACAGGGTTCTCTAGATATGCTGTTTTGGTGTTTATGAGTCTGACATTGCTCTTGATATGAAAAGATACTTTCTCTAGGACTGATGCCATTCACTGTTGAGTACTTGCTCATAGTGCTGATTTGTTAGCATTTAGCAGATGGAAGGGAGTCAAGTACCCTACAGCAATATGTGGCAGTTCTCCCCAGAGGCAATAGAATAAGAGCAGCCCTTGGTTTTTCTGGAAGCTAGAATTCTGTCTGAGCGTTATGAGATTCCCCAGTGCATAGCTGGCTGTGTAATTGCCCAGGAGAACTAATGGGATATTTTAATTTTTAAGATCTTTTAAGTTAGCGTAAGTTAGGATTCTTATGTTCAGAGTTCTCTTTTAGAAAATAGAGAATATCATTTTCACCTTTATGTCACACAGTGCTTGGCTATCATCTTAGTATGTTATTAAAATTTGAGACCTACTCATCTACTGACCCAGTGTTAGGATGACAATTTTAATGTTATCTTCAGATAAAAGGTTTTCTGAGTTGGACATGAACGCTTTACAGCAGCCTTAGCCAGACCTGCTGGCATCAGTTAATTTACTCTGACAGGAGACTATGAGTTTAATTTTGTTTGGTTATCAATCAGTGTCAATTACAGCACCACTTTCTTACAAGCCACCAGCACAATTGCCTTGCATTTGGTGTTCTGAAGAGTGGAGTAAGAGGCATGCACATATTTGTAGTACCGTGTAAGTGAAAAAACAGGTCTGTCATGGTAAACACAGATGTGACGTAGCACTTATTCAAATCTGCTATTTTCCTTTTATGCCACCGCTTAGAAAACAAGCCTAACGCTTCGAACAAACGATTTCTTGCTGAAGTATATGCATACTCTGTCTGTGTTGCAGAACATAGAGCAGCACTTGGTATATGAGGCAGAAATACGTTACAGTTGTGTGATTAGAAAGTTTAGCTTTGCTTACCAACATATACGCAAAATAACAAAAGCCACACAATGTCAAGTTCATCATATTATTTTGCCAAAGAAACTGACTAAAGCTTAGATCTACTAATTTCCTACTGGTTTATTCATTCAATGAGGACTTATTCAGCAGAGCCTGACAATTTTCAGTGAAGGGTCATCTCTGCAAAAGAGCAGCTTAATATCCCCTGATTCCTCCTTTGCCTCCTCTTGTAGTAATGCTTCAGTTACAGTTGCAAAATGTGAGTATCAAATGTCACGGCTCCATTATTTATCCTGCTGGATGGCAAAGGATCAAACAAGCTGCATCTGACCTATGGCAGTAATGTGTCTAGTCCATGCAACTACTTCTCTTCTTCCATGATTTTGGTCCTATAGAATGAATCCCAAAGCTTCAATGTACTCTTTCCCTTGATAAAGTAGTTAGTCTGACCAAACCTTTTCAACAGTAGAGTCTTCTCCACATTATTATCCATCTAAACAAATACTATCCATATAGACAAACATGACAGAACATAAAATGAAACATTATCTACATTTGCCTCTGATCCTTTTAGTTACAGGTTGCTTTCTTAACAAAGGAACAGATTTTTCTGACCTTCCATAAGCCTAGAGATATCTGCTCCAGGATTTTTCATGTTTCAGAACTCATTCATATCCTGTAGTCCTGAAAAACATGTTCAAGCATGATAGGACTACTTCAGACTTCAGAAACTGTGAGATCCTTATAGCAGTTTTATCCCTCCATATGCTAAAAAAGTGAATAGAGTCTGAGACTGTTTTGAGGCATTAGTTCAGATGTGTCCATGCAGAGAAATTGATATAATGCATGTAATATATATCATATTTATATACACAAACCACTTAACTCTTCTTAGAAATTCCTGTTTGATCTTCAGGAACTGGCAAGGATTGTGGATCATTCAAAAAGAACATTTTGCATGCAGACCCTTTGTTTTGGATACTAAAGAATTTAACAGCATGGAGAAGCCTTCCATTGCCAATTTGTTTTAGCATCAGAGAATAATCCTCATCACATTTAAGCTAACAGTATAGAGGCAATAATAATGTGCTGGACATATAGCCAGAAAGGTAGATAACCCAGTACCTCCTGCAGTATGGTAGGTAATAGTGAGAAATAGTGAGGTAGCATTCAAGAGGAATATGGCTTTGATACAGTAGCTGAGACCAAAGAACAATCTGCAGCATTTTCTAAGTGATTAGCAAATAAATGTACTTTGGGTTGAATAGTTCATAACCTGAACTAAGAATCAATACCAAAGAGGTTTTTTTATGATACAAAAATTGCAGTGTTACAAGAAGTTGAATCCTTTTTAAAACAACTCTTTTGCAAAATTGTGACGTTCGGGGGGAAAAAGAAAAGCAGAAATGGAAGCTGGCATTCTTCTATAATGGGAGCGTGTCCACCACTTATAATAAGGTAAAAGATAAAGGATGGTTACAAGCACTTAAGCATTCAATCTGTGTTAATTTTTGTATTAATTTTTGACATATCATTAGGACAGAGTTCCTATAACTGCAGCAGAAATGGCATTACCATCAATCAGTAGGGTTGCCCTAGGCAGTTCACATAAATTAAAGTTTTCTTTCTAAAGTGCAATTAATTTGGTTGCTGATATCCTTTTATAATTATATAAAATTATATTTACACTATAATTTTAAAAGTAATCTTTTACTTTATGAATTACACAGACGCATGTGTGTATAGTCTTGTGTAATAGATGCATAGATATCTGCAAATTCTTTGTGTAAAATTGGTTTTATTTTGTATGGGGCCATCTGCTAAAAAGCTGAGGAAAATGTCTTTTAAGATAATATCTTTAAAAAGAAATATAAAATCACCACTGGGTGCCACTGTTCCTTCTTGCTATTTATCTTGTCTATCACCGCAGAATTATTTTAGCAGTAAGGACATGGTACAGTAACCAGTCTGTGGCAAAGCTCACAAATACTTCAATAGCACATGATGAGAATCTAAAAGAACATAGTCCTTCAACAGGGATGCGCGTGTTGCATAACTGTTATAAAAGAGGGTACTTGGTACCAAAAGTCTGCAGAGTTTTATTCCACTGCTATACATGCCTTTTTGAGAGTAGCAGCTTCCATGAGCTATCTGAATTGGCAAGCATTGATTATATGAGGAAATCATGCACTTGTCTTGAATTCCTGAGAAGGCAGTGATAAACCTTCTGCTCACTTTAGCAGAATCATGCACAGTCTTAGAAACAAGTTCTTCGTATGCGTACTGAAGATATAGGTCTCATTTCATCTGGAGAGAACATTTCAGGGCATCACAAAAAGATGTAATTGTTTTCTGTTCCTTCTAAGCTGCATCATAAGCCATGCAATAACACTACCTTCCCCTACAAGGAAATTGCACAACGATTGCAGTTTAGTGATGCTGGCATTACTTTTCTCTTGGCTTTATTCTCCAATGGAATATTTATGTTGATTTATGAAAGAATCGCAGTACTTAGATAAGCTGTTTCCTGGCTCTGTGCCTTACCCTTTCTCTGTCTCCATAGAGTGCTAGGTCATGGAAGGAAAAGGAAGAGCACAGTCACGACTTTTAAAAATTGGGCTAATGCTAAATGCCTCTGGCATTTGAGAGAACTGTTAAGAGTCTACATGTTATACTTTATTACTTAAATGGCATAGCAAAGCTAAAAATGCACGGTTCAGTGTTACCTAACTAAAGAATATAAGACCAGGCTTGTAAAGTTCTTAATCATCTAAGAATCCCAAGAGTAAGTTTTTTTAAAGGCTATAAGGTCAATGGGCGGTAGATTGGCTTGTTAAGCATTTGGGGATACAGTATCTAAAAGCACTGTCTATCTGAAGCTAGATATATAAATATCTGTGACAGACATAGCAAAGAGATTTCACCTTAGGATGAGGTTCACAGAAATCAATAAACTGAGTGGAAGGTTGCTTAAATTCAGCTTTGGGAAATACTGATAAAAGCTCTCAGCTCTCCAAAGTGGGTGGGTTTGTCAACCCACTCATTAATATCTATTTATATAAAGCAAGGGACATTATAGAATAAATGTTATTGCTGAGTTCCGTTTCAGCACCTAACTGCATTTGCTATAATTTGCATAAAGGCAATGCTAATTGAAAAAGAGCTCTTCCATATTCTCCTCTGTCCTGTCTCTCTTGCTACCTGAGGTTTAGACCCAACAGTATGGTGACACTGGACATTTGTGAAGTTGTGTACATTCCTTCCAGAAGCACAGGAACACTACAGATAAAAGGCAAATGTAAGGTATTTTCAGAGTTCTTAGCAGCATTGTAGTGTTGGACACTATTCCATTCTATTCTAGTCTAGTCTATTTTTTAAAATCTAAGATACTATTTGAACCTAGCCTTTAGTATAAAAATATATTGTAGGCTTTGAAGGATCAGATAAAAAATATACTTTGGTGTATAAGTACTATAAAAACTTTCATCTGGGGAGTATTTGGTGACTGGAATCTATGTTTTTGGTATTTTTTAATGAAAGGGGATGCACTTTGACACTTCTGAATTTACCTTCTAAGTAAATTACTCTTATCTTTTCCAGTATGTCCTTGGTACTGTCTATATTCCTATGGTTTAGATGGTTTCAAATACAATCCAGAGAGAATTATTCTGTATTTCAGTGCCCCTCTTTTTTGTTATTCTTCATTTATTCCCTGACGAAATGTACAGGAATCAGGTTACTCCTTGCACTAAAACACTGAGGGCTCAGTTGTGTTGATTTGAAGTTAGCCTGATGTATTCTATTGAAAAGAGTAACAGATGCAGTTATGTAAAACTGATTTATTTAAAATATGGAGACAAAGCAGCAACTGTAAGGCAAAACAAAAAAGAAATTATTGTTCTAGATTTACAGAGTGAAAAAAACTGATTAAACTATATATAGTAAGGTCCATGTACACATGGTTAAGTATTATATAGGCTGATTACTTTGTAAGACCAAACAATACTTGCGAGGAGGGAACAAAAAAGATGAGTCTTTCAAACAGCAGAACAAAACTCCATGTAAAAATCATAATTCTGCTTTTAAAATTTCAAGTGGCACAAGCAAATAATAGGTATCTTTTGACTTTTATGACAGTAATAACTCACAACCCAACTTCAGAAGCTCAGATCATGCAGTTAAATATTTTTTAAAAATGTATATATATATATAGCATGGATTTTGATAATAAAACACCTCTGTGTTTAGGTGGCTAAACTTACTTCTAGTTAGACATTGTTTTTTGGACGGATTTTAACAATTAAAAGAAATATCTGAAAGTGATTTAAACTGAAGGGATGTTTGTTGAGTATTAATGTATTCAAATACACAGAATTTCCAGTTGGGGCCAGAGAGAACCACTTGTCTTCGCCTTGCAATCCTTGGTGTCACTTGAACTGCTCATGTGACAACATTCTAATATGAAAGGACACAATAGGCATTGTTGGCCTCACATACTAATAAATAAGAGCCACAGTGTGTGCAAACAAAGGCTGCTTCCTGGAACATTGTGTCACAAGATTCCCAGGGTCAGTCCTGATAGCTCTGTTGAAATCAATGAGCTCAGTTCTCCTTGCATTAATTTTACACCACTGTAGAGACATTACTATTACATAGTTGTATACTGTAATCTCAGTTTTGTTAGTGTAATTCAGATCAGAAATGACCTACTGATCTGAGACTTATATCCGGTGCTACTCTTGGGCTCTCTAAAAAGGCTCCTGTGACCAAGGAAAACAGGCCTGGCTGCCATTTGGCTTCTTGGCAGAGCTGTAATTAGACGGTAAAATCTGTGTGAGTCACTGTAGAAGTGGTGAGAGAAAAGCTCTTGAGGATTTTAAGCAAATGTGTTGTTTTTCCACCATGTATGGAATGAATGGAAAGAGTAAGCACGATGTGATTCTGTGTGTGGGGCTTATAATCCATGTGCTTTTTCTGCAAACAGACTTAAGTTACACCCTCTATAAAGCACAGTGTTTTGTTTTCTTGTGTGCTTTTGAGTGTTCTTCTTGTCAGGAGGGCTCACTTACTTCCTGTATTGCTAAGTAGTAGAAGAGAAAAGGAGATCATATAAAAGACAGACAACCAGAAGCTGTATACAATTCTCTTAGAAACAACAGTACAAACCACTTAGAATTTTTTGCCCTTAACTGATACTTGCTGCATTCTGAATATTTCTAATATTTATTTGGTAGACTGCTAATATATGCACAGAGGTGTTCCTCAAAAAAACTCTTAGAAGAAAGGTTTCTGACAACATATATGTTACCTTGGAAAACTACAATCTGGTTAATCAGCTTTTGTTCATGCTGGGGGTTTGAACTGTGTGATCTGTGAAGGTCCCTTCTAACCCAAACCACTCTGAATTTTGCAAGACACCAGAGCAAAATCAGCTTTTTAACCCCTGTGTATTATTCTCCTCTCCGTTACTCACCCACGCTGGTTGACGCACTCTTCTATCACTAATCTATAACTCACATTATTTGGCCATGAACCTTGTACAGTGTCTCATGGCTAGTCCTACTCAGAGTCTACTACACTGTCTCATGAGATATTTCCCACTTAAAAGCAAGGTAGTGAGAAAAGCAGATAGACCATTAATTTTGATGGACAACCTGAGCTAAAAACCTAAAGGAATGTCTCTTTGGGAGTACATTTTACTGGAAAGAAGGAAGCTTGGAATAAAACAAGTCCGAATCTGGAAATCCTTCTGAGGCTTTATACTCACAAAACCGTGCCAGATGTATAGTAGAGGTTGTGACTAAAATACATCATGCTATTGTTGATAGCTGGTACTGACTGACCAGTACTTGTTAATTAACTGATCTACAGTCTGTTCGTTCGGAGCTAACTTTAGCATTTATGAGAATGTCCAGACAACTAAATTAAAAGTTTGGGGTCAATTAAATATATCGTTAATAATTCACCATGAGTTGGAAGAAATAATTAAAGAATAAAAAGAATCAGATTGAGTTCTTACCAAGATTCTTATCTTCCCTCAGAATTACTAGATACTGTGAGTCTCCATCATCTGTCTTGTCTCTAGCCTTGTCTCTAATGGATCTGAACAGACTGTTGAAGTCCCAAGAAATTCTGTTGTTCTTGTGAATCTCAGAAAGTACATCCAGAAACGTTTGTTTCCTTTTGGTCTTTGCTCACTGTCAAACAGACAAGATCAACAATTTTGAAAGTCACGATGGAATTTTGCTTGTGTCTGATTTTATAATGAACTTGGACCTGTGCTTGCATTGGACTTCTGAAGACTTAACCAAAGCCCTGGTACAAGAACATAGTAGTATTTACGTGTGAAAATTCATTAAAGGTTATAAAATATTCTCAGTACAATAACAATAAGCTATGTTTATCTAGTTCTACTTGTCTAGGATATTTTTTTTGACAACATTTATGAGTTGTTCAGTTGCATTTTTTTTTTCTTCTGAATTGACTTTTCTCTCTGTGTCAATACAAACCACAATGAAGTTCAAGACTGAGTCCACATTAACATTTGAGTATAATCAATCCTCTCTCCTCTTTTGCTGATCTGAATTAATTGCATAATTTTAGTTTTTGAGAAAATGAAGGTAAGTATAATGACAAGTTTATCTCCATGTTTCAACCAGATTGTCTCTGTCAAACACCAGCAACCGTAGCTGTCTGTATACACACACATCTTTCAGGGTGATTATAGACCAACAAGGCTTCCAGTTAAACAGTGAAAGCTAGCACACTGTGCCATGTTCCTATCCTACTGAACTACCCCTGACTAGGAAGATTACTGAGAATACCTTGAACTATTCAGCATGTTGTATAATTGCTCCAGAATACTTGATTTAAAGATGGATTTCTGCTTGACTGTGTCAGTACCCTATTTAGGCCAGTGGCCATTTAGACTGCTTTTCCTTCTGTTCTTTGTGAGTTTAGGTCTATAAAAGCAATAAGGTATTTCAGCTGGTGCATTTCTAGGGGATTACAGTACTTGATGGGTGGTTAAACATCATTTGATGCATGCAATTATTGCCCAAATATGCACTGCCTATTGTGTTTTGGTGTTTAAATAGAACATTGGATCTGATGAGGATAAGTTTGTTTGAAGTAAAGTAGTCTTAGCAGCAGTGTTTATATGTGAAAGTGCATAAACACTGTTATTTCTGTAGAGCCAAAAGTGAAATTCCTTCTCTACAACTAGTTCTGCCTGAACACATGCTTATGTTTTGTGTCATACCCATCTGATCACAGAATCGTAGAACCGTAATTATTAGTGACAGAGGAAATATTAGGTAAGTCCCATGAGGAGTAGCACAGCATCACTGACACAGTAATCTCTCATAAACGTAGTCATACAGCTAATGTAAGTAATTGGAACTTTCTATCTCTCTATCCAGTTAATTCTGCCTGAATGCAGGCTTAAGTTTTGTGTTACACTCAGATGATCAGAGAATCCCCAAATCAGAATTATTAGTGATAGAATAACGTATTATGTAAGTCTCCTAGGGAGCAGAACAGCATCGCTGACACAGTAATCTCTCATGATAAATGCAGCTACACTGCTGATTTTAGTATCTGGGACTTTCTTTAAACAAATTTGTTACTTCTGAAGCCATTTGTAACTGATGTCACCACGAGAGAATTGTTCTGCGGCACGACTTCAGCTTTGTCAGTGAGGAAGGAACATGAACACTGGTACAGCAGTGCTGTATTTGGAGCAGCATATTGGTTTAAAGAGAATGACAAAGATATAACAAATCAGCTTTTGTTCTTGTTTTTCCAGGCAGGATGTTTGCCTCTGCTAACTAATTACATAATCGATGGATTTGCTTAGTCTTAAATGTCATGCTTTTGGTGGTGTGAATGGTGCACACAGATACGCTTGTGCCGTCAATACGCAATTAGTTTGTGCTTCTTTTCTTCTGTGGGTTTTAGGGACTGGATTAAATTTTTTACTCTGAAACTTTTCAAAGAGATGAGTAGGTTTCAACTTGATGTAAACCTTAGTCTTAGGCAAAATGAATGCCAGATAACTTGTAGGTAGCAATTCAACATGCAGCCATGGAAGTGTAGGCATGTTGATGTCATGCTCTATGTGTATATTGACCTGTCTTTGACTGTGATCAGTAGAACAAGCATCTTACCTCAGGATTTCTAAAACAGTAAATCACAGTACTATTCCACACATTTCTGCAGATGATGGACTAGCATGCCTGCCAAATGAAGAGATTAATGAATCAAATGCTCTAAAGCAGAATTGCTTTGCTCTCAACAGCCAAAGGTATCTGAACTGCTGTGAACACCAATTCCCTATGGCCAAGGTCAGTTTAACTGTGAATCACATGAGCAATGGGATCTTGCTTTTCTCAGTACAGAGGCATGCTACCTGCCTAAACAGCTGTAAGAACAGCTTCTCTTCTCGCTGAAAGGTGCTTGGCTGGAGATAATTAAACAAAAAGACTAAGCTAATCCTCAGGCTGTGTGATGTCTAGTTGAGTCTAAACCCTGGAAATCTGGAGTGACCATGCTCTGTTAAATGCTTACCACGGGGGTCTGTTCTTGCCTTTGACTTGTTTGACTGACAACTGTTAAGCTTTCAGGCAGCAATTTTATGATTGTGCCCCTGTCAAACCGCTGTTATTAGCAGAGTTGTATCTGCTTGGCCTTTCTGATACCAACTGTGGATAAGATCCTTGAGTTATAGGGAGAAGCAAGGAAACTACTCTTTACCAGAGATGTGTGACAAATCTTTGAAGGTGCTGACACTGACTGTCTGGAAAGGGCAGATCTGTATAGTGGCACCTGATTTCTTACTGTAATCCTTGGCCTTTTCATTACCTCTGTGCCCTGCCAGCTAGTTTGTTTGATCCTGTTACAGTTCCTGGTACTCTGACACAGCACTGTACAGTTTAGAACTTCTCTGTGAGAGATTAAAGCCCTTATATTTAGCCAGTGCTGAACCTAGATTCTGGTAAAATCTCTTTTAGACATGAAAAAACAGATTAATAACTTTTTTTACTGAGGTTTAAGTGTGTGTTAGGATTTACTTGATACCAGAGAGAAGAGCTCAAACGGAGAAACTGACAGCCAGAGGTGGGACTGAAAATGGTGTAGTCCCAGAAGAAGTTTATGACAAAACAAGAGGAGAAGAACGTGTATTTGGGAGGATGTACTTTGAAAAGTTTATGGAAGGAATTGGAGGAAAATTTGTTATCAAGTTTTGTGATTGTAGTGTCTGGACAGTTTAAAAGTGATTATCTTGGATGTAGCACTTGGTGCCATGGTCTAGCCTTGAGCTCTGTGGTAACGGGTTGGACTTGATGATCTATGAGGTCT
>JAOXOE010000874.1:30736326-30748668 GCA_028565055.1 Phoeniculus purpureus
ACTTGGTGCCATGGTCTAGCCTTGAGCTCTGTGGTAACGGGTTGGACTTGATGATCTATGAGGTCTCTTCTAACCTTAGTAATACTGTGATACTGTGTGATACTGTGATCTTTTGTTGTCAGTATTCAGGAAGATAATTTGAGGTCTGCCCTAGAGCTGAGGGCATGGAGGCTACGTTGACACAGATAATTATGTGTTGAAAGGCTGCAGTACAGATAGAATCTTAAATTACCCGTCCATCCTTATGAGACATGTAAGAATTAAAAGTCAATTCACTGTGTGCAATCAGCCCTTGTATAATCTTGTGTCCTGCGTGCTACACAATAGGAACCAAAACTTGCTAATAGAACTAGCAGGGGAGTTTTAGCAGATAGAATAGACAGAACCCAAATATCTTCCAGTACTGGAAAGAATTATACCTTAAATATCCATGAATAAGTACTTTAGTTTTCTGTTGTTCTGAAAGGTGACCTAGAGCACAGCATCCTTCAATGCTTAATAAATGGAGAGTTAGCATTAATTTCTGAATGGTAACACTTCTGTGCTTGCACTAACCAACCAACTTCTATCACATGCAAATGTTTTTAAGGTACTGCATTACAACACACACATGGCCTAAATACTGACTTAAAGACAAGCCACATACATGGAGGAGAATGACCAGAAAAACCCCTTCTATCAGACACTCACTTGATCCATACAGATGACTTTTAGCAAGAAAGTCTGAATTGCTCTAGTAATCTTAAAAAAAAAAAGAAAGAAAAGAAAACTGACTAATCCACAGAGAAACTGATTAAGACAACCTCTCCTAACACTACCTGCCTGAAAGGTAGATGTCAAAGTTCATGTTATTTGTGTAGGCTCCATCTCTAGTCGATGTAAAGATACAGATGGAAGCAGAATTCTGTTCACTTTATTCTGCTTTCAGTGCCTGGAAACTCTCTGGTTACAAATGGACAGAATTAGATTCTTTAAACCAGATAGCAGCTGCTTATATGGCTCAAGACAAGTGAAAAAAATCCTGTTCTCAGACTCCAAAATAGGAGTGATAACAGATGATAGACAAATGCTGTTAGGTTTAATACCTACAATAAGAAGATACTGATTGTGCTAGCAATAGTAATGCTTTTGAGCACTGTCAGTGTTAGGTCTGTTGCAAATTTAAGAAAGCAAACGTTTGGTGCCCTAGCTAGGAGGTGGCTTTTTTTTCAGTGTCGATGATTTAACGTAATTTAGGAAGATAAAGCACAGGGTAATGAGGACTCTGTAGAGATTTCCATTCATAAAAGCTAACACTTAAAATACAGAACAAGCCACTGTGGAAGAAGAACATTAGCAAAGAGAGCATAGAGGAGACAAAACGAAAAATTAACAGGCAGTCAAAGCCTTGTGTTTAATATAACATAAATATCATATACTGTAATATAAAAGGCTATTATTTTATCCTGGTGGAGAAAGAAAGAAGATCTTGTCTTGACTGCACTAGTTTCTAGGTCCTAACATTCAGGATTTCTGATATCATGATCTGCTAGGAGTGATTAAAAGTTTATTATGCCTCTCAAGGGCAGAAATCAAAGGTTAGAAGCTACTAAAATTATTTCCAGAGTGATTCTCTGGCTTGTTCAGGCCCTAAACAAAACACACTCCATATTAAGCTGTCCATGGAATTAATGGAAATTGTGCCTAGCCTGACAGGTTTTTTTATTAGATCATGTTCTTTTTTACCTTTTTTTTACTTTGATGCATTTTAATCTACAAGCTCGAGACAATGAAGAGTGGTTTGCTGAGGAAAGACAGTGAGGAGGAGAAGGAAGGGAAAGAAGCAATTTGGACCAACTCTGCATACTTTTGCGTCAACTGTATGTACTTCTGTTCTATGCAGGGGTTCATCCAGTTTTTGAAACCTCTTTTATTAGTTACACTGGCAGCAGCAGCATGGGCAGTTACATAAGTGTAACTCAGCCCTGGACAATATTTGTGAACTTATGTGTGATTTAGTTGAGGTTTGTATTTGTCTCAAAAGTCATCTGCTCTCTCCCTGTGAGGTCACATCTCCCTGTGTAACATCTCTGTTGCATGGAGACTTCTCTTTATCTGATTTTGAAGACAGTACAGATCACATCTTTGTCTGCCAACAAACAAAGAAAATTAGCAGAATTGGTTGATGTAATAAAAAGGAAATCTTTGTTCTCTAATGAGTTGGAGTTTCTTCAGAATCTGAGGGCATATCCAAACTCATATCATTGTGCAAATCACAGAGGCTGTAAGTATCACGCAGCTTATCACTGTAAGCTACGGTAACGTCTCCAAAATGAAAGAAAAAACGCAACTCTGGGAAGGTATATTCTCTCTCATTTCTGAGCAACTTACTGTTTCACAGTCTAAGAAATAGAGTGCTTTTCACAGGTTAATGACTCTAGTTATTCTCAATTCAGAAATCAGTTGAACAGAGATGAGCATTGCTATGTGTGCCTTACTGTAGCACAAAGATGTATTTTAAGCTTAAGGAAACAAGGGAATTGAATCCAAAATGGTGGCTGACCTTCTGCTAATTAAAACTGGATTCCAGGCTACCAATATAGTCTTTAATTAAATGCTGTTAAAATCTTCTTCCACCAAGGGCAGCTTAATTTTCTTAGCTTTTCAGTAGCCATTTAAGGCTACTGAATTAAGCTCTACTTGGTTTGTCCCACTAACTGACAAGTCAGAATTTCTGTAGAAGTCCTCTGTGAAGATTTTTCCACAAGAATATTTTGAAAAATAAAAACAATGATTTAAAAATTAAATGTACCCTTATATATTATAATTAGTTTACAGCAAACTAGGGTCACCAGTTTGTATGGTCAATAGCAAGGCTGCCACCTAACAAGCTGGAGGAATGGGCCAAGAGGAATCTTGCATAATTCAACAAGATCAGATGCGAAGTCACAGACTGGGATGGAACAGTTATGTGCAGTGATAGAGAGGAGCAGCTCTGATTAAAAGCCCCTGGGAATTCAGGTGGACAGCAAGCTGAGAATGAGCCAGCAGTGTACTCTTGGCAGGTACAAAGACTGGCTACAGCCTGGGCTATATGAACAGGAAAAGGCTAGTCAATTAATGGAGGCTACTACTCCTATTCACCCCTCATTAAACCACATGGAGATACTGTGTTCTTTTTGCATCCCCAGTATGAGAAAAACA
Source organism: Phoeniculus purpureus (assembly GCA_028565055.1). Classification (NCBI taxonomy): domain Eukaryota; kingdom Metazoa; phylum Chordata; class Aves; order Bucerotiformes; family Phoeniculidae; genus Phoeniculus; species Phoeniculus purpureus. The sequence continues at coordinate 30,739,510 of JAOXOE010000874.1, forward strand.
TGAACAAAGTGCAATAGGTTTGGTGAAGGACCAGTGGGGTTGAAGGACTTGTCCAATGAGTGGAGGCTGAGAGACTACGTAGGGCTGATTCAGTTCACTTGAGTGATATATTAAAGTAGCTTGGCACTGTTTGTGCAGGTTAAGAAACCCAAGGTTATCTCTTGTTTTGTCTAGCCATGTCTCCTCTGATGTGAAAGTTTTATTAACTAACTGACCTGCTCTTGTTGGTTAATAAACACCAAATGAGTTTTGACTGCAAGCCCCAGATAAAAGGAAAATTGTATTTGCTGCAGCCTTTTTGGCTTTATCAGTCAAATCTGAGCCAAGGGAGCATGTTGCCTTTTGTGGTTCTGCTGTGTTCTCTGACACTGGGCTGCCATTAATCAAACTGGGTTGTCAGAAGAAACTTACAAACTTTAGAGAGAATGAATCAGTCTCTTCGATGTCAACAGCCTGATCATGTGCTGTACTAGGAAGTTGTTAATAATCTATGGGAGACTGCTAGAAAAAGGTGAAAAATTTGAAGCAGATGCTGAGTACTCATGCAGGCAGTCACAGCACCAGTGGCGAGCTAAGCTAGCAAGCCTGAAACTCAGTACAACGAAGAGTTCTAATTTTCAGTTTTCATGAAGACATGACATTTCATTTCCTCATGCTTCTCAGGGAAACAGGAAACAATTGTGATATCTGTCTTACAGCAAAAGCAGCAAGCAAAGTCAGCTACACATCTCAGGATGCTACAACCCCAGAAAGCTTCTGAAACGGCAAATAACTCCTTGAAAGAGGCAGATTTTATTTTTCCTAAGAAATCTGAATGGGCATATGCAAGACTTCTCTTAAACCTCCCCCCTCCATGACAGAGTGTGGAGAGCTCTTCTCTGATCTGAGGGGCGCATGTGGGGCATGAGACCATGTGTGGCTGTGAAAGCCACTGTTGGTGACCCCATACTTACTGCATGATTAGGCCTTCTACCAGGAGCCCCAGTTTGCCTTCACTTGAGATATAGGAATCTGGCAAGCCTGGGTGGTCTTGAAAATCTCATGAAGATGCTCTGACAGGTTTGTCAGGCAGCTGGTGCCAAAAGTGGCTGCAGTTGCTGTAGCACTCGGAGGGGGAGGCCACAGGTACAAAACTTGCCTTTGCTGGGAAAGGCAGGAGACTTCTGAGAGGGTGGGAGGTTGAGCCCTCTCTGGAAAAGCCTTCTGGAATGTGGTGGTGGTCTAAGGAAATGACCAAATGAGGAGCCCTTGGGGACAGATAGCAAAGCTTGCCAACTGCAGGGAAGAGGAAGAAGCAGGTACACAGCTAAGTACCTGCCACAGAGAGAAGATGGCCACAGGCACTTGGCTGCAGGGGTACTAAATCTGCTCAACTCAGCCAACCCCTCAGCTGCTGGGCTGGAACTAGCCAAGGAGGAGAGGACATGACCTGGAAAACACAGTGAGAAAATCTGTTTGCATTCCTTTTACTTCTGTTTGGTCTCTGTTGAACAGCCTGTGGGTGGGTGGGGGACACTCAGCCTATGGTTGAGATAGGGCATTTCAGTGTGAGGCCAAACCCTGGCACCCTCTTCCTCAGTTTAACCTCAATGAAAAACAAGCTTCATCCCAAGCTTCATAAAAGGCTAGAGAAAAAGCCAACGGTCTCTAATCACCGCTACACCCACCATCAATCAGAACCAGTAGGTGTATCTTCAGCAGGTAGGTTGTACAGCATGTTTCTATTTAAACAAAGGCAGACACATTTAGGAGCCACCATCCCATGGCAAATGGTGAAAGTGCACATGAATACCCAAGACCAAATTTACAAGGTGTCATGCCTTTGTGTGAGCATTGTCAGTGAGGAGAAGTAGCTTGCTGGTCTCCGATAGCAGCATCTCTAGGCAGAAATCTGTAAGGATGTGATCAAAATTGACAAACATGAAGCCAAGCCTAAGGTTAAACTTTAAAAGCCACATATGAGAATTCTAAAAAGACAGGTTTATCGTGAGGAAAGCTATAGTTGTCTGCAGTTGCTTCCTTCAGAAGCAAATCCTCAGACATCAGAGCCTCAGAAATGGAGTCTTCTGCAGCTGCACAAACCCTTAACCCTGAGAATGAGCAGAGGGATCTGTGCTTATACCTCAGCTGACAGCACATTTCATGAAGTAATGGAGAGCTGCCTTTACAACACACTAATTCTAGGGGGAAAAAATTGTTGCCATATTTAACTTCATGCCCAGTAACAATTTGCATAAGTGCAAACGATTAGCATATTCTCTGCATGGTGTGAATTGCGCCTGTCACCAAGGGCTGTAAAACTGAGTGTGAGGGAGAGCTTGCTTGAAAATCAGGTTTTTTGTGGTGTGCACAATAGAAATCTTGGCGGGGAAAATGAGCTGAAATGTTCAGCAGTTCCAATAAACCTTAATTTTTGATGAAGATGCATTCAGGGAAAGAGGGTGCCTATTAGTTCTTTGTGCAGAACATCTCCGTTACAGGCTTGGATTAATGAGAAGTTATTTTAACGGATTTAAAATGATAGTAAGTATCCTGGATTCAGTTCTCTGGTTTTTTTTTCATTCATTTTAATAAATGCATTGCAAAAAAATTAAATTACCGGTTTGGGGTTTTAGCCTGCCATATCTGATAAGGCAAAGCTGTAAGAACACAAATTTGGAAGTTGCTACCATTAGAACAGAATCTTTAAAATAGTAATTCGTGCCAGAAACTAGGTATGTTCCAGGATAGCTTAAGAGAACCACGACTGAAATGTTAAAAACCTCACGAACTGTGAAAAAGCCTCATCTATGACGGCTAAAATAAGATAAATAGGTCTGTGCCAAACCATTTTTTCCTAAGCTACATGTAGTCATTTAAGGACAGCATTGCAAAAATTAAATATTTATCTTCCTTGAGACTGGCGATGTGATATTTCCTGCAGAACATTTGCACAAAGAATCTAAAGATGCAGAATTAACTTGAAAATGGTCTGGTATTAATCCAACACATGCAGCTTTTTCACTCAGGAAAATCATTTCAAACTGTTAAAGTAATATTTCATAGCTGCAGATGCACTATTTACTCAAGTCCCAAGGAAGACTAAACTAAACATTGCAAAAAACAAAAAAAAGACAACCGATGCTTTTAAGCAGGGCTGACTGATGAGCTGGGAAAGATCAGCAGTCCACATCTGAGAGCAGATTAATTTATCCTTAGCTAATTGTCCTGTAAGGTTCAGCTGAGCTGCCAGCACCACTAACAGTCAAGACAGCACAATGGATTGTTCTGTCCGACAAACTCATTTACTGAACACATTGATTTCTGACTGTGCATGCACAACAAAATCTATTCGGTCAATAATGCTGCTACTCATCTCATTCAGATTATTTTCTCCTTTTTGGTTAAGGCGTATTATTTTCAACCTACTTTTTGCATCATTCATTCTAGTTGTAGGAGAATGAATGGCAGTCTAGGCCATTATGTGCTAGTTCTTGCTCTGCTGCTGATTATTTTTATAGTTTTAGTAGCCATTAATTCACTTTGCCCATCCTTAAAACTGCAAACATACTGAAAGGTCTCTGGGGATCTTTCAAAGCATAAAATTGTTCTCACAGTGAAAACTCTCACAGTGTAAAGGGACATAAAACTATAAACTTCAAGAAATAAATTGTGTTCCTTTATTTGTAATGTGCCATGGCAGGCGTATATTTTAATTGTGATTTGAGACGTCCAGATATAACAGCCACTATCAGTATCTTTACTGGTTATTCAGTAAATAAAGGTATCAAAACATCTGAAAATTTCAGGAAGGAGTATGCAGACCATTTAACATTCCTTTTTTAACATTACCTAATAATATACCCATAACTATGAAAAATATTAAAGTAATTCCTTCTACTAAAAACAAAGTTGGACCTTTTTGACCTAACTATGAACAAATAACACTCTTACTAAACCTACTGCTTCCTGCAGAAGGATAACCTGTCTTCATTTATATCTAACTAGTCATTACTTCTGGCTTCAACAAGCACCAAATCAGGACCTTTATACCAAAAACTTAATCTTTAAGTGATGACATAAGAACTTCTTCCACCACTTCCTGCTTTCTTAATTATCTTTTTTTTTAAACAAAACTTTCTTATCAATGCAAATGTAGGATAACACGGGTTTGGAAAGTGATCTCAAGAGGTATTACGGTACTGTCATTAAGTTTCTGGCCTCTCATCACCCCTTGGTTTTCAAGAACTGCAAGTTTAATATAGCATGAGGACATGTGATATTAAGCCTGACAGCTAAGTCTTTCAAACATGCCCTTTTGGCAAACAATGACACTACAGGTTTTATAGATACCACGTTTCTCCAAAACTGGCATATATGAATTGGGAAAATAATTATGCATTCAACTGACTGCATGCCCTGGAATATGACTTTTAAAGAAAACCAGCTAATTAGTGTGAGGTGAAGTCTGCTCAGGATACGCCAGTTTAAGCTTGGAGGAATGCCATGGAAATCAGTTTAATAACTTTAGAGTCATATGGTGAAGAAAAAAGCAGAATTTGGTACATGAAGTACTTAGCTTTTTTCACTTTTCTGCAGGGACACCTATTTATAGCCCTATTTTCATCCAGCAATCCTCAGTATCAGTTTAGTCATCAGTACTCCCCTGAACAACATGGTGCTGTCTCCGAAGCTGAAAACAAGAATAAATGTACAGATGAAATAGATAGGACTTCCTATAGCCCCGTTTTTAAATATTCTGAGTTTTATGCATGGGCATTTGGCAGTCCAGGATGAAAAAAACCCACAAAAACCTCACAAAATGAAATCTTATCTTCCTTGCCTGTGAGTATAGCAAAACTCTCAGGTTATGAAAGGGATTCATTACTGAGTGAATTAAAAAAAAATGTCCAAAGAAGCAGATACATCATGTAGGCTATAGAAGGAACTCCATCCTCACCAGACAGATCACCCAAAATACTGGAAATTTAAGAACAACGAAAACGATGTGCAATAAAATGGTGAAATGACATCTACATGAAAGTGAGCCAGCAAGGTGGCCCTATTGCACAGATTGCAATTGTTTCCTCAACTGATTAGACCAAGTGTTGCCAGCAGGTCAAGTGGCAACACTTCATTCCCTTTATTCAACTCTGCTGAGGCCTTAAGTAAAGTGTTATGTTCAGTTGTGGGAACCTCAGTGCAAGAGAGTCATGGATATATTGAGGAGTTCATCAAAAGGTCACAAGGATCATAAAGAGAAAGGTGAAATTAGATGTGTGACTGAAGAAGAGTAAGGCTTGGAGTACTGTTATTAATGCATAACAATGACTGAAGGGGGAGTACATAAGAGACAGGGCCAGGTCAATGCCAGTCATGTGCAGTGACAGGATCCGGAGAAACAGGCATCAGCTGAAACAAAGGAGGTTCCATATAAACTTCAAGCAATACTTTTTTACTGTGAGGATGACCTAGGACCAGAATCACTTGCCTGAGGAGGTTGTAGATTCTCCATTCTTAGAGATATTCAATCTAGACATAGTCCTGGGCAAGTGGCTCTAGATGTCCTTGCTGGAGTAGGATGGTGTTATGCTTTAAAAGTTGAGCAGAATCTTGACGTTTAATTAGTGTGTTTTCTGCAGAAAACTTTAAACTTTGGGTTTAAAAAGTTGGAACGGAAAGTTTATATCCCCTTCCCACATCTTGTCCCCACCTTGGTGACTTCCATTTTCTTCTTCACTTTTCTCCATCTTGGTGTCTGTCCGGAGCTAAGTTGTTTGGCACTGAGGGAAAATGTTATCACTTCTGAAGAAAGGTTACATGCAGGGAAAACTGTCAAGGTTTACTGATTTATTGGTGTTCCACTGTTCTGAACTTTGAAGACTTATGAGGATCAAGGTTGAAGACAAATGACCACTGGAATTTCAGAGAGAAGTAGGATCTGTCTACAGTGGACACTCTTGATATTTCATCTCAGTTCAGTGTAGAAGCATAGTGAAAAAACTCTGTATGTTTGTGTCTATGTCTTGTGGGGTTGTTTTTTCTGATGTGTGCATGGTGGGGAATGAATTAAAATATCCCTACATAGAGTCAGTTGTGTCATTGCCTGCAGATTCATAAGTGGTTTTGTTCAACCCTCCCTTTGTGTCTGATGCTTTAGATAAAAGTTCTTGGTTAAAATATAGTCGAGGTCTCTAACCCATGACATTAAAGGTGACCCAAGATGTGATGCATGGAGATCCAGACAAGGACCCACAAAAAGGTCTCCTTGGAAAAGGAGACCTTCAGAAGTCCCTTCCAATGTAAACAATTCTATGACTGTGCGATACTTAACGAATACAATTCCTTATCTGGTTAAAAAATTATCTCTATTATGAGCTCTACCTTATTTGTTGCTTGATAGAAGAAGAATGACAATTGTGGAACTTTGTGCAGCTTTGGGCTTTATGTGCAATGTGAACATTAAGTTCAGAGAGGCAGAGTAAATTTAGGTTAAAGTAAAATTCCCACAGTCTTTTGTGTTTTTGTATAGGGGAGCTCAACCACAACATCTTTGAGTTTCTGCTTGACTGCTGTTGCACCAAATTTCTTGATGAATTGGACCAGAAATATCAATGTTTATGGTTAGTTTCTCTAATGTTTTAGTAACATAATTATTAAAGTATATATCAGAGTTCTAGCTGTGATTAAAAGTCACTGCTTTGGCTCAAATTATGGTGAGACTTTTGTGACATTTCAGAACACATTGTGCCAAGTTTACCTTTATGTTGCTGGAGGCTACCACTGGGAGTTATGACATTAAGAGCAGAAAAACATCGCTTTATGACATTACAGGACAATAATACTATTTCCTTAGCCTCTGGAACCATCATCCATTGTGTTGATAGTAAGTTCTGGCTATTTAAAATTGATTTAAAATAAAACAACAATATTACCTATTGTGCACTTTATAACATTACTGTCTTGTTACTGATCTTGCTGTATGTGTAAGCAGTTACTTCTTAACTGGTCTATGAGAACACTCAGATGAAGCCTTAATCAAATTCCCTGAGGGTATTTGCTTGATTGGTGCATTAAATCATCTGATCTGCCACGGAGCTTGGACATTTGTGGGCCTACACATTGCAAAGTTGTATGGAAGCCACTCTGTCCTCAGTGATGCTGTCGTCACTCTGGTAGGACAAAAATTGATTCTGCTCTAACATATCGCATGCTCAGTAGACACGACTGGAGATACTCGGGGAAAGTATAACAGCGTTCTGTAGGTAGTCTTCTCCAATATTTCCCAGCTAAGAGTAATAGCCATTTCAGGTGTCGTTTGTTCAGATGCACTGTAAAAGGTGGTATATTTTCACTTAGTAGCCCTTTAGAATTATTTCCTGTCAATTTTCCTAATCCCTTCTAGATTAGCTTTTTTGTAGGAATGTGGCAATGAGTCCCAGGTTTTCACTGTATGCTGTGTAAAAGAGTTCTTTTTGACTGAGTACTTCAGAACCACCTTTAAAGCATGTTCACTCTTGTACTAGGGAACCCAGTAATAATAATCCTCTATTTGCTTTTTGTTTTTAATGTAATGCTTTATGGTCCTTAACTATTTGTCTCCTCAGTCATTTGTTTTCCAAGATGAGATATCTACACAGGAAAACCATTTCATATCTTTGGTCATTCCTTTTTCCATTTCTTTGCGGTTGTTGATTCTCCTATATCCTTTTAAGTTAGGCAGTGACTTCATGAGAAATTCATACAGTATTCAATCATTATATCGGGTAAAACAGTGAGATTTTCTGTTCTGTTCCCTGCTTTGTTTTTCTATTATCAAGAACTGACGTATTGCTTCCACAGAACTAGATAAACTGTCATAAACTTAAAATCCCAGTCCTGATTGTTGTTACTTAACATGCAGTCATTCACTGTGCATACAAATTTAGGATTAGGGTTTTTTCCCCTGTGCTTCACTTTGATTTTATTTACCCAACAATTTCTCTGCTATTTTATTGCCCAGTAACTCTTTCCGTTTGTGCTTCCTTATAGCTTTTTTTTTTACTGTCCTGAACTACCATAGTTTAAAGTGAAAACCTTGTCTTTTCAATGTGACTCTTTTTCTCAGATAACTTATTAATATTCTATCAGCCTGTGCTATGTCACTTGGACATATTCTTTTTCTTCATGGAGTATGAGAAGTCTGTAACTCTTCACAACTTTGTAGTGGGCTATTTTAGCATTGTCACATCCCTTGTCAGGGGAATATGCCTGAAGTCTCATGACATTGAATAATTTACAGAGACTGCCATTGCAAATTGAGTAGTTACCTGACTTGTACCTGGTCACAAACTGACATTCCTTCTTGGTTTTACATACTCCTTGTAATGTTCCTGAATTGTACAGGAGTGTTTACTGTAGCTGAGGTCCTATCTAGCCACCATAATCTCTCACACTATCAGCATAATGACTCTGACTATGAAAGACTGGCATACTTCAAACAGTCTCACGCATTGAAGTGTTTGGTACAAAACATGCTTTGAAGTTTAATCATGACCATAAACAATTATTGCTTTCCTTACTGTATGTGTTCAAAGATCATGTATTCTGTATGCACGGTATGAAATGACTGGTTTGGTTTAATTCCTCATGTTTTTATTTCATGCTTGTGTACATCTTGCAAAGATTTCCAGCTTAGATTTATTTTTGACTGCCGTAACCTTTAAAAGTAGAAACCTCCTTAATCATCTAGAAATCTTAGTGATTCGAGAAATGAAAATCATAGGAGGAGACTACAGTAGATGTGGAGGACAGGAGAACCAAGGAAAAAGTACATGTCTTACAATAATTAGTTAAATACTTAAAAAAAAAATTGAAACTTTTAATTAGTCCTAATAAATTCCAATCACATAAGTAGTAAATGTTTGAATCATTGAATAGTTAGGTCACAACATTAATGGATGAAGGGCAAGCGGCCAATGTCATTTACCTGGACCTGAGCAAAGCCTTTGATACTGTCTTGTACCACATTCTGGTCTCCAAGCTGGTGGAACATGGGTTTGATGGGTGGACCACAAGATGGGTGAAGAATTGGCTTGATGGCTGCACCCAGAGGGTGGTTGTTGATGGATCCATGTCCAAGTGGAGGCCAGTGACAAGCAGAGTCCCTCAGGGATCAGTCCTGGGACCAGTCTTGTTCAA
>JAOXOE010000874.1:30757089-30768283 GCA_028565055.1 Phoeniculus purpureus
TCTTCTTCAATAGGTGGTGTCCAAGTAGGTCTCTCTCCAGTCTGCTTTCAGTTTTTGCCTGTGCATTCCTGAATCCAGTTTCAGCATACAGCTCCAGAAAATTCCAGTCTGCAGCTGAGTCCAGTCTGGGACTTCCCTGAGTCACCCCCCACAGCATCAGTAGTGATTGTGATGTAATTGCTATGGGAGTTTCGGTTTGGCATTAGTTTTGTATATATATTTCGTTTTATTGTTACGATTTTTCATTCAAGTTATTGTAGGTTTCTTTTCCAATTCTTAACTATCTCCCTTATTCTCTTTCCCTTCAGTTTTGGAAAGGGAGAGGTGTTAACCTCACCAGACAATCAATCAGTTGGCTGGTGGCCAGCTCAGCTCAAGCCTTTGACATACAATTAATCCGTACTCTCCAAAGCCATAAAAATTTATAACGGTGGCTGCAAGTGTAACAGTTTGTTAAAATGTGCTGAACTTGAGCATTCAGAATACGTAACTTTAACTTAGCAAGCATTCACTCTGTGCTAGCAACTTTCATACAAGTCTTGAGTTTCCATATCCTTTACCTTGGAAGAAGGAGAATGCCTGTGATAGCAGTGAAACAGGTTATGGGCTTCTTTAGTTAGTATAACTAAGCCCAGGATAGGGTTGTTAATTCTAGAGGAGGTATGAAGCTGACTTCCAAGTTCTGCAAACCTAAATTCTGTATTGGATGATTTTTTGTAAGCAACAATACTGACTATTAAAGAGTTCGGAGACAAGTGTTGCTGACCATTTTCTTCCAACGTCTATTCAAGTTTAAAGGACAATGATATTTGCAGCTGTTTGAAAGTTACAGTTAGTGTTTCCTAGTTAGGTATAAATCACCTGAGTGAGTATTTCCAGCTTGTATGATTTACAGTATTGCAAAATACATTTGAAATCTCTAAAAACTTTATAGTTTTGTGGTTTGGAGAGTTCTGTGTCTCCCTCCTAGACTATTGATCAGGTAAAGTTTCTGTAGGATTGGTAACATACTCTTCAGGTATGAGAGGCACTGAAGACAGAAGTTAATCTTCTGTCTGGCTTCTGTACAGTGCAAATTCTTACTGACGACTAAGAGTTTAAAATAAAATAAGAGTTTAAAATAACCACACCCCTACCCATCCTGTCAGAGTACAACTGTATTGTAAGACAAAAAAGTTATTGAACTGGGAAGTCATGGCAGTTGTCTTTTAAAAAAGAAGAAAGTATTTAGTAGAGTATTGCTTTAGTGCATTTTGGGGCGGGAGGGGATTTGTCGGAGATCTGGAGTTATAGACCTCATAATCATTGTAGATTTCACAATCTTATTTTTAGTTGTATATTCTGTAGCATGAGTATTGATCAGAAAGTTTTTTGTTATTTTTACTGTTCGGTCAAGACGTACTACAATTGTCAGATACTAGAGTACAGTAACTTTATGTTAATGGAACTATATTTAGATTTAAGTTCCCTTTTATTTTTTAGTTAAATCTAAGCTTGAATAACGAAAACAATCTATTCTTGTGAAATAATTCAAAAAGTTGTAAGGATGAACTGCAAGATAATTTCAACAGCATTAAAAACTGAGATGGAAATCTCTGCAGATGTAAGATCCAGCTTTAAAATTAATGTTTTATCTTAGGTACGATGTATGTTAAATATTTGGGGTGTGATGCTCTTCATCAGACTATCATGGATTGTAGGACAAGCTGGAATAGGTATGTATACTAATGCTATAGTTTTATTTGACTGACTTTTTAATATGTCTTTTGGACAATATTTATTTTGAGCTTACATTTTAAAGAGGAGTAGAAAATTACCTTAATATTGATTGGGTTTTTTACCTAAAACTTTGAGCAGTATGAAGTTGGACTTTTTAAATTTATTTTGTGATACAGTAAGTAATTTAAAGTTGACGTTTGTAAGTCTTCAGTGAACTGTGGTCACTAGAATCTGCCCATGGAGAGTACAGTATATAAAAAAACTTTCTTCAAAGACTTAACTTGGACTGCAGAAAATCTGGTATGTAAAAGGCGCGTGTTTTCTTGAAGCTCTAGGATGCAACTTTGACTGCTGATTAAGGAGGCTATTTATCCAGTGTTGTTTGGGTCCTGGAAACTTCTCTGTACAAAAGGAAAGTAAAGAAGCCTGTTGCTTGAGCATGTGGGACCACACATAGCAAACGGTGTATCTGCAGTACTAATTACTTAAACTAACTTAAGATGAAGACTTGTGTATTTTAATACTACTGGTCTTAAACACCTTTTTTCCACTCTTTGCACAAGGTCTGTCTGTCTTGGTTATTGGAATGGCCACTGTTGTGACAACTATTACAGGACTGTCTACTTCAGCAATAGCCACAAATGGATTTGTAAGAGGAGGTAAATCTACTTTCTTAAAGCTTTTACGGCTTTCTTCTCTTTGAAGCTTACACCCTAAGGATGGAAACTCCTGTCTTCCTTATTAGTATCAGGGAAATAACCAGTATGGTGAAATATAAGGGTTAGTTTTCTATGGAGCAGAGTCTTTTTTATGTTCTGTGTTTGACTAAGCAGCATTGTAATTAATCAAAGTCATTATTAGCCTCCTAATTTGATTTGACTAGTGGCTTGCTTTTCCACTGTGGAAGAAACATCTATTAATTTTTGTAATAAACACATTTTTAGATGCATATCTACAAATGAATAAGGTCTTAACTCTCTGTACTGGTTGTTTAGGAGTATGTGTGTGTGCTTGTATGTGTTCATGTCCTGAAGTAAAACTTACTAATTAAACAAAATACATTCTTTGAAAGCACAAAGTATGCCTATATGGAAGCATACAAAATGACATGCTCTTACTCTGTTGTCGTTTTTATTTTCTTTAATTAGACAGGAGAAATTCTCCAAGCTCTTTATCTCCAGCTCTCCTGAGGGTGATTGTTTTCATTCTTTTTCATGGTTTATGTGCTGTTTTCAGCAATTTCTACAAAATAATTTAACTGTTTGGTCCAAGTCTTTCATACGCTCAAACTGCTTCATGACAATACAAGACTGCTACTTGGAGAAAATGTGTACAATTAAAGTAGAAACTTAAAATTATCTTGATTGAGAATGAAGAGAAAAACCTAATATCGCAAACAGATTCAATGGGAAGAATCAGCTATGAATCTTAGCATTATGTCAAGCTTTATTTCTAAATGTACTTTCTTTTTTCTTACAACTGCATCACAAATAGTGGATTTTCCTGTTCTTTTGAGTGCAGTTTTGTGAGTCATTCTTGCAAAATAAAACTTAATTAGAAAAATTTAAGAGCTGAATGGGAAAATCTTTAGAACAAAAAAGTTACAACTGTTTCTATGAAAATCTTTGTGTTTTTATTATGTTAACAACGTCATTTGTGGAGTGTGTACAGGTACCTACATAGGTTTTGCAAAAAAACTATAATGCAGCGAAATTAAGGATTTCTTGTCACACATTTTAATGCGCACCCAATTACTTCAAGTTGGAGCTGGATGCTTTTATTCCTTCTACAAATCTTAGCTTTAAATTGAAGGAATGTCCCTTTGCTATTTTTTTTCTTAAATTTTATTCTATGGATGGAGAAAGACAGTTTTCCATTTATGAAACATGGGGTTTCAAACGTATATGTTAAGCTCAAGAATGTAAAGAGTAATTTCTAAAAAATAATGTGTCTGTGTAATTGAGAGTCCCATTGGAGGGAAGAAAAACAACTGAGCTTTAAAAAACAGGTCATGGAGGTTTGGAATTGAGTGGGTTTATTTCAACCACTTTGCCAATTTCTAGCTAATGAAAATGTGTAACAGTAGAACTGTGCACAAACACTTTGAGTAGTTTGAAGTAAAAAGCCCAGTAATAACTGCTGTTTGTGTTTTACGCTTTGATTTTTTTTTTTTTTTTTTTTTAAAGCACAGAATTGATTGTGTTGAATAATTGAGTGGTGTGGTGTGTGAGTCAGGTGATTGTTTCCAACTGGTGTCTTTTGTTAAAAACTGGAAATGTATTCCTGAAATAATGCCTGTCTCTAGATTACTGAGTGTAGGGCTGGTTTTTGATACATCAGGGAAGATGCCAGAAGAAATAGCATCTTATTAGTGTAAACTTAACATTTCTGATTATCTGTTCTTAAGTTCTGTCATGTATTGTGTTGGGTTTTTTGTCTTTTTCTTTCTTTCAGGGGGAGCATATTACTTAATTTCCAGAAGCCTGGGGCCAGAGTTTGGTGGTGCAATAGGTCTGATTTTTGCGTTTGCCAATGCTGTTGCAGTAGCAATGTATGTTGTTGGCTTTGCAGAGACAGTTGTGGAGCTGCTGAAGGTATATGGATAACAGTGTTTATATTGATTGTACTGTCTTTCGTGCAAGTTTCGTCAGTCATCTAATTGTAGAATCAGAATGGGTTAGGTTGTAGGGGACCCTCAAAGGTCATCTAGTTCCTAGCCCACTAAAATGAACAGACACACCTTTAACTAGATTAGGTTGCTCAAAGGCTCATCCAACCTCACGTTGAATGTTTCTGGTGATGTGACATCTACCACCTCTCTGGGAAAACAGTTTTGGTGTTCATCACCCTCATTGTAAAATTATTTTTCTTCATTTCTGTTCTAAATGTCCCCTTCATTAGGTTAAAATCATTACCCCTTTTCCTCTCATAACAGGATCTATTAAAAAGTCTGTCCCCATCTTTCTTTTAATCCCTCTTTAACTATTGAAACATCACAGTGTGGTCTCCTTGGAACCTCCCCTTCTGTAGGCCAAACTCTCTTGGCCAGTCCTCACAGGAGGTGATCCATCCCTCCGTCATTTTTGAGGTCCTTCTCTGGACCCTCTCCAGCAAGTCTATGGCCTTGTGCTGAGGACCCCACAGCTGGACACAGTACTCCAGGTCTGGTGTCACTAGAGTGGAGTAAAAGGGCAGAGTCACCTCTCTCAACCTGCTGGTCATGTTTTTGATGCAGCCCAGGATGCAATTTGCCTTCTGACCTGCAAATGCACATTGCTGGTTTATGTCCAGTTTTTCATCCACCAGTACCCTCAAGTCCTTCTCCACAGGGCTGTTACCAATCTCTTAATCCCTTAACCTGTACTGAGGGTTGCTTTGACCAATTCAAAGACATCAAATGAGGTACAAGGTTACTACTGTTAAATCAGTAAAATACTAATGTAATCCAGTAGGGGTTTTTTGTGAAAGAACCAAACAACAGTCAGTGGTGTCAAATGGAAACTCTCCATATTGTTTACTTCCCCCTGAAAATAAAAAGTGTATTTTATGGTAAACTCAAATTTGGCTGTTGAGGAGTGTTAATAGAAATACTGAGGTATTTTTACCTCAGTATTGAGGTAGAATCATACATTGCTAACACTGAATTTCTTACTTATGAACTGTTTCTTGTGACAGTTGTTTATGTAAACTCATTTTCAAAAGAGTACTCCCTATTCAAAACAATTACTTATATTAACCACAACCAAACATTACTTATCTATTGAAATTTTTTATTAAATATATTACTGAAAACTCAACCATACTTTTTGTAGATGGGAAGAAGTTTTGAATACATTAAAAGAATTAGGAGTAATAGTGAACTACAGTAAAATACAGGTATAGGTGCGAGATAATAGCTGCTGCTTTTCTGTTTAACCAAATTCTCTAGCAGCTGAAGACAGGACATTCACTCTGGGGATGGGCTATGAATAGGAATGATCAGAAGCTTCAGTGATTTAAAACAAGGGAAAAACCAAATTACTTGTGCCTATACAGGAAATTTAAAATGAGTACATTTGTGGTATGGAGGTTAACTCTGTTAACAAATTACAGTTCACAATTTTTTTGTGTTAGGGAAGATAAATGCTTGATTAAGCCTATGACTGAAGTTTCTTTCTTTGTTTTGTTAGGAAAATGGAACATTGATGATTGACGAAATGAATGATATCAGAATTATAGGAGCTATCACAGTCGTTATATTGCTGGGTATTTCTGTTGCTGGAATGGAATGGGAAGCTAAAGTAAGGAACACACATTTTATTTTCTTCTGTGTTTCATAGTTTTGATTCCATTTTCTACCCTAGATGATTGATTTATTTTTAGTATTTTCTTTTTAATATGTTTATATATTTTTAATGAGTATATTTAGTATTCAGTAATTTAGTATTTTAGATGTCAGTGGGCAGTTTGTGTGTAACAGCTCTCTAGTACTAGCATGTGCAGGTCTGGACTGTATTTCACACCTTATACCATTTTCTTCCACTGGAAGCTTAAGCATCTGAGAACTTAAAAACCAGCATAATCTACACTTGGTGACATTCAAGCAAAGGGTATTATCCTCTTCTGGGCACATACAGCACAAGGAACGTAAAAGCATACCATGAGGATTTTCCTTCACTGGGAACTTCGGATAAGCTCTGTTCTGGTGGAAAACACAGGGCTAGAACTGAAAGTCAGTCTACAGTGGTGTAGTTTCTGTTAACTCAAAACCAGTATTCTTAACCTTCTTGTCTCTTTTGGTTTTGTTTTCATTTGGATGAGGACAGTTGCTAATATTGCTGTGGTGAATATTGCATCATCATCTTGTGGCTACATGGTCTTAGGTCATGCTGGTTGTGTGTACAAACATCAATTCTAGGATACCTTGGTATTAATTTTCTGCTCTGCATTACAAGGCAGTGTTGCTTGCTAAGCTGTGTCCTGCACTTGGTAGACTTTTTCTGAATATGTGTTCATAGTGTGCTCAAAAATAATGAAGGCTTTAATTTGGTTTCTCTTCTCATTTGATACTTAATTCATAATAGCTTCTATTTTTTTTTTGAGTGACAAACAACTGGAGGAGCTTCTTCATGTGTTACAACAGCTTCTTGTGCTCTTGTATGAAGATTATGATATTGATTATCCAAATGAGGTGGTTTTTTTTCCTCATTACTGCTTTCAGACCTAAAAATAGACTGTATTAAAATTGAAGCGATGATCTAAGTGCATTACTTGACTCTGCTGGAGGCAAAAAAGAATCTGTACAAATTGACTTTGGCATGTACTTTTAAATGGAACTGAACATTTTTGTAAAAATGGTTTAACTTTCTCAGGTAGTCCTTCACTGTCTGTAACTTCAATTTTTAAAGGTATCTTTTATTATCACTAGTAGATACGAGTGGTATCTATCCACTGTGACTTAAAGTCACAAGCATTATATTTCCTTTTCTCTATTGCATAAGCAATCTGTAACAATGACTTACATAGGAATACCCTTAATGTTTAACTTTTATGAACCAAACTGGAACTGTGGTATCACTGGAGTGTCATCCTTATAAGGAAATATGTAGCTTTTAAAAATCCTGCACTTGATGCAAAATTCAAGGCTTCATGGTTTGTGTCATGGAATAAGTTAGGCAGGAGTGATGGTGAGCAACTGACCCTGTCAAACAAGCACTTCGTGGTGGTAAATATATATACATATATTTCCAGGAAAATACAACGCTTCTTTTTTTGATAAAAGTGTCTATGATGTCCTCCTGTACCTTCATCATGACTTAGAGAATGCCCTGGAAAATGAAACAAAGGAGTAATGCCTTTGAAGATGTAAAGTCTAAGAGAGATTGGGATCGCAGGGAAGCCTGCTTGAAAAAAGACTTTTCACACTTTGTGGCCTCTTACCACTCAGCTTGTGTTGAAGTCTTAGAAGCCCATTTTTTTTGTAAGACTTACGAATGTGAGGAAGATACTGAGAAAATGCTCTTAACTTCCAGGCCAAAGTCTAGTTTTTTCCTGGAGAAATTTCTCCAGTAAAAAAACATTTTTTACTTGTGGCAGTTGCACTGTGGTAACTTAATGGTGGATTCTCTTATTGAAGACTTGTGTCAGCACTTAGCTGCATCCTTACACTTCTCATGTATTTGAGCTTGACAAAAGAGAAATCTAAATGATGCACAGACTGGTTTTTTTTCTAGTTGGTCTTCTAAGTCTGCTCTTGGCTGTCATGGTCTGTTTATCACTGATGTACCCTGTTGTCTTGCCAGGATGTGTGAACTGAAAACTTTTGTTTTGTAATGATCAAGAATGCCGCAGTGCTATTGCACATTATGTTACGATATTAGGCCTGATCAAGTCAAAAGACAAATAGCTTGCCCAGAGCCGCTGACATATGTCTTTATAAGGAATCAACATAAAAGATAACAGGTGTGGTTGCTTATTTAAATGTTGAGCTTGAACCAACTCCTCTATAGATTTGTCTTCAGTTACACTTTTGAGGCATTGGATGGTTTAAAGTACTTCTTGTTCCAAGACTAGGGTTTGTAATGGCTTTATTGATCACTGTCTGAAAATCTGGGATTGTAATAAAAACTAGAAATTAACAAGTAATTGTGATAGTCTGCAATTTAATGTCATAAGTAGGTGTTAAGAATGTGAGAATGTTACAAACCAATCTGATTCATTCATAAAATAGTAAAAAAAAGCTGTTTGATTCATGATGAAATGAAATTCTTAGTAAATCTCTCATACTAAAATATAAGGCAAAGTATTATGACCATGCATTTATCTCTTTTGTGAATTTCTTCAATCAAGTCTATTCCTTCTGGGAAGCTTATAAAGTGAATAGATCTTCTGAGTATTGTGTCTCTACTCGTAAGACATTGAGAGGTGTTATCATCACAAATTCTCTTTAGAATGGATGTTAAAGTTAGAAATTATTCTTCATTAAAATTCCTGGTACATGTTCTCTCCAGATTGACATTTGTTTGTGGAAACTGAGAAGACAAAGCTGAATTTGGAATCAAGTATATGTATTTTCATTTTAGAAAACAATGTTGAAGCTTCAAACTGAGAAAAGAGCAAGTTCTTCTGTCTGACTGCAGTCATTGTATTTCAGGCACAGATAGTCTTGCTGGTGATCCTCATTCTTGCTATTGGAGACTTTGTTATAGGAACATTTATACCTTTGGATAGCAAGAAGCCTAAGGGCTTTTTTGGTTATAAAGGTATGTTGAAACAGTTGATATTATAAACTATCTTTGCAAAGAAGATCATGCTGTCATAATTAAATTAAAGATCTAAAATAGCTCTTAGTCTTATTTAACTACAAAACTATTTTCCTGATTCTTCTGCGCTTCTGCAGTTCTGTCTTTAAAGCTGTAGGGCCAAAACTTGATCCTGCTTGCTTAGTATTAATTATATTGAATAGTTAAAAGCTGGATGATACTGTTAAGTACTTGTTCTGCTTTTAAAAGTTATTTAAATTTACTCTGTAGGATTTGAATTAAAGTGATGAATTAGCATTCAAATGCCTACACTTGATTTTAAGAAACTCATGTAGTTGTGATGTTAAACTTTTTTGTGGACCTAATAATGGCTCAAATGGGCTGTTACTGTAGCTTTAAATGAATATTGATAGACTTAAATCTTTTTTCTGTAGCTGAAATATTTATGGAGAATTTTGGACCAGATTTCCGACAGGAGGAAACTTTCTTTTCTGTATTCGCTATATTCTTCCCTGCTGCAACTGGCATACTTGCTGGTGCAAATATCTCAGGTGATCTTGCGGTGAGTAGTGAAATAGCAAATATTATTCAGAAACACTGAATGCCCATTTATCTTTGTAATCCCTATCCACTGACATTTTTGTTTCAGGATCCTCAGTCAGCCATACCTAAAGGAACGCTGTTGGCCATCTTGATTACTACATTGGTTTATATAGGAATTGCAGTATCTGTAGGTAAATAGAAAATGTTTTATTCTTTCATATTCATTCTGAGAGTGTGTTTTGATACAGTTTCTGTAATTGATTATGTAAAGTGATAACATAACTGACTTTCACACATGGGAAAGTAAAGGTTTTGAATTTTTATTGTTGGCAGTTCAATTTTCAGATGGTTTCATAATTTTCTAAAGTGAATGATATTTTTCTAAGACCTAGTGACTGCTTCAGACTATGGATGACAAAGACCTCATATTGATGTTTCCTCATTTGTTGCAATTATTTGTGTTAAAAATACTTCTGATTTAACAGTTGGATAATTCCTGGATTAGAAAAGTATGTTTTCAGAAAATACTCACTGAACAAATATCTCTGTTGCTTTGAAGATGTCGGTAGTCAGCTATTTACCTGAAGTGAATAGTGGGATGATCAAACAATTTTTTAGTGAGGATGCATGAGCAACAGTTCTTCTGTCTACTACTCTCTAGAGGAAGTAGTGCCTTCGTCTGCCCAGCCCACTTTCATATGTGTTTTCATGAAACAAGTAGTTTCATTTTCATGTGGAAAGAGGAGAAACAGTACTAGACTACTCTGAGTTTTGCCTAACCTTTATTCCCAGTCTTCCCCACCCCACAGTGGTTTGAAATTCACTATGGGAATTGCACTGGGGTGCAATGTTCTCTTATACTAGTTTTTCTCTGGAGGATGAATGGAGGATGAATCACCTGTGTAATAATTCTGCTCTAGTAGTACTAAGAACAGAAAGTTGTAATCACATCTTTGATATTTCTTGCTTTTGATTAAAAATAGTTTAGTTTTGGTTTCTGTCAGCAGTAATCTGCTTTCTTATATGACAGATCTTGCCTTAGCTATGCTGCTTTTTGAATGAAATTCTTAAGAGTACCATTGGTCTAACAACTAATGATACTTCCTTCACAAAGATACCAATGTTGCTAGGCTGCCTCTGCGGGCTAACATTGTATGATGCCTCTGCTAAATAGTTGCCCTGTAGTGATTGTTCTTTGTGCAGCCTAATGACCTACACTTATTTCTTAATTAGATTAACTTCTGCTACCAAATTCGAATACTTAAGAACTTGAACTCACATAAGAGCAAATTGCTCATTAATATACATTTGTTAATGGAATACTTTGATTGTCTTTCAAACACAAAAAGCTTCAATTTTCAAGTTGTGAAGGGACCACTTTGTAAAACCGACTAAACATGAATTGTTTGATGCATTTGAACTGTCCTGCTGTAGTTGCCTTTTATAACCTAGTTCTGTAACTTCTAGTTAGAAAAGACAAGTGCTACTGCACAAGTCAGAGATTGCCATAAGTGAAATTTAGAGGTTTTGAGATCAGACAAATACAAATATCTTTATTCCTTTTCCTACGTTCTAGTCCTCATTGTAAGTTTCTGGAGTAGAATCATGGAATCGTTAGGGATTGGAAGGGACCTTGAAAGATCATCTAGTCCAATCCCCCTGCCATGGGCAGGGACATCCCACCCTAGATA
>JAOXOE010000874.1:30775739-30788395 GCA_028565055.1 Phoeniculus purpureus
TCAGGCATTCCCTACAGTCAGGAGTCTGAACAGCCACATCCATTGTCAGGGGAATTGTTTGGGCAAATGAATCCCTCCTAGCAGCTGTTTTAGCCCTGGATCGTTTAACCCCACCCATTGCTAACAAGGGGAAGGATAGTAGATGGAAAGCAAGAAGGAAACACAACCTAACAACACAAAATGCTGTCTGCAACCCTGCCTGCGCGAACTGCCGCACAAATTGCCTCTCTATAATCCATTTACAATCCTGTGTGCCTACTCCTGGTCGCCGTGCTCCCTAGAAGCTCTTGGCCTTAAATACTGGAAGCCAAGCCCCGCCAAGACTCCTCCTTCTGGCCACTCCTAAGGCAGGCTGGGAAGTCATTTTTATTCATGTAAGAATTGTATGGCTTAACTATATATCGTGTGAAAAGCCACTTTCTCTTCTTCTGAAATTAAGATCCGTTTATATCTCCTAATTTCTCCCTAGTTCATTGATATGAATTAATTAATGATTTTAAAACTGTATTTAAGTGGAGATTACATAGTATTTTATTTTTATGTTTATAGAATCAATGTTACTGTCCTTTTATATAGTTAAATTTTTAATATTCCTTATTAAAAAGAATATATTTTGATTTTCAGGTGATGAGCATGGTATCAGGATTTGCACCTCTGATTTCTGCAGGTATTTTTTCAGCTACTTTGTCTTCTGCATTAGCATCACTTGTGAGTGCACCTAAGATCTTCCAGGTAAGTATGGAAGCTAACCTATAATTTTTTAAAGAATAATAAATAAAGAATAAATATATATATTTTAAAGAATAATAGTTGATTATTGAATCAGAATTTTTGGAGGAGAACTCTAACGTACTGACAGCACAATCCATACCAGCTGGCATCACTAGATTGATCTAATGTTTACCTCTTGCTTAGAAGGGGAAAACAGTCTGCTACTGTTACTACATGTAATTTTTCCTAGACAAATATAATTTGTTCTAGACTCATGTGTTTCTGGTTAGAGATTAGTTGTCATGTAACTAGCATTACAGGAATTTTCAAAGTCCTTTAGATCTTTTTTTTTGTTTGTTTTAAGCTGCAGTAGAGGATATACAAAGGGAACAAATTCATTCTTTTATCACAGTAATGACAGAAGGAGACAGTATGAAGTAAAATCTGTAGCTGTTCTCAGAGAATGCATTATCAAAATCATTCTGCACTAGTTCTTGCATAAATAATTTACATGGCTTTTTTTGATGTTCGTTCACGTATTTTGCTTAACCTTCTTTTTAACCATTTAATCTTATTTATCCTACAAATTCTCTTTATTGTGTAAAATTTATTGTCCTCTAATGACCTTGTTCCCCAAAAGTTCAATAGAGAGTCAAATGTAGAAGAGATTTTCTCACAGAATAGAAGATCAGGTTAATGTGGAGAAGTAGTGTATATTTTAGACAAACTTCCCACTTTCTGAGAAAACATCATCTCTAATGGAAGAGTTTTTGTAAGACAGGTGAAATAGCCAATGACTTACAGAAGAACAAACTGTGTTCTTACAGATGTAAACTATTGAAGAATAAAATACTGGAAATGCAAAATGTCACAGTGAAAAAACAACCGAAAATGGTACTTGATAGCTATAAAACTTTCAGAAAGTTAATATGCAGTGGAATATAGCATTAGTACATTAGTAAGGATATATTTTGAACAAAATCCATCCTTATTATTCAACTTGGTTTTTTTTCTTAGGCTTTGTGCAAGGACAACATTTATCCAGGATTCCAGATGTTTGCTAAAGGCTATGGGAAGAACAATGAACCACTGAGAGGATATCTTCTAACATTTTTAATTGCTCTTGGATTCATACTAATTGGTTAGTTTGACATTATAATAAATACCAATATTATTTTATCATTTACAAAGCATTCTATTCCATATCTTGACTTGATGATAGCATCCTGAAGGTCTAATGATCAGCTTAATCCTAAATTAGCCTTCTAAGTCTGTTTGAGGGTTACATTGTCCTTCTAGATGTAACTTTGTCTAGCACTGTAGTGAGTTTTGTTTGAGCTGAAGCAATACTACGTGTTTGATGATAACTGATTTATCTCTCTATAAATACTATGAATCAATAAAAATACATGTTTTGCTTCAGGTAGAGACGTGGTATAACTTTTAAATATAAAAGTATATTTGAGATTCTTAATAACTATCGTGAGCTTCAGTAAATGGCAAACTTGCATGAAGAATACTTTTTAAAGCGTTTTGTTCTCTTAAGCTCCAAAGAGTAGAGATGAGTGCTGTTCCTGCTGTTTCTTTTGTAAAGATAGTCCAGGTGGAATTACACGTGTGCTGTGTAGATGGCAAGCTAATTGTGCTATGTGCATCCATTAGTTTGGTGCCAGTGCTTTTTTAAACTTCTAGTTTGCTCTTTCATCCTTCCCCCAACTCTGCTTAAGGCACAGGTATTCCCTTGATGTCCCTACTGTTGTCTGACTGAAAGCTTGATTACAGCAAGTAGAAACTTGCAGACTAATGAGGCACATTTTGCATTTTCATTGCTCTTTTTTGATGGTGAGAGTACACATATAAATGTTTTGTACAAGGCTGCCTCAGAGAAAAAGGAGGATCAGGCTCTTCCATCGTTCCTAAAGAGGGGATACTCCTCATTGTCATGGTTGTATTAGTCTCTAATAATGCACTATTTAAAATGCAGTCAGATTAACATGTTTGTCATGTTGCTCACACTCAGTTTGTCTGCTGTGCCATTCACCATAGTTGATTGTCCCTTAAAGTTATGAGTATCTTGTTCTTTGCTGTTTGAAAATTGAACTACAGGTACACTGATACATAGTAATGGTTGGTTACTGTTTCTGAGGTTGTTCAGAATGCGTTGTGCTGGTGTGCTTATTGAGCCATGGTTGGACAGAAATTTTCTCAATTATTTTGAGAAAGTATGTAATGCATCAGAAGTGGGAGTCCTGGAACACTTGATAGTGTGAGAACATTTACAGAATTGAAAGTTACAGTTTGAACACAGCTTAGTAAATAAAAGGCAATTAAGATACTAAGTCTGTGTGAACAAAAGGGACAAACTGCTTCTCCTTAGCATATATAGAAATCAAGTTTGTTTATAGCAAATTCTTTAAACTGGAATCTGCAAAGCTGTTGGATCATACCTTTCATAACAGCCTGATCTGGTTTTGGTTTTACAGCTGAACTGAACGTCATTGCTCCAATTATTTCTAACTTCTTTTTGGCCTCATATGCCTTGATTAACTTCTCAGTATTCCATGCTTCTCTTGCAAAGTCTCCAGGTAAGAATTACTTTTTTTTTGGGAGTGAGAGTTCAGACTGGAATTTCTTTATGTATAAATACAATTTTAAAAGTATTACTATTAACTGTGTAATACATATTTGTAAGTAATATGTATTTCTTTATACATATAAATAATAGGATTTATAAATAATATGTATTTGTATAATGTAAAGTCTACAGAGTAAGTACATCAGCAACAAGGGAAAGTTTAGGAAAGATGCTGACTTTGTTTGAAAGGAAGCAGTAGACTTGGTTGCAAGGGATATGGAGAAGGCTGATCTATGCAACAACTCCTTTGCCTCAGTCTTCAATGGCAAGGAGTCTAGTCACACTGTCCAAGTTGCAGAAGACAAATGGAAAGAGAGAAGGAAAGTCTGCACATTGTAAGACTAGGTTTGAGACCCATCTGGAGAACCTGCAGATGCACAATCCCATGGGACCTGACAAGATCCATCTGTGCGTACTGAGGGAACTGTCCGGTCCAGTGAAGTTGCTGAGTGGGTTTCAATCATAATTTTGCTGGACAGTCATAGCAGTCTACCCACATTTTCAAAAAGGGAAGGAAGGAAGACCCGCGAAGCTGCAGGGTAGTCAGACTCACCTCTGTGCCTGGCAAGATCATAAAGATCTTCCTGAAGGCTCTCCTAAGGCACATCAAAAAATGAAGAGGTGATTGATGGCAATCAGGGCCAAATACTGTCAGAAAAAAATTCTTTGAAGAGGAGTGGTCAGGCACTGGAATGGGCTGCCCAGGGTGGTGGTTGCGTCCCCATCCCTGGATGACTTTTAAAGACGCTTAGGTGTGGTGTTGGGGGATGTGGTTTAGAGATGAACTTGTAGAGTAGGTTTGACTCCATAACCCCAAGGGTTTTTTCCAACCTGAATGATTCTATGAATAGCCTGGCATTTAAACTGGGGAAACATAGATTTGATGGATGGACTGCTGGTAGATAAGGATCTCACTGGATCCTTGGATATCTCACCAAGCCTTTAGAGAGCTCACCAAGCTTCCCTCCATAATTTTTCAACAGTCTTGGTCAGCAGGGAAGGTACCAGATGACTGGAAGGTGACTGATGTGATGCATATCTAGAAGAAGGGCAGGAAGGAGGATCTGAGGAACTACAGGCGTGTCAGCCTGACCAGTACCAGGAAAGGTCATGAAGACGATCATGTTGAGTGGGCTCTCACAGCACTGGCAGGGCAGCCAAGGGATCAGAGCCAGCCAGCATGGCTTTATGAAAGGGAGATCTTACTTAACAAACCTGATCTCCTTCTATGACCATGTGACTTGTCTTTTATATGGGGGGAAGGCTGTGCATGTTATCTACTTGAACTTTAGTAAGGCTTTTGACACAGTCTCCCACAACATTCTTCTAGAGAAACTGGTGAATCATGGTATGGACAAATGTACTCTTCACTAGGTTAAAAACTATTTGAATGGGTGATCCCAGAGAGTTGTGATTAATGGAGTGAAATCTATCTGGCTGCTGGTCACCAGTGGTGTCCTACAAGGATCACTTTTGGGGCCAGTCTTGTTTAATATCTTTATTGACAATCTGGATGTGGGGATTGAGAGCATCCGTAGTAAGTTTGAAGTTGACACCAAATTGTGTGAGAGTGTTGATTTGCTTGAGGGCAGAAAGGCTCTACAGAGGCACTTGGACAAGTTGGATCCATCGCCAAGGCCAATTGTATGAGGGACAATAAGGCCAAGTGCCAGGTCCTGCATTTCAGTCACAACAACCCCAGGCAATGCTACATGTTTGGAGATGAGTGGCTTGAAAGCTGCCCAGCAGAAAAGGACCTGGGGGTGCTGGTGGACAGCCGGCTTAATATGAGCCAGCAGTGTGCCCAGGTGGCCGAGAATGCCAACAGGATCCTGGCTTGTCAGTTCAGTATTTTGGCAAGTTCTACTTGGATGTATGTATTCTTTTCATGTGGTAAAAATTTCTGAGCATGTGAAAATAGTAAAAATACACAACTAGACAGAGTTATTAGCAGGTCTGAGAGAGAGAGAATCATGAGCTGCTTTTTCATGTTACACAACCTTTGAAAGCAAAAGTCACTTGTGGGGCAATGTTCCTGTAGACTTAATCCATAGATGTACTGGCACAAGCATCTTAAACCTTTCCTTCTGTGATACCCTTTTAGAGGACAAAATTAGGAACATTTTCGTATCTTATTTAAGAAAGATGCATATTCATTTGAAATGTGTTGGAAAATTGAAAGCATGAATGTGCCAAGATCTTTATTTTGTACATTACCGAAACTGTTACACGTGCATACAAAATATGACACAGAACACAAGGGAGGTAAAAGAGTAACAGTGCATTTCTTCGCTTGGAGTAGTGATTTAATAAAATTTCCCCCTCTTTTCTATCTTACAAATTACACTTCGACCAGGTTGGCGCCCTGCATTCAAATATTACAATATGTGGATTTCTCTTCTTGGAGCTATTCTGTGCTGCATCGTAATGTTTGTCATTAATTGGTGGGCAGCGCTTCTAACTTACGTCATAGTCCTTGGACTCTACATTTATGTCACTTACAAGAAACCAGGTATTTACAGGAGCTTATTCTGGTTGTGGTGGTGGGAAAAGGGATGTAGAAGTGATGAAAAAATGATGGCATTTAGGGGGTAGAGAAAAGTGGAGAACTTAGGTTCAGGCAACTAGTTCAAATTTCCATTTCAGGCTTTTCAGTGCTGTAATGAAATGTAATTATGCTTGTATAGTCACTGCTGTTCTTCCTCATTCTTCAAAGTTACCAAGGCACAGGCTTTGCACTTAGACACCAACATGTGAATGAAAATCAGAGGAAAAGGTGCATGTGGAAAGAGCTTGGCTTGCACCAAGTAAAGCACTAGGAAAGCATATTGTGTTTTAATGTGAAACAAAAGAAGATGCTCCCTCATTTAGAAAATTAAAAAGAGATTTGAGTGGTGGTTGTTTTCTCAGTAAGCCTTTCCTATAGTTATGAACAACAATTTATACCATTCATTCCCTTTTCTAAGGGCACTGTATGATGTGTGCAAGATGGAGCAGAACAGAACCAGAATGTGTTCCTGAAGTTGAAATTAAGGAAAACCTGGAGTCCTGGGCTAGGAAGTTTTTGGAAACTAGATTCATTGTTGCTATCAAAAGATGTGTATGGGAACTTGTACAGAAACGTCTTCAAGTAGAATTGCTTGCTTTGCTGTAGGGTTGTTTGGCTAATGTTGTGTGGAATGTATCAAGATGTAGCTTAAATGTTCTTTGCTTTCAGTTATACTCAACATACATTTTGTCATGACAGAGTTTTACAATTAACAACTTTAAATAAAATATTGGAACTTCCAATCTTCCAAACAGATGTGAACTGGGGATCCTCAACACAAGCTTTGACTTACTTGAGTGCACTACAGCATTCTATCCGACTTTCAGGAGTGGAGGATCACGTGAAAAACTTTAGGTAATAGTTAATATTAAAGACCTAGGAAATTACTTTCATGTATTCAGCAGGGTACCGTCACAAAGTTTGCTATCATGGTTTCCATTAAATGCCTGACAGTTTCCTACGGGAGCTTGTCAACAGAGAGGTTGCAGAGATGTAGGTGTTGGTCTGTTCTCTCAAGTGGTGAGCAATGGGGCAAGAGAAAATGGCTACAAGTTGCATTAGGTTAGACATTAGGAAAAAAGTTCTTTATGGAAAGGATCATCAGGCCTTGGAACAGGCTGTCTGGTAGTTGTGGTTGAATTGCCACCCTTGGACATGTTTAAAAGCCATGTAGACATGGAGCTTAAGGACATGGTTTAGTGGGAGCTTGGTCAGTTAGATTAGTGATTTGACTTGATGATTTTAATGGTGTTTTCAGACCCAAATGATTCTATGATTATTATGATATGAAAACTTACCTCTTGAGATGAATTCTGAAGTCAGGATACTTTATCTTTTAAAATTTTTTAGAAAGCCATCCAGAATAATTTGCTTGCATTTGTTTGGCTCTGCCATTAGAATATGTAAATTTTGAAACTTAGTGGGATTATTAAATTTGGAACAAATTAGTCATAGGTCTGCTGCCAACAGGTGTGGAAAATACTAGCTTTACTTAATTCAATATTGTCTTGTAAAGGTAGATGAGGTTCTGTCTCTCTGGTGATGATGGTGTTCATATGGAGAACTTTTGTAAGAAACTTATTTCTGTTAATTAAAAACCCTCACAAGTCCAGATGCAATTAATTCCCATCCTTTTCTTTCTCACCTGTTCAAAATTTTAGACCTCAGTGCTTAATTATGACAGGTGCTCCAAATGCACGTCCAGCTTTACTTCACCTTGTCCATGCTTTCACCAAGAATGTAGGCTTGATGATCTGTGGCCACGTGCATATGGTAAGCATAATCTATATTTCAAGTTAGCTTGGTTTGACGTTTTGGGCTTTTTGTGTTTTAACCCATTTGTTTGGGTAATTTTGTGGTTCTTGTTTTTGCGGAGCTTTTGTGTTTTGTGTTTTTTTTCTGTCATTTAAATACAAGTGTTAGACATGGAGAAGCACAAAAATAGATCCACTGGTGGGATCCACTGATGTCTGGGTTGACATGATTCCAGTTAAGTATGCTGTAGGTGAAACTGCAAGATAGTGTCTTTGATCATTTGATGTTTAAATGCTGACAAAACTTTGTGGGAGTAAAATGAACATTTAATTGTAGCTCAGCTCTCATTCTGTCTTTGTGTTGTACAGTCTCATGTATTCTTTCATGGCTTGGACAGAACAGTTGGTTAATACAGCTAGAGCTCCTCTCTGTGTATCTGAGATTGTAAAAAAAAAAAACAAAAACCCAACCCATGCAGTATTCAAAGTTTGAGCTAAAATCTTGAGCAGTAAATTCAGTGTCGGCTTAGCCAGTGGTTAAAATTCTCTTAATCATTCAAGTAGTTTTTTATTATTTTACTCACCACGTTCATTCCATTGGCAGGCAAAACAGAAATATGGACATGTATCTGCTGTCCACTTTCTGCTCAGACTCTAGTATTCCACAAACTTATCCTGGGTTTTCTTAGGCTACGAGTTACAGGTTTTTTAGGGATTGGGGGTATGTGAAAGCTATCCTACAAGGACATGATTTCAGCAGTACTTAGTTGGGGTATTTTTTTTGTAAAGTAGTTTTCTGTGGCAGATGAGATCATTTGGTGTGGAAAAGCTGTCCTAATTAGAGATTTTCTGGGAGCATGCAAGCATTTCCTGTCTATTTCAAATTGCTTTCACAGAATAATGACACCGCCTTATTTTTTACTAATGGAGTGTTTGGTCAGATTTTATGTGTTTGTGCAGTCTATATCCTTCTGCAAAAAATTTGGGTAGTGTGTTCTTAATTATACCTTGTCTTGTATTCTTTGTTGTGATGTCTAGGAGGAACAGAGTGTTTCATCCTGACGGAGGTTGTAAAAACCAGTAAAGAGGATGTCACTTTGCAACTAACTTAAAACTGCAGAAGTCATGATACTGCTGCAGATACTTAGGATTATGTACACACAGAGGCACACTTTTACAGCTGGAAACAAATATTCCCTTAAAGCTTGAAATTTAGTCATCTTCTGTGTTTAATTGCAAGGCCTTTTACTTTTAAAACTATATTATGCTTTGGAGCTTGTGCCACCTGCTGGGGAAGTGGGTTGTGCTTTGCAGGAACAACATTGCTAAAGTTTGAATGTCCCTTTTCTTAAAAATGAGAATCCAGTCCACTATTTTCTGCTGATGATTCCTGGTATTTTGTTTTCTGCTTCTTTGGTAGTGTGGAAGCATGTTTTGAGGTTATTCAGGTTTAAATTGGAATCCACCAGTGCAATAAGAAAAAAAAAGGGTGTGAGCTTTGTTACTGCTCATATTTCTTAATACTGCTCATTATATACTTACCGATAATTCTTGCATTCTCTCCTCTTTTTATTTCCTTGTTTAAAAAGGGTCCTCGGAGGCAGGCTATGAAGGAACTCTCAACTGATTTTGCTAAATACCAGCGATGGTTGATTAAAAACAAGATGAAGGCTTTCTATGCACCAGTGCATGCAGAGGACTTGAGGGATGGAGGACAGTACTTAATGCAGGTACATGTCTCTTAATTGTTTGGTTTTTAAATGAAAGTGGTGAAGACAAATATCAAAATTTGAAGTGTTTTTTTAATTTGGAGTATGTTCATTTTGCAAAGTTAACTTAAACTACTTTGTTTTCTGCTTAAGAAAATAATAATACCTTTACTTGTTTTACTAACATATTTTATTTAAAAATACTTTTTGTTGTTCTTAGGCTGCTGGTCTGGGTAGGATGAGACCTAACACACTTGTGGTTGGATTTAAGAAAAACTGGAGACAGGGTGATATGAGAGATGTTGAAACCTATATCAATTTATTCCAGTAAGTAGAAAATGTGGAGTTGTAGATGTTGAGTTCTGTTTCAGTACATGTGGTAATAAGAAGACTGTAGTTGCATGAAATCTCTTTCAGATAGACTGAGATTTTCCATACTGCTGATCCAGGAGACCTCAATGACTTCCGTTTTTTCTGAGGTGAAAATTAAATTAATAAGCAGTTTTAATAGTTCAAACAGATCCAATTACTATATAATAACTCTTTCTGCATCTAGAAAGAGTTGTGACAGTATGTCAGGTCCCGATCATTAAGAGAAGAGAGTGACTCACGTTCACTTGGGTCCAATTAAGGAGATTTATACCATAGGTACACAAAAATATCAAAGTTTATGGAAATGATTGGATTCTGAACTCAGAAGACACAGAAATCACTAAAGTTACTAGATGCCCAACTCATTAGAGAGTAGAGGCGACAAAAAGGGCAAAAGGGAAAGAAGGTAGTTAAGATTACTGCTCAGAACTGCAGGCTCTGGCTCCCCACCTTGCTTCTTTACTCCGCAGATCTCTGGAGAAAGTCCTTGGTTTCTCTAGCTGTCTTCTCAGTTTCAGCTTCATGGACAGCGGGAAGCGTGGTGGCGGTGATTAGGTGATCAGTCCTTCTTTGCTTCCTCAGCTTTACAGATTTCTGATGTCTCCAGCAGTCCTTTCTGTCTCTCTCTTCCTGGTTGCAGTTTGGGAAGGGCTCACAGTCACTCTGTACCATTCAAATCTTCCTTTTATCTCTGCTGCCAGGAGTGTTTTTCTTACCCCCCAACACTATAGGGGACTTTATTCCGAGGACTTAGACAAAGCAATGGCCAGTAAGTCACTGAGAGAGATAGCAGCTCACCATGTCCTTAGTGCTTAAGCATAGGTGTGCAGATAGATTGGCAGAGCCCTGGGACCTGCCTGCTGCACAGTCCTGATCTCTCTCATCAGGTGCAGCCCTCCCCTGTTACCTTGCTTGCAAATTATCTTCTCTTTGCTTACCATCATCTGAGCCATCTCACTTGTTGTTAATCAAAGTCTGACACAGCAGCCTGAATTTAAGAGCTAATCCCCTTAGAGATGGGACCAGTGTCTTGTGTCCAGTTGGTGAAATTCTTTAAAGCACAGTTTCTATTCAAAGCAGGGTTTTTCCTACATTACTACTGTACAGACTGAGTGTATAGAGAATGAATCAACTTTTATGTGACGTTCTATGTTTAGTGTAAAAAGAGGTGTTTTACTTCTGACACCCAAAGTAATGTAGTGTCCAGGAAAAAGGTGGAAAAAGGAAATCTCAGTGTAATTTGTCAGTACTGAAAGACAGACCTCTCCTTGGTGAAAATCTTAATGGAATAACTCATGCAACAAACACTTCAGAAAAATAAAATTTGTTTCTTGCACTTACATAGAGGATTTCTTGTTTTACTTAGGTACTGTTTAAACTACCTCATTTGTGCTTCACACTTTTTATGTACTGTGCGTTTGTAAGAGACAGTGGGAGATTAGAGGCAAAAATTAGAAAAGGAAACAATTTGTATTCTGGCAAGGCCAAAAAGTCATGTGGTTCTCCACATCCCAAATGAGAAAACTCAGGTGGTAATACCTGTTTGTCAAGCATTTTTCTGGAAAGACTCTGGAAAATGGAAAGTTACTGAAACAAACAATAGAAACATATCTAACTTGTATATATGTAATAAATTAAATTATGAATTTTAAAAGTAACGGACAAAACGTTTTAAATCAATCCCAAGTTGTCTTATGTTTGTTCTACAGTATGTTGATACTGTGAACATTTCTAATCAAGTTTTCTTCTAAAGGAAAATGTTTAATGAGTTAAATCCTGAAACATTTCTCTCTGTAGAGATGACATGGGTGGGAGTTCTGTGATTTATAGCTGTTTGTAACAAATACTTTTGTTTAAAGAAGTAATGATCAATGGCTATTTCACACCATATGATAGTTATGTTCTTGTTTTTCTGTCTTATCCCAGGAGTTCTTCCTTCATTTTACTTCACTTTCCCAAGCTTTTTGCTTGTTCATACAATAATGGAGTTTTTCCTTTTTATTCATTTTTAATGGAATGAGTTTCTTTTCCATCAGATGTAGCAGGAATAGGCACATTATAGCTAATGTAGCTAATTTGATTCTAATCTGATATAGATAATTTGATTGATAGGTGATTTTAATACTGAAATGTTTTGGAAAAGAGCATCTTAGTTCTCAGGTCAAGTAAATCTAGTCAAAGGAAATCCCTTTACTGAATCTCAATAAGAATTTAGATTTCTCAGTGTGTGTTGTACTGAACTTGACCAATGTGTTCATATGCTTTTATTTAATTGCTGTCTACACAGGTGAGAGAGGGAGGAGACAGAATAAATCTACAAATTCTTTTCAGGCTATGCTGGTCAGATTCCTGATGAAGTTGATAGTTTGGAATGGAAACAAATAGTAATACATACATGATTTGGGAGCTTAAATGGCAGTGTTTAATCACTGGAGTTTCTTTGAACAGGGTGTGTAAAGCGGGTCCATTGGGAAATAAAAAGTCATAAAATATTTTTGTTTTATTCCTTTTGTTCAGTGATGCGTTTGATGTTCAGTATGGTGTAGTTGTTATCCGCCTAAAGGAGGGCCTGGACATATCTCACCTTCAGGGCCAAGGTATGATTGTGGGTTTTTTCTGTCTGGTGAATAGCTGTTCTAATACCCTTTTTAATACTGCTTTCTGAAAATATTAAATGAAGTTATTAAAAAACCCCAACAATATATACCACCGCTCTTCTTACAGAATAAAAATCACTGAAACTAGCAAGTCTGAAATGAAAATAAGAATCATCCATGTTCAGCAACAGCACTTGGTTTACTCAGTGTTTTAACTTCATATATTTGAGCTAGGCTCTTGCCAGTGTCATCTAGTGATAGGACGAGGGGCAGTGGGTGTAAGCTGGAACATAGGAGATTCCATATAAATATCAGAAGGAACTTCTTAAC
>JAOXOE010000874.1:30788495-30805516 GCA_028565055.1 Phoeniculus purpureus
AAAGAACGCTTGCACGCTTAATAAATGAACATAATCTCGCTTGCATCAAGCGGTGTTCCCGTCTCTCAATCGCGGCAAGAACTGTCTTTCACAGATTCATGCAAAGTAGCCTATGTTAAAACTGAAGTTTCTGGATTGTTTTATGTCACTGAACTTTTAGAATGGGGCCTCTGTTTTACCATTCTTTCAGTGTAACTTGTGTGCTGGCTGGCACACCTTACCAACTTAGGTGAGGGTTTGCATTTTGCCCATTCACATTACAAAGCTCTTGTGCTCCTGAAGGTAAGCCAGTGTGTGTTCCCACTTCTCAGCCAAGTCAGTTTCCTAGTACTGCAGATTTCAAGACCAGAGCTAATGCTACAAGTCAGCACCCTGTCACTCAAATAATGTAGATAACAGATAACAGATATACAAGTGTACTTCTCCAACTTTCAAAGAAAGCATCTATAAGGTGATAACACTAGGGCTGTTTTTTCTAACAAAATGCAGTGAGAAGAAAAAGTCTCAAGTGTAAGTCTCTAATATCCTCAGCAATGCTGCAAATACTGGATTTCAGTCTATCAGCTAGATCATGTACTCTAGTCTCCCACAGCTGCAAGCAACCATACCACATACATACAGAATAAAATTATCTGCAAGAAGATATGTTTAGTTGCCCCAGACCATAAAATGCTATCCAGTTTCCTCCTGACAGCAGAACAGACTGCAGACATGACCAGGTTCTAGATCTCTCTAATTACAAGAAAATGATGCTCCTGAATATAATTTGAGAAACTAGACTACATTTCACACTACAAAAGATTCTTTACAACCTTTTAAAACTTAATCCATTCGTAGTTGTTGATGTATTTTTGGTTGCCGTATTACTCCCGCCAGCAGGACACTAGTGTGAAAACCACCAGGGCATGGGTAGAAGGATGTTTGCCATTGCACATGACTGTTAAAGTATTGCCTCAGTTTGCTAATAATGTTCGGTAAGGTTTCTCTGAAAATACCTCGAAGTACATTGCAGTGCTTGTTCTGGTACGTACTGCGTTACTAGAGCTTCTTTTCTTTCTGTTGTCTTTCCTCGGGTAGCCATTGATTTTGCACTCACAACATGCTCTGTGACAAAGCATTCTCTTGGTCAGCATCTCCATCCAGCGGCAGGTACTGGCCTTTGTTAAATCCCATTCCTGAGACACAGTTGCTGTTGAACAGACTCATCTGTATCAGCTCCTGTTAAATGGAAAGTGAGTGTGCGTAATACATACCACAGTGCCTGTATCCCTTTCCCTTCCCTTCCCTCAGCAGCAATCTCAGCAGGAATCTTCTCCACACTGGTGTGCCATACTGAATGAAACAGCTGAAGCGTTGTGTTCCTTTCAAGTTCTCACAAGTTTCACAAAGAAACAGAACAAAACTACCTGCTCTAAACTTTGCAACAAAGGAATTTAGCCATTTGTCACGTACTGGAGCAACGCTAGTTTGTGTTTAATGTTCTGGGTTGTCCAGTGTGGCTTAAACCTCTTAATCATGCCAAGTGGTGCCTGTCTTAATGCAGTATGAGTCCTCACCAAGCACGTTGTGAAGAAGCTGTTGTGCTGGTACAGTGGAAGAAAGGAGAACTAATTGCTAATGGTTCCAATACACAAGATTTCAATGAGAGTCATGCTGCATGTACAGACATTTCTATTCTTCTAGCTTATGGATACTGTGTGCAAAGGGAGTAGAAACAATGGCTTAGTAGCCTGTCCTTCATTTGCACCTGTGCTCTTCAGTCTGACTAGGGTCTAGCCTTCACTTCTCAATGTGTCTTTGATGAGTGAGAGCTTATTGATATTCATCATTGCCCGACTTGGTAACAGCCATGTGCACAGCCACAAAGATAACACCTTCAGCGCTGAAACAACTATAATTGCAGGGATTTTTGGTAGAACACTCGTTCACATCATGGCATGCACTGGAGAATTGGTCCTAATAAAATCCAGAGGGGCAGGCACACTTGTAAGTTCCAAGTGTGTTGTAGCAAGAAGCAGAGCCACAAGTGTTAGGACTGGAGCACTGATTTTGATCTAGCAAGCAAGCAAAAGTAAACTGGTATCTTCTAATCTGTGAGACATCAGGCAACCAGGAAGTAGACAACTAACTGGAGTATCTGCAAATTCTAAGACACTTACTAACTACATCCTTGACCCCACAGAGGCTTGTCTCTGAAGACAAAGTACGTTGGCAAAGGTGCCAAGCTCATACGGCTGGGCTGTAGAATACTCTTAACCTTATTTTGACTCAGTGCTCCCTCTTCCTTCAAGTTGCAGCTCCTGTTTTGCTTAGGAATCCTGTTCTTCCTTTGGACAGAGCTCACAAGGATCACTCCATGCTCCTCCTGGCATTTTACTGCAGCAACACTTTGCTTTGTGGTGTTGAAAGACTTTGTCAATGAACACTTTCCACTCTCAAAGTTAGTGAAGCAGAAGCTCTGGTGAGTATCACAAAAGGAAAGTACAGTTACCTGAAGCAAGTGCTTAGATATTGACTGTGCAACTGTCAAAGGAATGGTGGTAGGCCTGCAGTCCTCACAGTATTTTAAAATCACTTTCCAACGCTTACAAGGGTGTAGTTCCCTTTTCTTCTTATTCTGCAGAGTATCCGGGTTTTTTTGCTGGACTAAGTTATTACACTTAGTAATCATAAACTCACCAAAACATCCCCGTTATCAGACAGAATAAAACCTGTAGGACCGATGCACTGGAAATGTCGTGGAGTGTTTGTACGACAGCCAAAGAGACAGATGTCTGGGTCCTCGTTACACTCACCAATGTCTGTAAATTAAAGGAGCAAAGTTTCTATGTAACCCCACTGGCTGTCAATTCCTGGTTAAGAAAAAGGGTTTAGTTATTTATTTTAAATTCTGCAGGATGCAATCCTCCTACGAAGAGCAAAAGAGCAACCTAAAGGTTCCAGGTTGAGTCAACTCTGGGGCTTAGAAAATGCATTCTACTGCTCAAGACTAAATTGAAATAGGTTCCTGTGATCCAGTTCCCACACCCCTACAGAGCAGGTGGCTATTGGCCAAATCTTTATTTCGACAATGTTTTCTTTGGTTCATAGGAGGACAAGCTGCTCATTTGTTATTGGGAGTTACTTGGATGAATGTGTGTCTGCAGCGCCACATCAGGTAACTTCAGGTATTTAAGATGATATTCAGGTGTCCTAGAGCCACGGTGGAGACACAAGTGCTTGCATTGTCCTCTGACTTTGCAGAAACCGAAAGCTTATAGGTCACCTTCCTACAACTACTTGTGTGCCCCACACAGCGAATTTCAATGCCAGATAAATTCACAGCAGTCTTGTGTTTCACTCTGATGCAAAAGGGAGTTGTAACTTGATTTATTTCTCATTCTCACTGCACCAAATAGTAACTCACAGTGCAACATTCCGTGTCTGAATTATATTCTAGGCTTTAAATGAGACTTAAGTGAGCAAAAAGAATGGGCAAACTGTAGAAAGGTCTGCTGTACCCTCTTTATCGTGCCGTGATCCTCAGTACTCGAGTCACATTATACAAAACACAAAATTGTTAGTAAGTTTTTAGAACAAATTAAGCAATTTTTCCCATAATTTTATGAAGACTTAAACTTTGTAGTGCTCTGAAACCAAAAGCTTAACTCACATACTGAGTTCCAGTTATTACCTTTCTGAAAATCCAGTCCACAGGTTGGTTCCTTTTCTGAACTACGTATTTTTTAAAAGCAAATGAAGGGTAAAACACCATTTTTTTTCAAAAAGCAGGTTTGTTTGCATTAATGAAATGAATGTACAAAAGTTACTATGACACAGTTCAAAATCTCTTACCTTCCATTTTAAAATACCTCCCTGAAGAATTTTCCTACTTATTCTGTCACCGTGACTTAAGACGGGCAGCACTCAAGAATATTTAGATGCAAATACTTTTTCCAAAGTTTAAGTTGTTCAGAAGTAATGATTACAACTTGCCTTACCAATACAACTTTCACTTTTTACTTCATATCCTGGTGCACACATCCTTCCAAATTTTGACAGACACCAGAGAAGAATGAACCAGGTAGTGCCACACTCTCATTAGTACCTTTAGGGAGTAGATGGAGTCAAAAGGGTTTAGAATCATGTAATTCTTATGGTAACACAACAGGCTTATTCATTAAAAAGACTGTAGAAATCTTCCAGTTTTCCTTTTCTGTTAAATTCTTGAGGATCAACAACTATTCCAAAACCCAGTTACTTCTACTGTGTTTTTGTTAAAGACGGTGTCTTTTTGGGATTTTTTTTTAAGATACTCACACTGTGCTGCTTCCCTCCAGATCAGAGCTAACAGTTAGTTTATATAATCTCATCAATACTTTACTATCTCCATGTGGAACCATACACACCGACGCAATTCTTCCCATCTAGAGTAAGTTCGACCCTCCATTACGTATACACGTGAAGGAACCAATTTCATTGAAACACCGTCTGTTTCTCCGCACCTGACCAAAGACTGAACCACACTCATGGATATCTGTAAAACATACCAAAACACGACAACAAGAGCTGAGTCCCAGCACGTACAATACGTAATGTGTGTACAATACATTAAAAAAGCACCCAGTTGCAGTACATACATTTGTGGGTAAGGCAAACCTTGTACCAAGAGCAACAACGGAGCAGTGGACAGACAGAGGAACGTAACGCTCACTGAAGCGCGTTAAGGTCTGTGATACATTCAAACAACACCACTTATGGCGTTTTATAAGAGCTTCAAACTTGCAGCACTATCTCAGCTGCTGCATCTGGTGACATTCAGTTACTGTGAAGTGACTTTCTGATACTAAATCCAGACACAGGAAGTAAAATGTGAATGGAGTGTTCTGGGCTTTATCCGGTTTTATACGCACTCAAATTCCCTCATAAAACCTGCCTTGTCGTTTTCAAGCTTTGAAATACGCTATTTGCTTTCCACAGGATGATTTTCTCCATCATAACAGTACTAAAAATAAGGTTTGAAAATGCTCACTCTTTTTACTCTTACTTTAATAGTGCACATTACAGGAGCATGGTGTCAGGAAAAATACAAATGAGAAAGTGCCACAATAAATGAAAACAAGATTGAATAAGCCTCATGGTGTAAGAACAACTTATACTTAGCTGTTCTACAGTATTTGAATATGAATGATGAATACTAACAGTATTCAGTTTTCCTAAAAAGGTTTTAGTCTTCTTCACAAGTCTTATGTATCAGCTCCTAAAAAAGGTGTACCTTCTGCTTCAGGCAGTACGGCTGTGCCTGTGCTACTGTTCTGTAGTGCATTTCTCCGCTCTTACACTTCTACGAGCAGAAGTGCCTCCAAAGTCCAAATTGGGATGGACTAAATTGCATTGGATAGCCCTAAAGATAAATCCCGTAGGCTCTCAAAGCTGTCCAGATGAGTGCTAACAAAGGGCCAAGGCTGTCACTTTGTGCTCCTTGGTCTCCCTGAAGGTACCGCTTGGAGCAGA
Source organism: Phoeniculus purpureus (assembly GCA_028565055.1). Taxonomy (NCBI): domain Eukaryota; kingdom Metazoa; phylum Chordata; class Aves; order Bucerotiformes; family Phoeniculidae; genus Phoeniculus; species Phoeniculus purpureus. The sequence goes on from JAOXOE010000874.1 coordinate 30,793,989, forward strand.
AGCAATAGATACCACTGGCAGTAGACCGATGGCTCTGTTGGCAAGGTAAAAAGCCTCACTGTAAACAGTGCCATTTTTTGCCAGCAGACTCTTAACATTTAAGTTTTTAATTTTCCCTTTCCTGAGCAAGAAGATTTAAAATACTTATTTAAGATAACTTAGTTCTTTCATGAGCCAGACAGGAACCAGCGGACTTTGTTCTGAAAGCTTTCCCCTTTTTCAGCTTATGCTTTGCATAAGCTTATGCTGTGCTGGTTCTTCAGCACAGCAGGATTATTTTTTTCTTTATAACAAGGAAGTACTATCTAGGAAGTACTGTTGTCCAAACCCCTCAGATTTCTGGTCTGCTTGTGCTTTATGGAGTAAGAAATAACAATGCCCATTTAAACCCTTTATAAGCAGAGCTAATCTTAGGAGTACAGATGTGGTGTACGAGTTTGGCTTCCTTATGGCTGGTCTGCTTCCCTTTTCACAAGTGTCAAGTAATATGATAAAGAAATTATTTTAAATTCATGAGGCAACACCAGTGGTGTGACGTAACACATGTTTACTGCGACTGGTGCCTGTGTGGACTGTGCCAGTTGCCAAGGATGTGAGCTGTAATTACTGAGGAAATACAATGGAGCTGGGGGCTGCATTAGATTGTCAACAAACTGTCAGGCTGCCCCAGTGTCCTGAGATTTAGGGTTTACACTACCTCAAGGTGGCCAGCAAAAGATACATTTAATGAGTCTAAAAAACTATAGTAATGACTAACCTTTAGGGCTGACAACATTATCAGTTACTGCTCTCTCCCAACTTTCTGAGCATCTGTATGTGTTTCTGTTTGAGTTATAGCTATATACCATCCCCTCTGTCACACCACGCCAGCGTGAAAATGAACTTTGGATTGTACCACCCACCCATACAATCATTATTGCGAAATAATTAAAATCCCGGGTAACAGAGGCAGTTGTATGATCTAACAGTGTTTTTACAAGTCCCATTTCCACATGGATGGTGTTCAGACTCATCATCATCTGTAAAGAAGAACCAAACTGTATGTGGTAACTGATTTTCCCAGTAATGTGTTCTCTGTGCACAGTGACAATACCCTACAACTTAGTCTCTCCTTTCATCTATCACTTTTTCTATTTTAATTACTGATCTATTACACATAGGAAAATGTTAAATCATGGATTTTGTATGTATTTAAAAATAATATCTACTGTTGCATGCAAAGATAAAAGTGCATGTGAAGTATGTCAGAGCATTACTTTTTATTTTCCATACAAGCATTACTTTTTCATTTTCCATGCTAGGATTTCTTAATGTACACTAGTGACCAGAACTTGGTGCGAAAGGCAGAAACAGAGCCGGGGGACTACCTGTACATATTAAACACATGAAAACCTGTTGGAAATGCTCTATAAAGGAGTTTTTTGTCATTGTTCCCAAGACAATTTGTGTATTTAAATACGCCAGTTCTACCTCTAGAACTATAAAAACTGTTTACAAATACAGGAATTTGTTTAAAAAATCCACTACAATGTTTCCTGCTCTGTGGTTCAGCAATTTCTGCATTTTCCTGGGATTCTGGACAGCGTTCTCTTTGTTCTTGCGGACTTTATGAAACATTTTATTATATACAGAAGGTAAGCACTTTGTCATAGGGGTCACTTCTATAACCTGTCATTATCTAGATTTGTATTTCATACTACGAAATTTCTAGAATTAGGATTATTGCAGTCACTGTTCTTAGTAACCAGGCTCTTAAAATTTTGGACTGTTAAAGCAAGTCACTTTCCCAAATACCCTCCTCAGATGGTGTACGAATGTGATTTTGTCCAAACATGAGAAGACATGAAGAATACACGAATATGTAAAGCAACGTGAACGGGTTTCAAACGTCTATTCAAAGGTGAAATTAGAACACACATACGTTACGTGACACACGGAACTCCTTTGTATCTTACAACTGATGTTTGGATGATCATTACTTCAAAAATCCAAATGCTTTATTGCCAGAGAACCAAATTTGCGTACGCATCACCTTTTCTTTACAAAAACCTGTAGCACTGATTATGAAATACTGAAAGAACAAAATGAACTCTTATTTCTTACATAATCTCCACTGAATATTCATTTTAATACAAAATTAGTAAAGATTGGTATTACATTAACTGTGGGAGTCTTTCTTTACAATGAGACAAACTCAATACATTTCTAAGTAATTGAAAAATCTTTTGTTATTCTCCAGATTCTGCCACCCTGTGGTATCTCCCATAAACTTCTTTGTGGAGTAAGCCACTATGAGGTATTTTTGGGATAATATGGTCAATATATTCTTCAATAACACGGAGCTATCTGAGAATTCTGTCATTTTTTTTCCCCCTCAAACTAATATATCCACTCCAAGGACAATACTATATACTCCATTCACAGAAATTCTAATCCATAGGAATCAATCATTTAACGCCATCATTACAGTGTCAAGAGTTTAGACTTCTCTCCTTCCCTTTTAAGAAAGGAAACCAATAAACCACACACCAGAGCATTCCCTTTCCATACCCGTGCACAGTTTGGTCTTGGGAAGCCGTAAGACCATAGTGACATACGCACTGGTAATTTCCATGCACGCCCACACGTAAACCATGACTGCAAACATCAGGAACTTCCAGACGCGCGCTGCGATCGGTAACAAAAGCATAAAACAGATGGCACACATTACTGACTTCTACTATTCACTCACGTGACACAAATGCTTTCTTTACGATCTGTTAGTACTATTAAAACCAGTCTCTAAATTATCTAGAACTAAACTTAAATGTAACAAAACTAAATTTGAAAGGAACTTCTTGCCTATGCACCTCAAGGTCAAAACGAATGTAAGGATTTGGTTAATACATTAAGAATGTTCTTTAAATATTCTACCATGACTTTTCTTCCTTCCGATAGAGGAAGAGGCCTTTCAAGTGAAAACTGTTACCTAAAACAGGTAATAGAAAATAAACGATGTTTTTATCCTCTGAGAGGATCACGCACCTAACACTGATTAGATGCAAGTAGATTCAGACAGATCAGAAAAGACAACCGATTTCTCACCAACACAGGCACCATTGGGTGAAACGTTAAAACAAGCAGCACGTTCACAGAGGTAACTACCAGGGCTGTTGACACAGCCTGCATTTTTCTGGCAGAGATTGTCTCCATTGCTGCACTCATCAATATCTGAAACAGCAAAGGTCATGGTTCAGGCATCAAAAACCAGAAGATCGTGACTTCTGCCTAGAATTTTTGGTCCACCTTGTGCAAAATTAACCTTCCATCCTTGCATGAATATTCTGATTTTCAGTCTCCCGGGCCATAAATGAAAATCAAAATCAATACAGTGTCAACCATAACACACTTTTTGTATGAGGGAGGATACTACAAATCCAACTTACTACACATTGAAGGGTTAATGCAATTTTAAACACCCACCTAAAGGAAGTTTAGTTTCTGTATTAATGAATGTTCCTCTTTACCTTTGAACTGAATAAGTGGCAGGGTTAGTTAACTTTTTTAAAGCTGCACATGTCAGCACAAGATCCTTGAGTACCAATGACAAAAGTCTACTGACTTTGGGACATACAAAATTTCACTAAGACCAGCTACGAGACAGGGAAAAAAAATCATTAAAAAAAACCCAAATGAAAGTTTTCCCTGAGAATTTTTAAGAACAACATTTGCTCCCTAAAATGAAGTTAAATTACTAAAATGAAGTTAAAAAATGTTACATAATTTCACTTGCTTTCTGCTTAGGAGTCAGTGAATTGCTTGACACAGAACTAGCACATATTTTATTAAGTACGTAGGCATATGCGTAAAAAACAAACACATCACACACTGACTTGAGCCCTACAAAAGAGCTCACTTACTGTCTCTTAGATGTTGAAAAGCATGTGAATTAATTGTTCCCTTGCCCTTTAAAATGAGCATGCTTATGGGGACTAAGTAGAAAATAAAGTATTTTCAAATCACCTTCACAGACCAAGAGCTGGTCATTGTAGCTGAATTCAGTGGGGCATTCACAGCGGAAGCTGCCAATCTAATTAATGCAAACAACATCGGCACAGATTCCTGGGATTTCCTTACACTCATCAATGTCTGAAAGTGAGGTGGGCTGGTCAAAGCACAGTACTTCATGGCTTTATATACTGGTTGGATTCTCAATTTCACTGTGCTTAATTTAATACTGAGTTGAGAAGTTCCTTTAAATCTACAGAAGTTGCGTACAGGATATAAATTTAAATCTGCATCCACAACGGAAGAAACTAAATGACACGATGTTCAGGAATGATGATCCAAACAGTAACACTAAATAAACACTAAATAAACTAAAATAAAATTTTAGACAAGATGCATAAGTGTTACAATACGCAAGTAAGTCCCACAAGATTTTTGAGGCGAAAACTGATGTCATGAATTAAATGAAGGGTGGGTAAAAGACTACGATAAAATATAGAAATAAAAATATCCAATTTAGAAATACTTTGCACAAAAATTGGTGTCATAATATACGTTAACATAGTAACTCCACCATGAAATTAGCCTTTTATTGTATGAAATGTTAATTTTGGTACCGTAACACAACTGTTACAACCTTATGCAAAACAATTTTGTTTCTAAAATCAGCTTAATGAAACTTACCAACAGCTTTTCCAGTGTGAATGTCAAAAGAGAAGCCAGGAATATTCCCGCATATGTTCTTTAACTCCACTAGAGTAAAACAGAGAACACTGCATTTTAGTTAATAATTTAAAATCTCCCAATAAATACTTGCAGTCTTGCCATACTTTCAAGAGCTGATACAAGCCACGTCTACTCTGTCCCGTATGAATTGTATTGGACCTTCAGACTGCCATTATATGGATGCAAACTCAAACACTAAGTCATATTTTCTCAAATGTTTGCAGACTTCAACACATGAGTAAACATCTGACTTGAGAGAGCAGCACTTCAGGTTTTTCTTTAAAAAGGACTCCTTGACTTTTAAGGTTCAATCTTGCTTTCTATACGTCTGTAGAGACAATCTGCAGCAACACTTTCACAGGATAAATGTAACTTAACACTGCTTAATCTTCTTTGACAAACCTATCTCTGTTCTTTCCTGCACAGATTTACTGTAGCTTAGTTCCACTAAAGTGTAAAGCAGAAAGGACACTCTGCTTTAGAAAAAAAGAGGTTCCAAAAAAAGAGCTTTGTCTTAGTATGCTCCTTTTATATCCTCTTTTCTATGCAGAGTGTCCTGAGGGTAGGAAATGAGCAGTAGAAAACAGAAAACCAATGAGCGCATGGTTTTCCAGGCAGGCTGTATGGAACTGAACGGATTCTCAACATATAGACAAAATTTTATAAGATGGAATCTATTAACTATTGCAGGATGTGAGAAATAATTACTTTTAAGAGTCATTTATATGAACCATAAATTCTAGCACAAGATTTTACTGCTAAAACATCGCTGTCAATCTAGGCAGAAATATGAAAACGACAGGCCCACAACTATAACAGTTCCCACATGAAGAAACAAGTCTGAATGAACAATCTGCTTTTTGGAAAAGTTTGCAAAATTTGCTATGTGTTTGCAAAGAGGAACCGTGCAGATGCTGTTCTGCGCCTTTTCGTATCATATCAGCACTCAAACTTTCCAGAAAAATACTATCAGACTTTCACTATTACTTTTCCAAGATAACGTTAAGGAAAAATTCCAAACCACGTGGTAGGTGTTCACGTAGTCATGGCATTAAGCGTACAGCAAAACATCCTTTAAGCAATATGAACAAAATCTACACTGACAGAAATTTCACAGGGTTCTGGAACTGCAGTATCTGCAGACTTCCATTAATGCTTTGTCCACTGCTTGTGTGGCTGAGGTCCTAGAGGAAGCTTCTTATTTACCCACAAGAGGAAAGCCCACCTCTAAAACTGAAATGCAAACTATTAGGCATCTTACCTAGCATCCAAAAAAACCCCAAACCCCAATCTAGAAAGGAGACCTTTCTGAATAACATCCCTCAATCTACACCAGTGATAGTTTATTTCTCTGCTGGATATACTTTGAGTTTCTTTACTGTTTACATCTTATTGGCAACCCTTCAGAAGCTTATAATTTTGTAAAATTTAAGCAAAAGGGTTATAACTTGGAACTTGTGTCCCTTACACTAAACATTCTTGTTCGAAAAAATTTGAGCAAACATACTTAGCCATTTCTCAGAATGAGATCTGGCAAAATACTTTCCTCACATTCAAACATTCTTTGCTATATTGTTGTATAAATCAAGTAGGATTCACTACAACCAAACTTTGGCATTTTCTTTCTTCTTCTGTCTTATTGTTTAATGATCAGTTAATGCCTCCTGAGGTCATTCTTGCAGTACTGGACATAGGGCCGTAGAGATCATTGCCACCATGTTTCACCGTCCAGCAATTTCCTACTTGTTTACGTTCACTTGTAGAAGATTTGAGGGTTAGGAAACAGTTCTTTTCTCAAGGAGCTTTACACCACTTACTGCTGTCAGTAAACTTCTGAAACACATGTCCTAGAAAGAGGGACTTGTATTCACTACCCTTTCTCCGTGGGTGATTCTAATGTACTCAATGTGATAGCACCTACAAAACTAGGTCGGGGTAAATAAAGAAGAAGCTTTAAGACTGCAGGCCTTCTCTCATTCAATATGATTTCTTAGTAGAAAAAAAGGTATCACAGAAAAAAGGAAAAAAACCTTTCTGAGGTCAAGCAACTCAAACCATTAGAGTTCTGAAAATCACAGAATCATGGAATCACTCTGTTTGGAAAAGACCCCTGGGATCATCGAGTCCAACCATCCACCCTACCTTACAAGTTCACCCCTAAACCAGATCCCTCAACACCTCATCCAAACGATCTTTAAATGCATCCAGGGGTTGCAAATCAGCCACCTCCCTGGGAAGCCCATTCCAGTGCCTGACCACCCTTGCTGTGAAAACTTTTTCCTAATGCCAAGTCTAAACCTGCCCTGTTGTAAGTTGAACCCACTCCCTCTTGTTCTATCACTTGTGAGAAGAGAGCAGCACCAACCTCTCCACCACATCCTTTCAGGTAGTTGTAGAGAGTGATGAGGTCTCCTCTCAGTCTCCTCTTCCCAACTGTAGCATGTACTGTATGTTGGCAGGGAACTGCAGTTACCGTAAAATGCTGCCACGAATGTTCTCAGAAAGCCAGGCTTTCACACATGCCAAACTTGGCTACCTCAAGAAGCCACCCTAGTGCATCCAGCTCTTCCCTCAGGAGGGACCCACAGGGAAGCACACCCTAGTCCTGACTTCATTTGCTCAGCACGCTGTCAGAACCCCACACGAGCTAGGGGGACGCATTTATTTGCGAGTATCTATGCTCAGCTGGAGGACTGCACATGATGACATACTGAAATTACCTTTGAAATTGATTCCAACACTTAATTATACTCACAGTTAAAACTTTGCTTTTCAGAGTGATATTCATAACAAACATTTTAGTCACCTAATTAAGATGTGATTCACAACACCTAAGCCTGAGAACACAACTCCCCTGCGTGTCCAAAGGGAGAGATGTGGATACTAGCACGTGGCTCAGAGCTCCCAACTAGATGTGCTAAATCAGACAACAGACATCTCTGCTTGTGTCTGTTTTAGCGTAAGATAACCTAAAGCCACGTTCCAGTTCAGATTCGGCACTTCAACGTATTTACTTTTGATAGAGCAAACAACATCAAAGCAGAGCAAATCTGTTTGTGGATGTAGTGAGAGAATCACACTACCACAGCACGCCATCAGCAGCACAGCTCTATCTTCAGCCACGTACCTGCACCTTGCTGGCTTGGAATAGGCTGAAGTCCCTCCTTATGCCCTGCTCAAGGTGGCCTGTAGAAACACGTTTTGGCTGTTGTAACACGGCTTTGTCTCTGGCAGGTACCAGCTGTCCCTACAAAGGATTCCAGTATCTTTCGTTTCCCGGAACACTTGGAAGCGTCGCAACCACCTTCCCCATTTCTCTGCCAAACTGCCCTCCAGGGCAAAGGATTCAACTGACTTCAATTCATTTGCTTTTACTGCAGCTTCTCTTTCATTTCTGAAAAGGTGTAAACCAATAACCAGAGGTACTGGATAAAAACAAACAGCCTCCAGCTACGCTTCATTTCTTGTCTACTGTCCCATGGCAAAACTCAGCCTCACGTTACAAATTAGTTGCCTTATGGTCACCGCTGACTGACTCCAGTGGCTACAGCTTCAGTCATAAAACTTGACCTGTATTCTTCTCAGTAGACGTGTTCTAGCATACCCGTGCTGTACAACTTTGGGGCTGCTCTCTTCCCACAGCAGTGGAACTCTGACTTGTGTTGGTGCAAGAGGTCTTCCAAAGCTGCTGAGACTCCCACATTGCTGGCAGTGTCCTCTCATTCCCCGTTCTTAGAATTCTCCTGTTCATTTCAGCATGAGCGTCAGGAGAAGCAGCAGACTGGGCAGAACTGTCTCAGGAACAGAGCAGGCCCTCAAGGTCATAGAATCATTAGGGATTGGAAGGGACCTCAAAAGATTATCCAGTCCAATCCCACTGCCACAGCAGGATCACCTAGACCAAGTTGCACAGGAACGCATCTAGGCAGGTTTTAAACTTCTTCAGAGAAGGAGACTCCACAACTCCCCTGGCAGCCTGTTACAGCTGTCTGTCACGCTCACTGGGAAGAAGTTCCTTCTCATATTTATGTGGAACCTCCCGTGTTCCAGCTTGCACCCATTGCCCCTTGTCCTATCACCAGATGACACTGAGCAAAGCCTGGCTCCATCCTCCTGACACCCACCCTTTACATAGTTATCAACATTAATGGGGTCCCCCCTCAGTCTCCATTTCTGCAAGCTCAAGAGACCCAGCTCCCTCAGCTTTTCCTCATAAGGGAGGTGTTCTACTCCATCATCTTTGTAGCTCTGTGCTGGACTGTCTGCACTAGTTCTGTGTCCTTCTTGAACTGAGTTCAGCCAATTTCAAGATAAAACCAACACTCAGAGTTGCTAGGGATCAGCTTTTCGGGCGAATAACTTGCTTCAGGCTTTTGAGTTGTTTTCGCCTTTCTGCCTTACCAAAGAGTGGCATCTCAGTTGTGTTTCAGATGTTGGATATCACCAATATACTGTGGCTATAAATAGCATAAATCGATTATCAGAGCCATAAACATCAGAGGCATCTATGTAGGTCATGCAAACTTTTTTAAATCATCGTTTTAGTTTCTCAAGTTCTAGGGGTTTTTTTTTGAGAGATGGATTTCCAGTTGGTTTAGTACCAAGTCATCACACAGACCAAAGATTCAGTGATGTGAGCTCAGAAGTGCTGCTCATAGCATTTCCAAGATGTGAAAGCCCTGCAAAACCTAACAGAAAGACACCAAAATGAGAATGGGGGGGCGAGGAAGCAGGAGAGCAGCACAGGATGTGACTTGAGAGACAGCAGAACAGAATGACTACAAAAAAACAGGGCAGAGGTGAAAGAGAAGAGAGATGTATGAGTACGTGGATTATTTCAAATAGTGTCATGATTTATGTGACTCAGAGCTAGAAAGGCTGAAGCTGCCTCTATTAATTCAACCCCCAGTTTTCTCTTGATGATCCATGAACCTCTTCACTTCAGAATCTGACTGTCTCCCCTCTGTGTTGCACGAACAGCTGCCTGCCCCTCTTCCCTCAGTGCTTCTTCTAAGCTTCAAAACAAGCACCTTCAAGCGGCTGCTCAGCCCGTGTCTTGCCCGTGATTCATCCAGGGAATCAGGACATGGTCCCTGCTATTGTCTCTTCATCATTCAAAGATGAGAAAGCTCAGGAGCATCCTGAGCCCCTGGGTTTGTTGCTGCCGCCATTAGTTAAACCACAGGTACAGCACTGGTCAGAGCACTGGTAGAAGAGGGTGTGCACGAGGTTCTTTGTAATCCTAAATGGCAAAAGTCTCTTTTGGCATTTCCTTTAGTTATTTGGTCCTTTTTAAGAGTCAGTGGGCCATGACGACAAGAGTAAAACAATGTACCTACAGCCACACTCCTTGTTTGGTGCCTAGAAAAACTCTTGCTTCAATACAACATCAAGGAAGGCTGCATTCACTGCGGTAATTGTGATTTGCTGGAGCTAATGAACCCGCCTCAACTCTTCAATTTGATTTATCTTCATAACATGCTTGGAAGCAGGGGACCTCACGACCCTTCAGGGAAATTAAAACTTTGCAAGATCTCGTGTCTGGCCTTTTCTGTCAAAATAGTGTTGGTGTCATCAAGCTACTGCTCTTTCTCTTACAGACCGAAATTAAACTTCAAAGCCAACGCGATCCTCAGTGGAGTTTGTTTGGTTTTGGGTTTTTTTTTAAAACACATCTCCAAAACCAGTAAATCTCAAAATGACAAACCAATATCTTTTAATTAACAATTAAAAACGAGACACGTACGTGGACCCATGTAACGAAGGAGTTTCTTTGGCAGCTGCAGTCGAGATTCCAGTTCCTTTACCCCCAGACACACGGGCATGTGTGTGATTTATTTTTTTAATGCTCAATGTGAGCAGCTTCACATAGATTTGCAAAAGAGATTGTGTGGGAGATTCTGAAGGAGACAAATTGCAGTTACATGCTGAATTCTCACCGAAAGATCTCCACTGTGTGAGTGACGGTTAATCTGCATATTTGTCGTCCTCGGTTGTTAAATTCTGTATTTGTGTTTAAGTTAATGTTTTCTATTTTAACTCATGTTCCGCGTTTCTTCTCCGTATGTATAAGCGTGAGGTTGCTTTAGCCTGATTTTGCAGAAACTGGGTTTAAGACACTGTGCTGCCTCTTTGTGCATCTTCAAACACTTAAGCTCGTTGAGCACATTAGACAGAGGTATTGAAATCCAAAAACTATTAAGCCCACAAAAGTACTGTGAGGATAGGCAGCTGGTTAAGAGCAGCGGTTAATGCTTCACTGAGGTAAGAAGGTTCTCAACCTCAAGGCAGAAATCCATAGAAAATCAGGCTTCATTGATCCCCCTGCTCACAGAACCACTGCAGAAGCGTGACATGTGCCAACATACACGCACACGCATTTCTACAGTGTCCACATCTCTGCAGTGTCCGCTCAGCTTTCATACGAGGGAGCCACTGGAACGTAGCAGTAATGACTTTCCTATATGGTTGTATTATCGTTTTTATCATTTGCAAGAGGAGGTGTTTGCATACGTGTGCACACGTATGTGCAAGGTCTCCTCTTGTTTAAAGCACAGTAACGGGATTTTATGAGAGACTGGGAGAGTTGCAGCTGTTTAGTTTGAAGAAGAGGAGGCTTACGGGAGACCTCATCGCTCTCTGCAACTGTCTGAAAGGACATTGTCAAGATGTTGGTGCTGGTCTCTTCTCACAAGCAATTAGTGGTAGAATCGTAGAATCATTAGGGATTGGAAGGGACCTCATAGAATCATAACGGATTGGAAGGGACCTCAAAAGATCATCTAGTCCAATCCGCCTGCAACAGCAGGATCACC
>JAOXOE010000874.1:30805616-30822776 GCA_028565055.1 Phoeniculus purpureus
CCCCAGCTCCCTCAGCCTCTCCTCATAGGGCATGTCTTCCAGCCCCTTCGCCAGCTTGGTTGCCCTGCTCTGGACTCGCTCCAGCACTTCAATGTCCTTCTTGTACTGCGGTGACCAAAACTGGACACAGTACTCTATTGCACTATTAGGTGCAATGCCTTCTGCCAAACAGAGTTCCTGTAGATGTCTCCAAAATGAACAGTTTTATTATGAGCTGTGACAGTCATTTATTATAAACTCACCTTCTAGAATAATAGTGATGGGATTTGATCTGAATCCTTCTCCCCCTGGACAGAGTATACTATGTTCCACTAAGTGTAGCAAGAGAGAGCATGCCAGTCATATGAAAAATAAAATGCTAATGATAGAAACATAAAATTTCATTTGTGCTTTCAATGAGTCTTCTTCCTTACGCTCACTGGTTTTCTACACCTCCTGAGCTATTCACAGTAAATAAAGCAAGACTAGGATAAAATCAATGTAAGATGAAAAATTTGTTTAGAACATTACCGCAACATCGGGTTGATACCCTTAATGCAGGCATAATGGTTTTTCCTCTCTAATGTGCCTTTATAAAGGTACATCTTCTCTATTTCTCCTAGTTCTTTAATATAAAGTGTCAGTATTCCACTGATAAATATATTGGTTAGAATTTGAATTATTACACTATTATGAGACTGTTAAGAACAATAACTTTGGCACTTTTACTATTTTATTCATTCAAAGAACTTCAAAGCCAGAAAAAAAAAAAGAAGCAGAGTATCACTGGGTAACAGTTTTGAAAGGACCCAAGGGTGAACTACAAATTGTTACTCAATAGTTACCACCACTCTCCTTTGAGAACTACAGCAACTCTCCAAACTGAAGGCACAGTTTGAGTTCTAAGTATTAGTCATGTCTTCATTTCCCTATCAACATGGAGTAAAAATTCGTCTTAGATGTAGGCAGTCCATTTCACTCTTAAGACAAATAAGCACATCTGTAAGTACCTTAATTTTCTTTAGATGGGAGAAAAGCAAAAGCAGAATAAAAGTGCCCAAAACTATGCAAAGTACATAGGTCTGGTTCACTGGGAAATGCCTTCTGAAGTTACCTCTGATTTATCATAGTGAGAAGACTAAAGGTCAGGTCTTCTGATACCCATAGATGCAGACTTCTGATATGCAGAGATGCATAGAGTTCATGCCTTAACATCATCCTTCTGACAGTAGCAGGGAGATTGTCTTTTATAACTCATATTGCCTCATGAAGAAAATGGGTTTACTAAACAATAAATGTATAGCAAGTAAAAGAATTAAAGTACTTTTGCCATCCCTTGCTAGCATCTTCTATAATAAACAGGGAGGGGGAAGAACAAGAGAACATTTCCTTACTGCTGTTCGCTGGGGGATGTGTATCACAGGGGTTTCCCCAAGCTTTTCCCAGAGAGCAGCAGCACGAAGAATGACCGACTCCAATCCCAACTTCAGTGTCGCAGGTTAGACTCCCATCTCCTTGTGGTCCATACCTTCAGCTTAGTAAGTACCCAGAGACAGTTCAAAATATTTGCGTTTCTTCCAGAGTCGCACCATATTCTAATGTAGCATTACTCCCAGTCTTTCACTCCAGACAGTATCAGAAATCTTACTGTACTTTACTGTTACTACTTCTTCACTTGCTGATTGTGGCTATATGATGACTTCTGGCAGCATTAAAAGAATTTACATATTTTCCTGTAGAATCATAGGATGCAGGTTAGAAGGGAGTAAAATGAACTGCCTTTTTAAAAGGGTAAGTGCTGCTGTTGTCACTGTAGACTTGAGCTACAACAACCTAAACGTGATCATGCTGAGATAACACATCTCCTGCGTTCAGAACTGTAAGTTTCTCTCCATTCATGACAGCACCAGATAACTTCCATTTTAACGGAAGCCAAGAGGAGACCTGGCTTCATTTTGGAAGGTTTCAGCACAGTACTTCAGGCTTAAAGAATAACAGGACACGACAGACCTTCCAATTAAAGCAGAGCCTGGAATTGTCAGACACAGTATCAATACAGATTCCATCCAGACTTTAAGGATTCAGTTTACTCTGCACGTGAACTGCCTTTACAGGGTATCACATTTCTCTTTGCTGAGGATAATACTTCTGTTTATTCTGAAAGAAACTGAAATTCCTTTTCTTCAAGTGCACAAGAAAGAGTTGCTGTTGAAGAAAACCAGAAGCTGCTGTTGCTGGAGAAGAAGCTTCTGGAACAGTTTTTAGCACAACTTCTGCTTTCCAGAACCAAGTAAGTCCTTTTTCTTGGTGAAGTCTATCAGCCTTTGTGGGGTTTTTTTACCCATACGACTACATTAGAGTGAAAACTGGGTAGTGTTTTACCACACGCCAGTGACACAATCATTGAAAGTAAACGTGCCGTTTAAGTCCTGAAAGCATAAAGGATTGCAAATAAACTGAACTTTAGTTCTCCTACAGTGTGTGATAGTAAATATACCTACAGCATAGCAAATCTAGAACTAGCAGAGAATGGCAACTCTCTCACTTTCCACTTCTCATCCGAACTGACCCTTTGGAAATGACAACAAATCAAAACTTCACAACGCCCACAAGTCATAAAATAGTGCAACTAGTATGTTTCTAGTTGCACACTGTGCCCCATCTCTTCAAGGGCTTCTGAAAAGAGGGCACTAACATGTACTTTAATTCCCAGGTTAGGGCTTGCAGTAGTGATTCCCCTCACTCACGGGCTGCTTGATACCGGGTACAGCTGTCCTCTCTGGGTCAACAATTTTTTACAATAGATTGTAAAAGTAACATGCGAACTGTGAAAGGTACCCACCAGAGCGTTAAGGCTCCTTCTTAACACTTCTGGCTCTTGCCTCCCCTATTCTTTGGGGACAATAACGTCAATTACCTTCTGTAGTGGACCAGAGAGTTGAAGTGCTTTCTCAGCACACCTGGATCCTACTCCCCTCTTACCATCTAAGACATTATTATGACTCAGTACATTTCTACTTGGTTGTGCCCCGAAATGCTATAACCGCATACATAAATAATGGGAAAATACCAGAACCTTAAAATCCAGCAAGTTCTGGGCAAGAACACACCAAAACATTACATTGCTCAAGTCAGGCTGAACTGGAAAGTACCTGTCAAAATTAAATTGTCACAGAACCTATAAAAAATGGTCCAAAATGGGATGGCTTTAAGGTGTTCTGGATCAAAGTGAGCTGCATTCCCTTAGTTGTGAAGTCTCGAAGGATCACCTGCCAGTGACGTTGACACAAGGTCTGGGTGAGAACCACCTTTTTGAGGTTCAGGCACCGACCACTGAGTAATGCTGATGCACATGAGTATTTAAGCTCAAATAAGGAATTTTGGACTATGGGCTGTCCACTTCCTCCCAACGCTGTGTCATTCTAGGTGCTATGTTTTATGCATTTAAGGAAGTGTGCATTTCTCTGGGTCTGAGTACTTCTGTTTGCCTGCAAGCGTGTCGGCATGCTTTGTGTTTGCACATATATACAAATTTTGATTTAAGATACCTTGTGCTAAGTTAGCACAAACCTCGACATTCTCAAATCTGTAACCATGCCACTGGTCTACTTTGCTAAATCATTTGCTAGTCCTTTAAACTGACTTTCATACCTTCTGCTTTCTTCAGCTAAGCCCAAGGAAATTCTTCCCAATACTTAAGCATCCCCACGTTTCCTCAGGGGCAGAAATGACAGGATCTCTTCCTGTTGATCAGTGCTCTCTACTCTAGGATGGCGATGGTGGTGGCAGCGGCATGGCCTCCGCCACATGCAGGACCCAAGCTGGAGACTGACTGCGTGGCTACCTCAGCAGGGCACCCCCATACTCTGCAAACGTGGCCGAGAGGGTTCCATGACCCTCCCCTCTCTCCTCCTGTCTCAGCTCCAGGGAGAAAAAGAGGAATCCTTTCAGCTCACCGTGAGTCGCTGAACGGCTGCTTCGTGATGGTGGGTTGATGGCACCAAGGTCTTGCTTGTCTGGTCCCCGCGGTGTCGCCGCATCCTTCCCCGCAGCAGAGCAGGGTCGGGGTCCAGGGTCTGGGCTGCTGCATCCCTCTCCGTGGCAGGGCGAGGCTGCCGTCCTCCACCCCACTGTTTGCAGGAGCAGAGCGGATCCACCGAGCCCCCTCCGTCCCATCTCTGATGAGGGAAGCGGGGCAGGGAGCCACGGCAAGCCCTGGCAAACTACTGTGAGCAGTTTCCCCCCAACCACCACCCTGGCAAGGGGGGTGGGGGTGCCAGAGCTGAAGAGCTCCGTGCCGGGGTAGAAAGACCCCAGTCCAAAGAGGCAGGGCTACTGGTCACTAGCTCTTTTATCTTCTCACCTAGCCCATCCCTCAAGAACAAGGTCCCTAGGACAATTCTATAGTGTCACCTTCCCCAGGACAGGTCACTGAGAGGGGGTCCTCGTAAAGCAACATAACTTTTTTTCCTTCATGAAAGCACAAATCTATACATCTGACAATGCTGGTAATTTTCAAACTGCAACAGGTGGAAAGAGTACACCAAGGCTTGCAGCTCCTCCCACAGACAGGTAAGTGGATTACAGTTCTGCCACTGTTTGAAACAGAATTTGAAAAAACCTAAACCCCACCCAAACCCTCATGTTAGCTTGGGGACTCTCTTGCCTGTACAACCAGTTGTAGAGAAACTAAAAAAATCTTCGTACACAAGAGAAAGACAAAAGTATTTACACCAGAGAGAGGGCCAGCCCTAGCACTATTTCCTTAGCACATAAACACGGAAAGATCAAGTAGTCTTTCTACCACTTCCTAAATCAGCATTTTTCTTCAGAGAGGGAGGGCTTGCTGTCCCATTTGTGACTCTAGAATTGCTAGGATTATCTATTCAGTAGACTCTCCTCCGCTGCAGAGGCTTCCTGCCAAAAAACGTTACTGGGATAAGTGCTCACAAAGTAGAGCGCCACTTCAAAATACCATTTTTTTAGGTCATCTAGGGTAACATGCTCTAGTGAGAATTGTCCCTGCCCATGGCAGGGGGGTTGGAACCACATTAATTTCTAGGATCCCTTCCAACCTAAACTGTTCTATGATTCCATGCTATGATCTAGCAGTAGGATAAGTCTTTCTTCCATGTGTCTTCACAGATTATTTTAAATCTTTGTTCATAATTCAGAACTTGAAGGGCTGATCATACAGAGCACGTGGTTGTAAGACAGAATGAGTATTTTTGGAGCTATATACTGCAGAAGAGGAGCTGAAAGGGCAGGATTTCATTGCTTCAAGTGAATCTTCAGATGAGATACAGCCAGAAGCTTAAACCAGATTGCAAATGTGAAAGTGTAAAGGTAGGAAGTCTATGGGAGTCAGAAACACAGGTCTCCAATTCAATAGGAATAGATTACACTCCATCTTTAAAAATCTCAGCTTAAAGTTTTAGAATAAATGGGTCAAAACTGTAGACATCTCAAGGTCTCAAACAGAACTTAGTTCTAGCATTCAGGGAAGCAACACAGAATAATCCTAGGCAGATTACTGTAACACAGAAACATGGAAAAACGTGTGCAATAAAATTTGTTCTGAACAAAATCTTTATTTCTTTAGAAGATATTTGCTTAGAATACATTTATTTGCCACTTACTGTAGT
Source organism: Phoeniculus purpureus (assembly GCA_028565055.1). Lineage (NCBI taxonomy): Eukaryota > Metazoa > Chordata > Aves > Bucerotiformes > Phoeniculidae > Phoeniculus > Phoeniculus purpureus. Next base: position 30,811,241 of record JAOXOE010000874.1, read on the forward strand.
ATTATCGTAAACATGTAGGAAATGGATAGACATCGAGCTACCAATTCAGGAGAATCTGAATATTCCCAAGGTAATAAAATAAAAAAGCTGTTTTCCAAATAAAAGGTTAGAAAGCTTTACCAGGATCACACATAAATTGTTATGGATGAACTTTTGATCCTTTCTGAACCCCATTCTTCCCCTAACCTTCTCTAGAAAGCTAATATATACTCTAATATGGTGTATTTCCAGATAAATGGAACCATAACCATGCTTGAAAAGAATTGGTTTTTTAAAGGAGGGTTGTTGACTATCTGGAGACTGGAAATGCAAATAATATATGTCACACTGAATTTTAAAAATATGTATTTTAAAGAGACTAGAACCACCATTAATTATTAAAATATTTATACCTAGCTCCTGAGAGCTGTATAATAGTGTATGCGGTATGTGGAATTATAACTTTTCTATCTTAAAACCCTCATATCCATCAGAACAGGCACCCTGGCTGTGATTTCTGAAGTAGCTTTCACTTACCCACACAACCTACTCCAGTAAGATTCAGCTAGAAGTCTGCAGGGCAATTACACTCATACCTTCCACGAGTATTTACACAAAGACCATTAACACAATCAATGGGGGTGGCACATTCATCGACATCTGAAATGGGAAAGTTGCACTTATATATCTGCTCATTGGACAGAAAAGAAGAGTAATTACACTTTTTAAGACAAAATGAGCAAGAAAATTTCAAGTGCAAGTGATTTTTAGCTGAAATGGCACAACTAATAACTAGTAATAGTTCAATCAGGGGGGTAAAATGCACTCTTACATTTTTTAAAGAATACAAGGCATGTTTTGTGAACTCATCTTTAAATTACCCCAGTGCGATTTAATAGAAAGAAAATCTTACAATATAGGAAACAAGAACATGATTTTCTCAAGCTCACTTGAGTAGCAAGGACTACCTATAGGTGAGACGAAATGTATGTAAAGGTCTGCACCTGTGCTCATGTGAACTGAAGATGAAATAGAACAGAAAGATACTGACAGAAAATTAGATGACCTTGTTTGTCAACTACAGTGCTAGAAAAGCTGTTAAAAAGTAACAGCTCAGAGTGTAAAGTTACGGTTTTAAATGCAAAGATAACTAAGGTGAGGGAAAAGACATCTGCATGTACTGCCTGATGGTGAGACTTCTAGGTTGCCCAAATAAAGCAGCTGTAAAGGGCTAATGCAACTCTAGCACACACTAATGAGCTGTTTTCAGAAGAGAGAAAGTGAAAGCATTAAAACCATTTTGCAATGCATAGCTAAATCTTCAGTTGAAATTCTTTGTACAGTGTCATTTTGGGTCCAATCAGCATGGCTTCATCAAGGCCAAGTCCTGCCTGACCAACCTGGTGGCCTTCTATGAACAGGTCACAACATTAATGGGTGAGGGGTGAGCAACTGATGTCATTTATCTGGACCTGAGCAAAGCCTTTGACACTGTCCTGCACCACATTCTGGTCTCCAAGCTGGTGAAACATGTGAAACATGTGTTTGATGAGTGGACCACTAGATGGGTAAGGAACTGGCTTGATGGCCGCACCCAGAGAGTGGTTCTTGATGGATCCATGTCCAAGTGGAGGCCAGTGACAAGCGGAGTCCCTCAAGGATTGGTCCTGGGACCAGCCTTGTTCAACATCTTTGTCGCTGACATGGACAGAGGCATTGAGAGCACCCCCAGCAAGTTTGCTTGTGTGGCGCAGCAGACACGCTGGAGGGCAGGGATGGCATCCAGAGAGACCTGGACAGGCTGGAGAGGTGGGCACAAGGCAACCTGATGGAGTTCAGCAAGACCAATTGTAAGGTCCTACATCTGGGTTGAGGCAATCCTAAGCACAACTACTTCTGATTGTCTAACTTCTCCAGTGAAGTGATCCTGCTGTGGCAGGGGGATTGGACTGGATGATCTTCCGGGTCCCTTCCAATCCCTAATGATTCTATGATTCTATGCTGTGCTCAAGAGTGAGGAATTAAAATTTGATGAGGTGTAAAAATGGGATATTAAAATTATGAGAGTTATGAAGTATCTATCTTAAACTTCACTTGCTTGCTTTAGCCAAAGTTTGAGAAGTGATATAATAGTTCTTTATAGGAATATACAAGAAGGAGTAACCTTTGAGGGGAAGTGAGATACAATTTTTTTATAGGCAAAATGAAATTTAAGATGAATGCCTAATATCCAACAGTCCTGAAAAAGTTTAATCTGGAAATTAAAGAAAGTTAGTAATTACCTTGGAGTACAGTCATGGAATGACCTCCAAATCAGGCCATGGACATAACCTGTTTTCAGATGGAGCTTTTTAAATTTATGGAAAAACTATCAGTAAGAAGTTAATGCACTGATACATGAGTAGATTTCTGAATGAACTGGATTAATAATTTGTACTACAATTACTGTACTAAATCCATGTTTTGGATTCAGCTCAAAGACCTTTCAGTTTTCCAACAACATAATTTAATCCATAGACTACTTTCAATCTATGGACTGTTACAATTGCAGTAATGCAAAAACATAGCAAACATTTTACAAAAATTCTTCAACTGACTCTTCAGTTTATTTGTTATATTTTATTTTATTGTTGTGGACTAACTGAAAAGCCAAATGTTGGTTACCTGCTGTCACAAGAAATAGAATTAGAATCATAGTGTTTTTCAAAACACTGATTTGTTGATATCTATTTGGGGACTCTATTCAGAAAACTGACATGGCTATATTAGGACCAGCTACCTGGATTGCACTCAGAAATTCAGTAAAGATCATTGACAACACCTGGTAACTATTAACAGACCTGATCAAAACAGTTGCACAGCTTATTTTCAGATGCATTTCCTCTTGTTCTACAGCTGCATGTCTGATTCACTATGCATCTGAATATATGAACATGCCTAGTTGAACATGCTTAGAGACTATATTTCGGAAACTGCTTTTAATGTCTCATCAAGAAGTCTAATTTCCTATAACCTTATGAGGTTTCCACCGTTGAATATGAAGTAAGTGAAAAAGCATATTTCACTTAGTAAAAGAAACTTTATCTAACATACAGTTCTCTTACATTAAATGGAAAAAATACATAAGAACAGAAGATGGAATAGAAGCTGAATTAAACTAGAAGGATGATAATTCCTTTTGCACTACATATGTTCTGGTGCAATATTTAGAGTGAATGGCAATGATGACATCATCTTCAATATGCATTTTAAGGAGTGATACAAACCCATCAGACACACCAGTTATTTTTGTACTTCAGTTTTCCTGAAAATATTTATTTTAAAATGAGTCCTCCTAATGCAGTTTGTGTCTTCTATGTGAACACAATCAAACAGTGATGAACACAGGATTTTCTTCACACTACTCACTAGTGACTAAAAGAACAGAGATAATGAAAAAAACCCCACAAATTCCTGAGCCAAATCTCTGGGACTTCTGGAGCAAGACCAGGAAAAGTTTCATAAAAAGACAGAAGTTACCTTCAACAAAATTCATACTGCAAAATAGTCCTTGCCTGAAGAAATTACTTACATATGAAGCAAGTGCTGAATATTCTGCTTCCAGGTTGAGATCATTCCCACACTTCATGGTGTTTGCTTTACAGCAACCAAACCAAATTCAGAAAATGAACTTGAAGTACTTGCTGTCCAAGGTGGGAGTGAATCCCATCTCACACTCACAATTGTAGGAACCAGGGACATTCAAACACTGTCCATTTTCCCAAAGATTAACATTTTCTGCACACTCATCAACATCTGTGGGGGATGGAGGTTTTCTTTGAAACTAAGTTTATATGCAAAATACAGATAATATTGTCCTGACTTTCAAATAATAGTTATTTTGAGTGCTGTGATATTAAACTAAACACTTACACCTGAACATGTAAATGACAGAATGTAGAAAATAAAACAAAATGTAATTTCCAAAATCCTTTCTTTTACCTTGCATGATTCCTTACTCCTTATTTGAACTTGATGTATTTAATTTAAATATATATATACACATGAGTTTAATATTCAATATAATTAGCTTTGAAAACTAAGTTGAATAATTAGCTCACAAAAGCAAAGCTTTGTTTCCTAGTATGTACTGTTATGTTATTTTGACACATAACACTTTGTTAGTCAAACCTAGTGTCCCATCTGATTGTTAAAAAACAGAAGACTTGAAACATAGCTTGTTAATAATGAACAGAAATTAAAATCCTTGTCCATCAAGCACAAATTTGAGACACATAAATGTAAGATTTGAAGATGCTTATTCTGACAAAAAAACCCTTTTTCTATACAAATAATTATATTGCTTTGTTAAGAATACCAATGAGTTTTTATTTCAAATCAGCAGGTTAGCTAATAAACAAATACAAAAATAATGAACTAATAAACAAATACAAAAATAATGAAACAACACTAGTTGTTACGTATTTTAGTATCATTAAGATAAATTCCTTCAAACCTTGACATTTGTTGACCACCTAGATGGATATGCTAGAAGTCCAGAGCAGAGATATTGTTGCATCCCCACTCTGCAAACAATACGAAAAAGAGTAACTCAATGCTAAGCCATTAATATTTAATATAAACACTTAAGCAACAATTTACACATCAATTTATTTTCAATCACTTGCAGTGTGGTAAAGAATGTTCATTCTCAATGGTGGGTATTTCCCAAAAAACTTAAATGCAGATGTCATGGGCAGTATTTTTCAGCCATGATTTGGTCTTCTTTTGAAATGTCTTATGCTAATGAGTGTGTTCAGACGACTTAACACGGTTAAGGGAAATACAGCCGTGCCAGACCTGACCCACATACCAGAAACCATAACAGAGAGTTGATGTTTTGTATGCTTGACTAGAGAGCTTTCTGCTGCAAGCAGACATGCATGTTCAGAAAAATGGGCTTGAGGAGGAGAGTAGGACAAGTAAAGGGAAGCAGACAGGAAATTCACCCAACAGATGGGCCCAGTGTGTCAAATTTGGCACAAAAATGTATGTAACCGCCAGTCGCTTTTGTTAGCGTTTCTTCAGCAGATGGGAAGAAGCATGATCTTAAAGGACACTTTAATTCAGCTTTCACAGAAACTTAGCGGAAAATGTAAATCCATTCCCAGTGAATCTCTCTGCACAGACACAGAGGTGTGACCCTGGGGTGTTCACACACTGAGCATTCACACTGCGCTGGTGGGTCCCATTCGTCAAGACCTGTACATCAAGGGCAAAAGAGTGCAGGCAGTAGCAGAGCATTAGTGTATTTGGCTCACAATTAACTGTTGTGTGAATAAAGTCAACTGCAAATACTGCTTAGGTCTCCATAAACATACAAAGTTCTCATAAAAGGTACAGGGTTAGTCTAGTGTGATTTCATTTGAATATTTCTTCCTTTAAATTAAAATGCATGGGATTTGGTAAAACTGTTCTTTTTTTTAAAAGCCATTTCCAGCCCATCCTTCCCTGCAACTGCATTTAAAGCTTCCTAGTACATTGACACATGAGGCATGCATAATCACAGAATCACTCTGGTTGGAAAAGACCCCTGAGATCATCAAGTCCAACCATCTACCCTACCTTACAAGTCCACCCCTAAACCAGATCCCTCAACACCTTATCCAAACAATCTTTAAACACATGCAGTGATGGTGACTCAACCGCCTCCCTGGGAAGCCCATTCCAGTGCCTGACCACCCTTTCTGTGAAAAAAATTCTTCCTAATATCAAGTCTAAACCTACTCTGTTATAACTTGAACCCATTCCCTCTTGTTCTATCACTAATCACTTGTGAGAAGAGACCAGCACCATAATGTCACATCCGTACCCTAAAAGCCTGATTTAAATTAACTGTGTGTTTGTTAAGCCCTGGAAATACTAAAAGCACCAAGAGATTATTTTCAAGACAAACTAAAGTATTGTTACTTTTTACAAGTCACTAAAAAGGTATTATTTGCTGTTTGATGTTACAAGAAAGCAACCTTCATTTCACTTCAGATGCATTCTTCCACGTTCTTCTGAGGGTTTAGATAATAATCTGTTCAGAATCCTAACCAAATTATATACATATTAGTTAACAAAAAGAAGGAAGAAAAAGAGATAGGAAAAAGGCAGAAATGAATAAGCTTAGGAAACTGTGTTCTCTCATGAGAAAAGCAAGCACTTAATTTAAAAACTGATTTTCAGTCTGTTTAATGCAATTACCTACAAATAGCAAACAGGACTTGTCCTTTAATACTGTTAAGGTTTTTAATAGAAACAGAACTCTAGGATTGTGAAATCTACTCTTAAACTTATGTATTACTCATTTCACACATTAGTCATTCACAGATGCAGAGACATAAAACCTAGGCGGCTTTTTTGGGTCAAGAGAGTGTTACACGAATACACCCACTCAACTTCAGTGGCTGGCTGCATTGAGCTAACTGCATTGGAACCACCCAAGCTGGTAATCTGCAACCTATGGGCCAGTAGTCCTGCTGCATACAGGCAGTTTCTATGCAAACTGCCTGCTTAGACACAATTGGTTGTGTTGTCTCAGGTTGGGTGCTGAGACAGCTTACAGTGGATAGTGTGTCAGGTATGCATGAGTGGGTAGGGCCAAGCTGGGTCTGGCAAGCTCCAAATCCTAAACTGACATTCTGTATGGCTCACCAAAATCCATTTTGTTCTGCATCCTTCCTCCTTCCTGTAAATACACTTCATACATAGTTGCCTCACATTTTTATTATGCAAGGTACGCTCCTGCCCCCTTGCCTCCTGCTCTCTACCCAGCCAGCAATACCTGCTAGTGGAGAGTACTTTGCAGAGAACCCAAATATCTGGTTCTGACAACAAGAAACAGATCATGCTGAGACAAGAAATAATCTTAAATATGCACTATATGAGAAATAACTCCCTGTTAGAAATTGCTCTTGGAGAAAGGCATACATTTTCTTCCCTTCTATTTGTCTTCTTGCTTTCAGCAGTTTGTCTCCAAAAAAATGAGAAGAAATGAAAAGACAAGACAAATGATTTAAGCTCTATATATTTTCTTACTGTCAAAGGCATCAAATGTTAAATGTTGTTTCCAGTCAAAGAACAACAGCACATCCAATGGAGCAGCAAAATGAGGAAAGATACCCTTTTTTACACAGCCTTTAGAGAGATTGGAAAACTTTGGTCCAGCATTGTTGCGTAAAGCAACAATGATGGTGAAGGAAGTGGAACACCTCCCTCATGAGGAAAGGCTGAGGGAGCTGGGTCTCTTTAGCTTGGAGAAGAGGAGACTGAGGTGACCTCATTAATGTCTATAGGTTTGTGAGGAGTGGGTGTCAGGAGGATGGAGCCAGGTTCTTCTCAGTGTCATCCGGTGATAGGACAAGGGGCAATGGGTGCAAGCTGGAACACAGGAGGTTCCATATAAATATCAGAAGGAACTTCTTCACAGTGAAGGTAACAGAGCATTGGAACAGGCTGCCCAAGAGGATTGTGGAGTCTCCTTCTCTGGAGACGTTTAAAACTCACCTAGATTTGTTCCTGTGTGACTTGGTCTAGGTGATCCTGCTGTGGTGGGGGGATTGGACTAGATGATCTTTCGAGGTTCCTTCCAATCCCTAATGTTTTGTGATTCTATGATTGTATGATTCTGTGAACAGACAAAACAATACTGCAGAGAAATCACAAGTGGAATGCAATGACTTATGTAGGGTCTTAGATCTGTCTTTTCCTGTCGTATTTGCCACCACTCTGAATCTTTTGTGGTCATTTAGCTTTAATGTTATATTGTAAACAATACAAGTAACACAACTTGCAGATGTTTCACATTCACATGTGTCTGTCTCAGTGCTGAACAGATAACCCTTTGGACAAGCGCAGCTCTAACTTCCAGAGATGTTTCAACACAGTCCATTATCACACAGAAATACATGCATTGAACATTCATCAATGTCTGCAAAATGACAAGTTAGACATACCAATAAGTGCAAATGACATGACTTCACCTCCACAAGTAGCCCCTTTCCTTTCTGCAGCAACAAGCACGTTTCCGAACATGCAGTTTTCTCCAACAGTAACTGGACAATTCTTAGTTTCAAAACTCTGTTTCATTTTCAGTCTTATTAACAAAAATTCTGTTCTGCTTCTAAAATTTCTCAAAGGCTCTAAAACAGTTCATGGTTAGTCTTTAAAGAATGTGTTGCTTTGGAATGACCTTGGGATCTTTGTTTCTTTCAAAGGGAACGGACCTTTGTGAAGTCATCATGGTGGTATAGTCACACAACTGACAATCTGATTCTTTTAGACACAAAATTACAGTGCGTTAGATTGCTATTCTTCAACTGGTTCATGGGCAAAACTTTCTTCTGTCATCCATGAAGTGAATATTTGCATTAAAATCTAAATTGTACCATTCATGTATGGCAGACATCTCAAGAGTACACATATATACTGACGCACCAGAGGGTCATTGGTCTGTAGTTCCCTGCGTCATACTTTTCTCCCTTTTATGTGCTATGTGAAGTGTCTGGAATTCCCTTGTGATATTTCTCCTGCACTGTCTGTTCCTATGATTTCAGAAGCCCTTTGTTCTCTTCACAGGTCTCATCTATAGAGGTTTGAAATCTCCATTTATTCCCTGTGTTGCACACACTAGTGCTGATCCACCTCAGCTGGGATGCTGGCCTCATCGCCAATGATTGCACACAACCCCTAGGCTCATTTCCAGTAAGCCCAGTTCTATTCCCTACCCCCTTTCAGGCTATTGTAAAGGCATATAAACCCCAATAACTTGTGAGCAAGAATTCTTTTCTCCTGTGAGAGAGCTGAAAATTAAATGGTAACAGGGCCAGCTTGTGCAGGCACTTGATAAGAATGCTTGCACTAGATTTTATTTTAAGGAACAATTAAAATTTTATTTAAGATTAATTGATAATATCAACACAAGGATAGTATTTCACATCCCTATGATGTGAGATATCCTCCCTTGTGACAGAATCTGTTTTCTTTTATCTGAATACATGCAAGTTAAGATACAAGCAGATAAGACATGTATGTCTATGGAGAAGACATCAGCAACAAATATCATAGCACTGATTAGTATATACAAATATTGCAGAGCTAAGCCAAGGGTTTCCTCTCAGCCTTTACTGCTTCAGAACATGTCAAACACTACAAAATAGCCAGCTGACCTGATGTAACACTGGCTCCGATGACAGTGGCCAGCACACAAGGTCACATTCCAAAAGTGAAGCTGATGTGTTGTCATACTACTAGAAGTGCACTTTACATCCAGGGGTAGGCTCTGTTCCAGGCACATTTGTCTGCTGACCTTTCATGCTGTGCTGGTTCACTAACTGAGTCGTGGGTCACAAATATGCCTCATGATAGAAACATTCATGAGGTAAAACAGAACAATCTTAGAAGATACAGAACTGATGTTCTGATATATACAAAGAAAGGGAGAGGTGGCATCTGCTGTGAACTAAATTAGTTGAAGGAACTCTGCAGCATGGCGATCCCTTAGTGTAGGTAGTCCCATCACTCTTGGAAATTTCTGTAAGATGGATATTCCTCTCCACCCTCTTCACAGAATCACTCTGGTTGGAAAAGACCCCTGGGATCATTGAGTCTAACCATCTACCCTACAAGTTCACCCCTAAACCAGATTCCTCAACACCTTATCCAAACAATGTTTAAACACATCCAGGGATGGCGACTCAACCACTTCCCTGGGAAGCCCATTCCAGTGCTTGACCACCTGTTCTGTGAAAAATTTCTTCCTAAGATCAAGTCTAAACCTACCCTGTTGTAACTTGAACCCATTCCCTCTTGTTCTATCACTAATTGCTTGTGAGAATAAACCGGCACCAACTTCACCACAACATCCTTTCAAGTAGTTGTAGAGAGTGATGAGGTCTCCTCTCAGCCTCCTAAACCAGTAGAAAACAAGGTACTGAATATCTCTTGCTCTTTACACTTTTTCATTCTTCATCAGACTGCAAAGGCTTCATTTTTCTCTAGTGAGCTCTTAACTGTCAGCCAGTAATAGTTGAGGGGCTGAAGGGCTGCAGTTCAGAATATGTGATAGAAGATTAGACATCAACAGACCAGAACGGGTATGATTCAAAACCACACACATACCAGGAAGAGTAAATTCTAAAAAAAGAGTAAATTTACAGGAATAACAGGTAAACAAGAGATGGTGCTACTCTGATTCTGCAGGAGAATTTAAGGTTCTTATCTTTCAGTGCAAGGCTTGAGGGATACCATAATGCAAGATTTCCCACTAATCCTTAATAATATTTGAGCTCACAGAAGCAAGTCTGTCTAGTTTTCCTTAACATAAACAGGTAGCAGAACAAAAGACAGATACTCCAGATTTAAGCTAGAACGGATCCTCTGTGCTTTGATGTCAGCATTACCTAGCATGATAATACTGAATGCATTTCTTTAGTCTGGGATTCTTGAGTGAGTGAACGGTCATGAAAAGCTGTTTTCAACCAGGATTGTCTTGTCGGTTCTACATATCAGTACAGTAATGACCATCTGGAGCCAGAATGAATCTTGATTTGCAGATGCATTTAAAACTCCCATCTTCGTTTATGCACATCCCATTTAAGCATATGTTTGCAGTGGTACATTCATCATGGCCTGCAAAAGACTGCAAAGAAAACTGCTTACAGTTACCTTCCAGAAGATGATTCAGTAAAAATAAACAATCAGGACTGATATGACATATTCCTTCACTTGAAGATTAAATTCTACTCATAAATGTGATGAAGTATTTGAAGATCTTTCGCTCTATAGACCAAGCAGTTGTTATCAGTTACTTTGTGTGCTTCAGCAGACTGTGTATGGAGTAATGAGCTGTGTCATCTTCCTTCCATGAAAGGATAAAAAGCTTTAGCTATCTGATAGAATTAAATGCTTGCTGTTTATCTAGGAAGTTGGGGTTGGGGTTTTTTTTACATACTAGAGTAAAAATTCAAAACATTAACTGCTTCAGCAGTGCTGGTGCGTGGAACATTTGCTGTAGTGAAAAATATTCTTGGCACTCATGGGGAGAGATGCTTCAAAACCAAAAATGATCTAAATTCTTCTTTGAAATAAAAGAATCATAGAAATAATTCAGGTTGGAAAAGACCTTTAAGATGTTCAATTCCAAATTATGTGGTTCTGTGCAATAGTTATTAGAATGTAAGGGCTGTAAGTTCACCTAAGGTTGTACCTTATTTAAAAACAGGTAATTCTTCGTGGTACTTAACTGTGGCATGGAGATAATGCTTGTCCCACTATTAAGAACTGTTCTTACTAATACAATTTTTTCCATCTCTAGTCAGTTCAAACCCAGCATTGCAAATACACTGGAAACTTCTATCAGTGCTTACACACCAGCCACTTTTATAAAGAACACGATTCTGGATGCATTCATCTATAATCCAGCCAGTTTCTAACCCAGCAAAGAGTCCTCCTGCCTGTGCCACGAGCCGCCAGCTTCTCCAGCAGAATGCTGTGGGAAACGGTGTCAAATGCCTTCCTGAAGTCTAGGTAGACA
>JAOXOE010000874.1:30822876-30839261 GCA_028565055.1 Phoeniculus purpureus
CCATTGCCCCTTGTCCTATCACTAGATGACATTGAGAAGAGCCTGGCTCCATCCTCCTGACACCCACCCCTCATATATTTATAGACATTAATGGGGTCACCCCTCAGCCTCCTCTTCTCCAAGCTAAAGAGACCCAACTCCCTCAGCCTTTCCTCATCAGGGATATGTTCCTTTCCCTTCATAATCTTCGTTGCTCTGCACTGGAGTGCCTCCAACAGTTCAGTGTCCTTCTTGAACTGAGGGGCCCAGAACTGGACACAATACTCCACATGTGGTCTCACCAGGGCATGGTAGAAGCAGAGTTTGATTAGTGCTGACCAAGACACATCAGCAGGGACAACACAGGCACAAGGACTCTACAAACAAAGATAGGCGAAAAAAAGCCACATCTGAATTCACGCAGAAATCTCTTGATCTGCTAACGAACCCCCCCTTCTGATCCACCCCAGGATGCTGTTGGCCCTCTTGGCCCCAAGGGCACGTTGCTGGCTCATGGTCATCCTGCTGGCCACCAGGACCCCCAGGTCCCTTTCTCCTACACTGCTCTCCAATAGGCCAGTCCCCAACCTATACTGGTACCTGGGGTTGTTATTGTCCAGATGCAAGACTCTACATTTACCCTTGTTATACTTTATTAAATTTCTCCCTGCCCAGCTCTGCAGCCTGTCCAGGTCTTGCTGAATGGCAGCACAGCCTGCTGGGGTGTCGGCCTCTTCTCCCAGCTTTTTATCATCCGCAAACTTTCTGACAGTGCACCCTAATCCCTCATCCAAGTTATCAGTGAATAGATTGAACAGGACTGGTCCCAGAACAGTCCCTTGGGGGACTCCACTAGATACAGGCCTCCAACTAGACTCTGTCCCACTGACCACCACTCTCTGACCTCTATCCTGCAGCCAGTTCACAATCCACCTCACTACCTGATCACCTGCACCACACTGCCTGAGTTTGGCTGCGAGGATGCTGTGTGAGACTGTGTCAAATGCTTTACTGAAGTCAAGACAGACCACATCCATGGCTGCTGTCAGCCGCTCATAGAAGACCTCATCAACTTCCTCATTCTGATCTGTTTTCCTGTAATAGACACCCACGTACTATTCTGTTTTGTTCTGCTAAACAGATGCCCCCATGTGTTGCACAGCCTAACTTCAGGTAACTACTGGGTTAAAGTTAGAAACTTGCAAAGAAATGATTGGTGGTCTACTGCTACATCCAAAGGATGTGCTCCATAGACATTCCAACTTTTCATAGTCTGTCTTTATAGCTCCTTCACTGGGATTCACATTTTCTAGGCACTTGAGTTTTGTTCTATTTGTACACTAACTAATCTGGAAGCAGCAAAGCGTATCCAAATTTCGCCAAAAGTAAGACACAACACACACATGCAAGAAACACAGTGATTTTTGTTTTAAGTGGACACAAGGTTTAGAAAAAGTTTAGATGCATAACAGGAATGCCACAGTCATGCACAATTTAAACCAGAAAGATTACCTTGAAATTCTCCAGTGTGACTATTAGGGATGAAGCCATGACAGCATGGCTGAGTCTGAGCAGGGCACATTTCACAAGGGTAGCCCCATGCATGCCTAATGGTTGCACAGCAGAGAGGTTTTCTGCAAACAGTTCTAATTAGCTGGCCCTGAGACATCTAGTTGTTAATTTGTGTGAAACATGGGCCTGTTCTGTAATCTGGAAAAACAGAAGGATCACTGTGTTATAAAAGACAGTGAACTAGCAACTACAGAAATTTTTAGTCCACTGGATACCTATACTAAGAACGCTCCAGGAGGATCTGGAAATTTATGTTACTGCTTACAAAAGTAGCATGACACCTTCAACTGAAGGTAATGACTGTATAAGGTTATATTATCTTTCAATTTATTTATTTATTTCTGATTATATGGTGAAAGGCAGCCAGACCCAAAACTGATCTGTGCATTGACAAAGTATCTAGTAAAATCCATAGTAAGTGAAGGCATTTTACAAAGAAACAAGTTAAAATTCAAAAGCACAGATCAGATTAAGCAAACAAGGACAGGAAACTGGTTTTCTCGTTCCTCAGTTACTTCATGGTGATTCATGGGCAGGAACTACAGACCACAGCAGCCATACATTCTTTCACTCCACATCGATCATGATCCATGCCAGGGACTGTCACAGAATAAACATTCCTGCTAGACAGCTTAAGGTAGAATAGTGTTACCTACAGAGTACTAACTAGTAAACCATCATTTAATTTCAGAGGAATAACATGAGATAAAATAGCTTGTTCAAGGTATATTCAGTACACTGAATACAGGATAATAACTGTATGAATATATACCCCTAGCCTAATTCCGTGAACAGTTAACTTATTAAGGTTCTACCTGTATAAACATTTATTTGACCTTACGAGACAACACAAACTGGGAACAACAATTTTCTGAAATCCTCTAGGAACAGATGGTTGCTTTAAGCCAGATTTTACCTCCTTACAGAAACTCAAGGAGAGGGGGAAATGCAGAGCTTGCACTCAGACTCAGTCATGTGAAAGAAGGCGTAACAGTGGTGTTAGGACTGCGTGCCACTACTCTGTCCTAGTCTCCTCTTTTTTTCGTACTGCATGTAGACTTCAACCCTGACACTGGGTCACAAACTGTCTTCTGCATACTTTCATCAGCATGCAATTGGTCTCACAAACAACCTACAAAGGCAATACTTAATGCCTTCTAGAAATCATCACTTTGACCCTGAAGAATAAAAATAAGGGCTCTGACATGTTCTAAAAAGGAGAAAATGGTCTACTCAGTGAGACTCCGTATTAAGTCTTCTTCGCTCTGTGGCACGTCTCTTAAAGAAAAAAAAACACAGCTCAAACAGAGCTATTATTAATGTTCTGCTACCTTTCTTTGGTAAAGTTTATCAGTCCAGAAAAGACTCTAACACAGTTATTTTCTACAGTTGGGCTGTTCACTTGAAATACAGCTAGGCAAGCATGTAAGTATCCAGAACAAAAGTGCCTAACAATAAAAGGAGACTGGAGGAGCTTAAATTCCCAGCAAGACTGTAATTTTAATCTTTTTTCTATTTTCATAAGAAAATAGTCACTAGAGATACAACTTTGAGCTTCTCATGTATCCACTGTGTCACAAAGAATATTTTTTGTAAAATATGTACATGATAAGAAAAGATCCTGTTCGCTAGAAAGTGAGGTTTCAGTGAGCTTTCATCTCACATAGTGGAAGACAAGTATTTTTACAATGGTCTCTGTTTAATCACATTCAAGGGCCTTGGCAAATCACAGTGCTGATTTTTCAACATAAAATACAGATCTTGATGACTGACAGCAGAGGATAGGGCTCTTACCAAGCTAGAGCCTGACACAAGTATGACAAACATTTGAAACACAAACAGCAACCATCAAAGATACACATTCGAGTAATTCATTACCACCTTGTCTCGATTTTAGCTAACCAGGTGAGGAAAAGACTCCACCACAGATTATGACTGTATACTTCTTCTGTACAAAGTTCACTCAAGTGTCACCACGACTGAGAGAAGTATGCGATAGACTGCTCTTAACCTGAAAATCAGCAGCAGTGGTAAGCCAGCTCTCACAAATAGAACCAGGAGTGTTCAGAATTGAACATGAGAAATAAATGAAATTAAATTTATTTTCTGTGCAAATAAATGGTAATTTGGCTACCGAATTCAATGACAACAATTGTAATGCTTCTTGCGATGTAGCCCAGGATATGTTTGACCTTCTGGGCTGCACTGACACATTGCCAGCTCACGCTCTGCTTCTCATCTGCCAACACCACCAAGGCCTTGTCCTTGGGACTGTTCTCAATCCATTCACCTCTGAGCAAGCATTTGTGCTTGGGATTATCCCAACCTAGATGTAAGACCATGCACCTGGCCTTGCTGAACCTCATGCAGTTGCATGGGCCCACTTCTCAAGGCAAAAAAGGTCTCTCTGGATGGCCTCCCTTCTCTCCAGCTGTTCAAGAACACCAGACAGCTTGGTGTCATCAGCAAACTCGCTGAAGGTGTACTCAATGCCACTATCCATGTCACTGACTAAGATGTTAAACAGTACTGGACTCAAAACGGACCCCTGAGGAAGACCACTCGTGAACGATGTCCACTTGGATATTGAGCTGTTGATCACAATCCTTTGAGTGTGATTGTCCAGCCAGTTCTGTACTCACTGAGTGGTCCATCTGTGAAATCCATGTCTCTCTATTTAGACACAAGGTTGTAGTGCAGAACAGTGTTAAAACAGACTACAGCATTTCTGCTTTTTCATAGAAGTGCGCATTTGGTGTTCATAAACGGGACTATTCAACTGTCACACTCCTTGGCACCTTTTTCATTAATCCTTTTTATAAAAATTCTAGGTCTGTCCCAATATCACCTGTAATTCTAAAAAAGCTATTTGACAGGGAGCTTGCCACAAATCACAACGTAGGAATTCCAGTGTTGGGCACAGTCCGATATCCATCTACTTTGTTTTTCTTCCCATACCTCTGACCAAAACTAGATGATTTATATGAAGGTATAAAAAGCCTGCTGCAAGTAGACATGGGTCTGCCACATTAAGTTTCCTCCTGGTGTCTGACTGCCACTACTTCAAAACCTGAAGCACAGTGCTTCAGTGCTTAACATCTCAGCTACCATTTATTGTCATTCAGAGCAAACCACTACAATATTTTGGAACATATATAAGGACCCAGTTTTTTTTTTTGGTCACAGTCCTAGGCTTCACAGTTTCATACAGTGTTACCTAACCACTCCTGTCCATGAAAATTTTAACTCTTCTCAGGTAAAGTGAGACATAAAAAACCCCAAACCAACCAACCCTAAAAAGGCACCCTAAATATGTGGACAAGTATTTTGCAGTAGACATTTTTAAAAGACGAATTAAGAAAAAGGTACAAAGAATTGTGGTAGCATTTTGCAGTATTTATCTGGAAAAATATGAAAACTTGAAGTTTCTTTTTTATGGGAAAATATAGGCTGAAATTTTAAGCATTGGTTCCCAACACCAAAGTACTGTTTCTGTGTAAAGCCCGAAAGCACTATTCATGGTGCAGTGTCAGTATCCTTCCTGCACCTACATAAAGCTTATATAAAGGCTCTCGAAAGGCAAAAGGACATAGATTGCAGTTCTGAAGCATCATTTTTATCACAGCTTTAGTATTCCACACCTGTCAGTGTATCCTTGGTAGTAAGATTAGCTGCCAGCAACTGTGAAGTCTCTTTCATTAGACTTTTTGTCTTTTAAACAAAACTCCATAGGTTCAAAATTAAATAAGGAAGCAATATGCCTGACAGTAAATATTGTAAACCAGAAGATATTTGGAATATCGACACTTCCATTACTGAAAATGTTAAGGATGTTCATCAGTACGAATCACACACAAAAAAAAGAAAGAACAAAGGAGGAGGTCTAAGATATACCCTCAACCTCCATCAATTAAATAATAAAACGTAACACCTGATAAATCTGTTTCATTACCAAACAAAATTGCCTTTCATAAAGACTTTTTACAGACTTCTCTCTGATAAGTATAATTTCGCAAAAACAACGGCATAAGAATACAAGTAATTTCAACTTTTACCACCTCACTTGCAGGGCTAAGGATAGTAAACAGCTTACAATTACTGATGACACCTCAGAAATGCATTTCATACATCAGCACTTCAGATATACAACCTAATACAGGGGACCTGAATCCTGAAAATAGTATCTGCTGTTATTTGTCAGACCATTTTCACATTACGGTTCAGAAAAGTCACGTATTTCTGAGTGTTTTGAAAAGAAAAATTAGCACAGTGGGTAAAAATAAAAGAGACTGTACAGTGTGTCAGGAAACCTTCAGAGTGAAGAGATTAAGTCTATATTGGAAAAAGATCTGCATTTATATTCACCTTGCAAGAAGAAGCTCCAATAGGAAACATGCTGGAGAAGCCTCTGTGTTTCTCCATTATTTCCACCAACAATCAGAGGTCTCAAAATCCGAAACTTATTTTTGCCGCTTGTTGTAGCACAAGCTTCTTGATTACTGATGAGATTTTTCACAGTTATTACATCTGAATTAACCCCTTTGCGATGTGAAATCTAAATTGATGATTTGAATTACCATTGAGCCCCATCTTCCTGCAATGGAAGATGCTGCAGTGTATGATTCTTACAATATTAGTGGGATTGGAAAAGTATTTGGCATAAACGACTGTTTCCCAAATATTTTGCTTAAAAAAAGAAAAAGGGAGCTCTGGACTTTCCTTGGTAAAATTCTCATCTCAGTATGAAACCATTGGTGATACTCACAGTTGGGAGTTGAGGTCACATCACAAATCATAAATGTAAGCATATGCAAATATTATTCTTGTTTAACTCCAACATCTGCAGATCGTAGGTCACAGTATGCAAGAAGGTATTTAAATACTACAAAGGTACATACGTTTGATTTATCAAAGATTATCTAACTGTTTTTCTTTCAAGTTTTTGATCATCCTAATATGGAAAATTGTTCTTTTTGCATTAGCGCTTTGCTGCTGCCAACACTGAGTGTTCACCATAAGGGAGGTTTCAAAGGTAACAAGAAGTTAGATGAACTGTACTGATTCAGGCTTGATTAAAAAAAAAGCTTTTTTCTTTTCAAAAGTGACATCCAACAAGCTACAAAAGAAGACTGTTGGCTGAAGATGAGAGCTAGTCTCTTGGACAATGAAAGACACTTGGCAAAGCTATTAATTTCTCTTGGAAAAATTAGACTGTAGTCAGTACAGCTATTTACATGAAAGAGTTCACACAAACCAAAGGCTGAATAGTAAAGTCAGACCTTTTTTTTTGTAACAAAAACTACGGGCTTGACACACAAGTTAAGTGTTTAATGCAATTAAAGTAAACAATGAACACCAAAGCCTTTTAAATATTTTAAATTCTGGATAACCCAAAGTTGAGGCACATCCTGGTAAGGCTGTAGTCTGAAACAATAATTCTGAGAAACTTCGAGACATGCAGTACCAAATAAGAGCAGTTTATTTGAAAAACGTTTTGAGCATTTATGTTAAATATATCAAGAAAGCATTAATATTTTTGTACAGATGACAGCTTTCATTTTCTGGTTGAATTTTTACTACTGTTCTACTGGTCCCACATGGCCCTTTCTGACCAGCTCCTGCAATGCAGTACTTTCCATTGCACAAACTCCTATAACTGATTAGGTAACTTAATACACACCTGGCAATTAAAAAGAGAGTGGAGGTCAGTTCTAAATGAAGGAACAAAAAACCCAGGTTGTTTAATACAGTAGTCTACTTGGGCTTTGTAGCTTCTAGCAAAATTCCAGTTTCCACCAGTACTCCTGTCGTGTCCATTCTAAACACATTCTCATTTTCCTCTTGTTGGAAGAAAAAACTTAGCTCTTTTCCAAAAACAACATTCCAAGGTTTGCATACTCACTTTAATATAACTGATGTCAGTTTTAAGCAGATAAAGAATTAGCGTAGTATTATCAGCAGATCTTAAACCTTTTATTTTTCACTACAAATAACCCGTTCTTACACACATAAGCACATGGGAAAGGATGACAATTTACCACATAATCAGCATCTGTGAAATACAATGCAACTTTGTGTAAGGAATCTGAACATTGAAGGAAGTGCTTTTAACATTTTAGGACACAAAACATTTTGAAAAATATACCCCAAAAACCCCCAACAGTGAATAACAGAGACATGGAAATATTTCGCTTTCATCACTTGTGGAATTTAATTGCTTTCAGAAGTTATTTCCATATACTCAATAGTGTGTTGGAAGAAACTACTGCCATGTGCAACTGCAATATCATACACTGACTGCTAAAAAATTTCAAGTGTGGAATATAAAATTGGATGTAACTATACCAAAGACTTAGTTCCTGCCAGGTCTCCAATTAGAGTTTGTTTGGAGTTTCTTCTAAATAGCTTCTTCTCTATTTTTCCCTCAAACTTTTATAAGCCCTGCTACTACATAAAGTTTACATCCAAGTTTGGATATTTTACTCCAACGAAATATCTCTATGAGCAAATACTTGCAAGGCATGCTGACATTCAGTGAAACAGTGTCAGTTATCACAAGAAGTGCCAGGCAGAATTACTCCTGTACAAAGTGTACCTGAAGTTAAGAAATTACAAGAATAACTTTCTACAAGGTTCGTCCGTTCATACCTACTAACCTGGTATTAGATTCTTACACCGTTGTTGAAATGTCGATAAAATTCAAAGCAGTGAAGTGTATCATGCTGCCTACTACTGTCTCTAATGTTTTCTCCTGTGAGTGAAAGGCTAGTCTGAGGAAAAGGAGGCTGAGGGAAGACTTTATTACTCTCTACAGCTATCTGAAAGCAGGTGGTAGAGAAGTGAGCATTTTCCTCTTCTCACAAGTGACAAGAGGAAATTGCCCAAATTGTGCCAGGGAAGTTCAGCTTACACATTACAAAGAAGCTGTCTATTGAAAGGGTCATCAGGCATTGGAAGAGGCTGTCCTGGTAGGTGATTGAATCACCATCCCTGGACATGTTTAAAAGTCACGTAGATATGGAGCTCAGATACATGGTTTAGTGGTGGGCCTGGAAGGGTGAGGTTCAGTGATCTTAAAGGTCTTTTCCAACCTAACTGATTCTATGAATCCCAGCATACTGGCATTCTGATCCACAACAACATGTCTACTTCAGCACTGTAGCACAACAATTCATATCTAGTCCCAAAGACTCAAGCATCAAAACATCAGTGGAAGTGAAGGCAGTGATTTTCCTGTGCACCGTACAGTCAAATGTGAGACCAAGTCCACTCCACACCAGAAGACCAGAGTGAAGTGATGGCTATTTAAATTCTCAGCAAAAGAGCATGCTGTACTACTAACAAAGCCTCATAGGTGGAACAGGGTAGCACAGAAAGATTTTCTGTTGCAGACTGGCAGCGTTAATGCATAATTTTCAATGAGAAAGGAATTTCCTCACCTCTGCTCAAACTCCATACTCTGCACAAAACCATGGATCTGGATTTTGCTGACAAGATTTGCTCAAAATGTATTAGTCATAAAAGCTTAGACAGTGGTTCTAATGTTTTTTGAGCCTTCTGGCAAATCTGCATACTTCTTAATTTTAACTTCATAAGGCAGTAACACTACAAAAGGTAATGACATTTACACGTTAGACCCCACCTGGCCACAACGCAGAGTGTGAACAAAGGCACCATAATGCATTATGAAGCCTCTGCTGAAGCTAGTGAAAGGCTGCAGCCATTGAGTATCTCCCAAAAATTGTCATCTTGTTAGTAGCCACTTTAAGAAGGCCTTCAGAATGCATCCACACTCACAAATACAGAAGGAAAAATATTTCATAACCAATTCCTGCATAAATTAAAAAAACTATACAAAAAGCCTGAGCAGATCTGAAACTGTATTACAACCACAGACATGCAGCTGAACACAAAGCTGTTTAATTGTTAATGTAAGTAGGAAAAACAACCACTTCACACATTCAAAAAAAAAAAGAAGAAAAAGATGTCTAGAGCATCCTGATACTTAGTTTCAGTTGATAAAGGGCTGCAAGCCCAGTCGCTATTTACAAGAGTCCTCTCTGGAGGCAGGCAGAAGCACAGTTTCCTCCTCAAACCTCTCATTCTGGAGCTTTGGACACTTACTTCTTTGGCTTATACTTACATATACTTTCAGTGGAACACAATGAAGTTGGATCATCTTTTAACTACCAAAATACAGCACAAAAGGTAATTCTAGAGTATTCATTTCCTTTCTCAATAAACAACCAACTTAAAACTGTTTCTCATACACCAAGCTATCACTCTGAGAGGCAATAAAACAGCTTACTTACAGCACTGCAGTATTTCGCAAGTCTTGATGCAGTATGTTCTTGATTAGCTTCAGAAAACTATCTGGCAATATGTGGATCGCTCTTTCTCATATTATTTCATTACAGTAACTACAGCTTTTAAGACACTGTATTACTACTCCTTATAAAGACACAGTTGAAAATTTAAAGCAGGTAAAATTTAAACAGTTTTAAACCAACACTTTGAACACTTTAAACGTATTTGACACACAAGTGTTCTGCCATACTTCACTGTCAAAATGATGAAAACTTTTCAACTTAAGTCCAAAATACTTTTCACCAGTTACATGAAGCTGAATTTTGAGTGTTTCAAGCTGAGTAGCAGAAACATCTATTGGTGTCTGTACTTCAGTTTCATGTTTTAGTTCCTACAGGTCAGTTCAGTGCTAAGCATTTAGGTAGCAAAACCAGGTATCTGTATTTAAATGCAGACACTAGTTCCTAAAGTTTCTAAAGATTAAAGTCTTAACCAAGACTCTCAGTGGCTTCTCTGGGATTTCTGCCAGACTTAGTAGTGCAGGACTGAAGCCAGAAAGTCTATTTTCATTGGCTTAGTCTGCTCTCTGGGAATCTGCAGAGGCAGAAAACTCTCATCTCTCTCTGTCAGAAGGAAAATGAGTGATGACTGCAGCATGCAATCATTGGGTAAAGACAATTAAATTAATGGAAAACAAAGACAGACATACAACACAACACCTTTCATCCTCATCAGAAATAAATTAAAAACATACTCCAAAGTAGAAGACTTCTCAAGACTAGCTCTTCTAGCTGCTCAGAGTCCCTGCATTTTGTAAAATCTGGTCTCAAACACAAAATTTGTCAGTGAACTGGCATCAGAATGATACAGTGAAAAATATCAGGTCATGGAAAAAACACAGGAGGACAAAATAAAAGAAAATTAGTTTCTAATATCTGCCATCTGCCTAATCATCAAGCACAGAGTCACACAGAGCTTTGTGTCCTCCACACTCATCATTCTGGCTCAATATTTAGACAGTTTTATTGAACTCCTTATCTATTAATAAAAACAAATATAAGGTTAGGAGTGAATGAATATGCCATGTAATGGAAAAGTAAAGAAAGAAATAAAAAAACTCTTCCCATTTGTTATTTTTGAAGCTCAAATCTCCATGATATGAACAGTTCAAGTGTTATTGAACAATACATGTATAATTTCCTTTTACTTCACACCTAACAACTGAGCCTCAGCAAAATTGTAAAAGATGGAAAGGAATATCCAAATGCCTGTTTTCTCTCTGTTAGCATTAATTGGGTACCTCAGTGTAGACAAAAGATGCATACACACAAAAGATATAACAACTCAACAATTTTGTACGACAACTTGCTTCATGCGCTTTACAGGATTAAGATTATTCTGTGTCACGGCAATGCCACAAAAGATGTCATTATTTATATAAAAGCATGCACAAATGCAGAAAATATAAATATTTATATTACTTATATTGAAGTATATAAATATAAATATTTATATTACTTATATTGAAGTAATTTCTGTCTAAAATAGAATAACTAGCTTTGGTCTTCAGCACTCAGAGGTAGGATGTACTACACTCACTGTGATAATTATTCAGTAAGTACATGCAATATATTATTAGCATTCTAGCACAAAGTGCCCTTGTTTGTTCTACTCACTGCTACTCATGATAATAGAACCAGAGTTAAAATGTGAAAGTGGGAGGGAACACTAATCAGCATATCCTAAAGTACCCATAGAAAGGAAAAGAGGAAAGCAGGAGAAAGATACTGACTGGGATTATGGTACTTTCTTCAAAATTACTGTTAGCATCATGTTCACCATTATCCATGTCTTTTTTTTAATTTCAAAATGTTAAATCTTTTACACAGCTAGAAGACAGAAATCTTCACATATCTAACAATAACACATAAAGATAGTCGACAAATAATCAAACACTCTGAAAAACATCTTGAGTGATTTTTAATGTTTTAAAATGTTTTAGATTGTTATTTGTCAGCTTGTGGAAGGGAAGTCTAAAAACCTTATTATTGGAGATAATGATGGATGGCAAAACCAAGCAATGTAGAGCCAGAGCCTGCAATCCTAGTGACTATTGATATCTAAGAGATGAATCTTCTAAATTTGCCCTTCAGAAATACTGTAACCCATCAAAGACTGAGATATACAAATATCTACAGGTCTGAACTTGAAGAAGGAAAAGGAGTTCTTTGAAGAGAGATTACACTTAACCGTAGGTATTACAAACATCTGATGATATCCATAGTCTCAAATAATGAAAATAACTAGCAGGTTCTACCAACAGATACTCTGACCTATTTTCCTGAACCATGTACTCACCTGACATATAGCCACAAGTATCTGCAATTGTATCCCTTAATATTTCAAAGATATATTTTAAACTGAAGAGTTTTTTAAAAATAATACCACTGTGACATTTTGCTCTTAATCAAATTTCCACTGTTCTGGAAACAAATGACAGAAATAATTTCTTACAGAAAGTTAAGAAAATTAAGTGAGCAGAAGAATCACGTTTTGTAGAGCTTTAAATCACCCTTATTTCAATAAAATTGATTAAATATAATTTATTTCATTAAACTTTACTTCACGATGATGTTCTAACTCTTGTATTTACCCAAGCAGTGATGAACACCCCCTGTGAACTGGACCATATAGTCAGAGTATGCTATGCTGAACCATTTTCCTTCACTCAGTGGGACCTAAATGACTCTTAAGGACTAGCAGAAAAGTCTCATGAGCACACATTCCCTTTCCCAAAAGCTATGTCAGAGACCTGGCATAGAGCAGAGCCAGTAGTACGAAAATTCCAAGGTTATTAAGCTGTGACTTTGAGAGTCCCTTTGGAAAAAAGTTTGATGATGAGGTCTCTTAATCAATGCTTTTCCCTCCCTTCCCCACAATTATTTCTCACTGGAAAAAAAATTCAACAGCAAAATATCAATATCTATTCTTCTCTTTAAAAAAAACTCAACAAAAGAAGACAAAATCAAATGCTTGAATCTTTGTTTACAAATCAAAGACAAGAAGATGACAAAAAGAACAGACTTTGATAGGAAATAGAAAAGGTCATTTTATGCATCAGAATGAGTAAAGCATGAGCTGCCAAACAGGTTCTGCCTTCTTGCTAAGCTGAGACCAAGTCTCAAACTAAATGCTGTAATCTTGCCACTCATTAGTTGCTGCTCACCCTTCTGTCTCCAGGCAAGAAATTAGTCTGCTCAGTGCCCAGATGAAGACATATAAATGAGGCTGGGGGGCCAATGTTAAGGAAAGCTATATATGTTCTCTATTAGGAAGCAAATACCTAATCTAAAAGAGCTTAATTTGCAGAACAATAAAAAGTACGCATTTAAAACACAATGAAGCAAAAAACCTCCAAACAACTAACCACAGTAACTCTGATGTGATTTGCAAGTAAAGCTTACATCACATTAAACTATAAACTTCTCTAGAGAATTATCAATTATTGTTAAATTCAGTTGAAAATTAAACTACAGAGATATTTCTCATTGTAAGGTATTGTGGGCAACTATTGAAATCAACAGGTAAAGAAATCATCACCTTTTGCATTTTACCGTAAAGTATATACTTATTGGATTAAAAGCTTGAATTACAAATTATTATTAAACAGAATAGGCGTTTAAGGTATCCTACTTTCTTCCTATATTCTAGCTTACATTAAAGCATTAAAATATTTTCAGTTACTCTGTTACAGACTTATTGTAGTCATTACCAAGATAAAGTACAGGACTCATCTTTCTTTGACTCAATAACTGTACAATAAGTTGTACGACTATTTTTAATATGAGCAATTCTAAGCAGGACTGAGAAACCAGGTGAAATTTTACTTAGCCCTGTTCACCACTGTAAAAGCCTATTGTATTAGCTATACAAATTACATATGTAATCAATTAGTTACATGTTTGTGACAGTGACAGGAGTAAATTTGGCTTACCATTTCGAATTTCAAGTAAGTAAACGTAAACTTCTAAATATAACAACTTAGTTTCCAAAGTACCATGTAAAGTAGTAAAATCTTGAATAACAAAATACACAGAATTGAAAGGCTGAGACTTTGAAGGACAGGAAAGAAAAAGGGACGCCAAAATGCTGGTGATTAATTCCTTTATGTCCCTTGAATCCTGCAGCTTTCAGAATAAATTGTAAGAAAGCAAACTTCAATACTTTCAAAAGTTACAATACTCACATACAACAGTAGCTTCTAAAGTCAACTAATTTCACCTGTAAGCATAGTTATTGTTGTGGTTTGGCCATGGAGGGATTTCAGTAGTGGCAGAGGGGGCCAGTGCAGCCCCTATAAAAGTTCCCTCCAGTTCTGGGGAGTAGGCACCTCTGGTGCAGGCTGAACCAATCAGCACCTCTGCAAATAAAAGTGTTTAAGAGGAGAAACTAATTTTGCAGATCCCAGGTTTTATTTCCTTCGGGATTTGTTTCCTCGGAGCTCCTTTTTTTTTGGAGCCTGAAGAGACAACCATGTAGTCAGAAAGCTTTGCTCCAAGCAAACAGAAGGGGAGGCACACCAAACCAACCTGTTCCTTGTGCCCACGGTGGAGATCAGTAGTGGAGGAGCCCAGTCTGTAGCCTGTGGAGGATGCCAACACCAGAGCAGGGGACTGATCCTTAAAAAGCACCGTGACTTTGAAGAAGACATGTGCAGAAGCGGTTCACCACTGGAAGAACAGCATCCTATGGGAGACCCCCACGCTGGTCAATGAAGTTATTGAAAGACTGCTTTCTGCAGCTGAAACACTGTGTTGCCACAGGGAAGGACTACAGGGGTCATGCCCCTAAGAAAGAATGAGGTGGCAGAGCTGGGCTCAGGAAGTTTCAGTTAAGAACTCTTAAATCTCTCTCTGTATTTAGTGATAGGGTTTTGTTGTTTAAACTAAATTTTGTATTTGTTTTCCCCAAGTCTGGTCTGCCCTTTGCCCATGACCACAAGTGGTGAGCGAGCCCTTTATGCCCTTGGTCTCAGCTGAAGCCTTTTGCTAATTACGGAGGCTCTGTCCAAGGACTGGCCAACCTTAGCCAACTGGTGACGATTATAAACAACTTTGAGAAGCTGGAGTATGTCATATGTATCAACACGATTCTGCAGCTCTTACATCTAGTCAGAAGACAGAAGCAAATCTTAACCAGGAATAACTGCTTTGATCTGGGACAAAAACCAAGCTTACAGAGCTGTCTGGAAATAAATAAACAAATAAATAACTGAACGCATTTGGAAAAAGAAATAAATTTGTGATACTACAGTTCTATCACATTATAGTTCAGCTATAACGATCATCCGTCTTTGATACAGACCTTAGATTGCTGCATTTGGACAAATCTAAGTGCCACTTGAACTAAGGTTCAAACTATAAAGCAACCTAAGCAACCTAACATTGTCCAATCACTTGAAAACCCATTCAGACAGACTTACTGGTTTGGTTTTTCACTAGAAGGTAGCTTTACATTCTACAAAGAGGTATTTCTGAAAATGGCTGTAAATACTAAACAAATATTTAATAGAACAGTGCTTCCTATCTCACCACTAACCACATAGAAAATATTTGAGTCCTTGTGCTTAGTTTGTAAGAAGCGACTACAGACAATGGGCTGGATATAGCACACAACAGCAAAAACGTAAACCAGCAACAACAAATGTAAGTTTGTGAACATGGATTTAAGACTGAAAGCAATAAACGATTCAAGAGAAACAAATTTCTTGCTTACATTTCTCTGTTGCTTGAGACATCTAGTGGGTGTACAAACTAGACTTGGACAGCAAACAGAAGCTTGTGCTTTTTCAGAGTTTCATTCACTTATTTCACTCATCTCCATACAAAAGATTTTACAACAGCCAACAAATTTAGCAAGGTATTTTCACAATTTATATTGAGTTTTAAGCACTTCAGAGAAGAATCTGAAACAATTACAAAGGATTAATTTCAAAAGCCATTTCTAAACAACTGACTGACAAGAACTTCCAAAGTAGCCACCATACCTTCACCAAGGGCCAATGCCATCTGTGTTCAGCTGCTGATCTGTCAAACTCAGGATCTGTCAAACGCATAGAATGAAGAAACTTCACTGCACATGTTACAGAATCACAGAGTCACAGAATGACAGAATCGTCAGGGCTGGAAAGGACCTCCAGGGTCATTGAGTCCAACCTTTATACTAGTATCTAACTGCTACACCATATCCCTAAGCGCCGCATCCACTTGCTCCTTAAACACCTCCCTGGTCAATCTGTTCCAGTACCTAATCACCCTCTCAGTAAAGAACTTCTTTCTAACATCCAATCTAAACCTCCCGTGACGCAACTTGAGGCCATTTCCCCTCGTCCTATCATCACTAATTTGAGAGAAGAGACAAACACCAGCCTTCAACTCTCCAGCACGGCACGACGTGCTCTTTGCAGCACCTCGGTGCTGAGAAATCTTTCCGTCTGTTGCCTCGTTTGAGCATTGCAATACCTGAGC
>JAOXOE010000874.1:30876071-30891968 GCA_028565055.1 Phoeniculus purpureus
GGCAGCCCCTTCCAGTGCTCTGTCACCCTCACTGGGAAGAAGTTCCTTCTCACATTGATGTGGAACCTCCTCTGTTCTAGCTCACATCTGTTGCCCCTTGTCCATTGTCCCTGAGCAGAGCCTGGCTCCATCCTCCTAACACCTGCCCTTTCCATATTTGTAAACATTAATGAGGTCCCAAACTGTCTTCTAGGGGGGAGGAAACTTGAGGTGTTGGGTGTGAGGGAAGTCTTCTTTCAATGCACTGTAGAATAGTTTGGGTTGGAAAGGATCCATAAGGAACTAATCCAACCGCCCTGCCATGGGCAATGACAGCTCTCACCGGACCAGGGTTCCTACAACCCTATCCAACCTGCCCCTGGACAACTCCAGGGATGGAAAAGTCACAATGTCCCTGGGCCTCAGCACCCTCACAAGAAGGAATTTCTTCCTAAGTTCTAATCTAAATCTACCTTTTAGATCTGTCTTGTAGTTATATCTGAAAGCCGTTTGTCTCTGGTCTGATCGAGGACCTCTGTGATTGATGCAACGTATTATTTGGCTTTCGTAAGTGAATTGATATCTATACAAATCTACAAGGGGAGTCATTGAGAAAGTGCACGTCAGCGGTTGCCGAGAGTAGATGGATGGATTAAATCCTTCCTCTTCGTTTGCAGAAGGTGGCCTTTAGACACTGCAGTGCAGTTCTCCTGTGTCTATCAAGGATTAGTAAGAACAAAACTCATTGTACCATTGTATGCAAATGTGATTGATGGTAGTTTAAAGAGGAGAGCAAGTGATATCGTCTGGCTCACCCGCTATGTCAGTGCTGCCTGGTCTTAACCATCCTCTGGGTGTTTCTTTTTCAAATACTGAAACCTAAAGGACCTAAACAGACATGTTCTGGGTTTCCTACCACCTTTCAGCCTTGTCGGATAAGTGAACATTGAGATAGGTGATCTATCCATCCCTTCTGACTATGGATTCATCATTTGGGACAGGGTGGTGGGAAAGCAGTCTGATAGGAAGGGACCTGGGGGGTTCTATTTGACAGGAGGCTGAATCTGAGCCAGCAGGGTGCCCAGGTGGCCAAGAAGGCCAATGGCAGCCTGGTCTGGATCAGCAACTGTGTGTCCAGCAGGAGTAGGGAGGGGATTGTCCCCCTGGACTCAGTACTGGGGAGGCTGCACCTTGAGTACTGGGTCCAGTTTTGGGCACCTTAGGACAAGGGAGACATCGAGGGGCTGGAGTGAGGGCAGAGGAGGGCAACGAAGCTGGGGAAGGACCTGGAGAGTCAATTGGATAAGGGAGATTGATAGAGTTGCGGCTGTTTAGTTTGAGGAAGAGGAGGCTGAAGGGAGACCTCATCGTTCTCTACAACTACCTGAAAGGACACTGTAGAGATGTTGGTGCTGGTCATTAGCAACAGAAGCAGAGGGAAGGCCTTCAAGCTCCAACAGGGGAGGTTTAGACTGGACAGCAGGAAGAAATTCTTCATGGAGAGAGTGGTCAGTCCCTGGACTGGGCTGCCCATGGTGGTGGTTGAGTCCCCATCCCTGGATGAGTTTGAAAGTCATTTAAATGTAGTGTTGGGGGATGTGGTTTAGGGGTGACCTTTAGGGTTGATGGTTGGACTTGGTGATCCCAGGGGTCTTTTCCCACCTGAGTGATTCTGTGATTCTGTGATCTCTCAGGTGTTAGGGGAAGGATTTAGCGGTGCACTGTTTTCTAGAGAAGGTAAACATCAGCTCTAGCGGTAACTCACAACGCGTTTAGAACAACTTCTCTCTATCATTAAAGTTAATAGTACGCACGTTAACCTGTGATGCAGTCTGGATCAATACTGCAGTTTGGGAGATGTGACCTCTTGGGCATCTTTGTCTAAATATTGATTCCATTGTCATTTGTATAAGGTATGAAACAAATTGCATTGCCTCCCTAACACCATTAACGTAGACCCACTGAGCTGCCTCGGTTTTTGGCTTCTTATGATGTGTGACAGAGCTGTGCAGGGTTATCGAAGACGTCGTGAAGTGCAATTGCTTACCAGGCTAGATTTGATTGAGGAAGGCCGATGCCAACACTCAATAGCTCTCAGGCACTTTGCTGTCTGAAGAAAGTCCAGAGACAAGAGTGAGACACTCTGTAGTGTCCCACTGGACAAACCTCCTGTGGGTTCTGAGAGCAGCAGTTTACTCTGCAGGTTGATGCATGTGTGCCTGTGGCTTTATGTAAAACAATAGAATCACAGAGCATTAGGGATTTGAAGTGACCTTGAAAGATCAGCCAGTCCAACCCCCCTGCCACAGCAAGATCACCTAGATCGAGTTGCACAGGAACATGTCCAGGTGGGTTTTAAATGTCTCCAGAGGAGACTCCACAACTTCCCTGGACAGCTCCTTCCAGGGCTCTGTCCACCTCCCTGGGAAGATGTTCCTTATCAGATTGATGTGGAACGTCCTCTGTTCCTGGTGCCCCCTGTCCTATCATTGGGTGCCACTGAGCAGAGCCTGGCTCCATCCTTCTGACACCCACAAAATCAAAACAGCAAGGAAGGGGAAGATCACAGAGTCTCAGAATTGATTAGGTTGCAAAAGACCCTCAAAGTCACCAAGTCCAACTCTTATCCCAGCTGTCCCAAGCCACCGCTAAACCCTGCCCCTAAGCTCTGGATCTCCATGACTGGGAAACACAGCCAGTGATGGTGATTCAACCCCCTCCCTGGGCAGCCTTTTCCAAGGGCTGAGGGCCCTTTCCAGGAAGAAGTTTCTCCACAGGGCCAATTTCAACTTTCCCTAGTGCAGCTTGAGGCCATTTCCTCTTGTCCTGTCCCTTGTTCCTTGTGCGAAGAGACCAATCCCCACCTCTCTGCACCCTCTTTCAGGCAGTTGTATACAGCAAGAAGGTTTTGAAGGTCTCTGCCCAACCTCCTCCTCTTCAAACTCTAGAGCATCTGTCTCTGTTTTGGCCATCACTTGTAGAGGTTGTCATTACTGTCATAATTTGAACTGTAAGTTAAATAATTTACTCCATACTGTGATTTCTTCCATTTATTGCCTGTTTTTGGCAACTGCCTCCTTACCATGTCCCTCATGTTTTTGTTACTGCTCCTTCCATTGTAGCTGTTCCTCAGATCTTTCTCATGACACCTTCTTACACTTCAAGGAGTTTTTGGGGTTTCTTCAGAAATCTTGAAGGTATCAATCTTCCTTGATGTTCATAGAATAGAATCACATACTGGCTGAGGTTAGAAGGGAGCTCAGAGCTCATCCGCTTCAACCCCCATGCCATGGGCAGTGATGTCTCTCAACCAGACTTGGTTGCTCAGGGCCTCGTCCAACCTGGCCTTGAATACTTCCAGTGAGGAGGCAGCCACAGCCTCCTTGTCCTTCCTCCCTGTTTAGAAAGACCCTGTTCGCATGTACGAATTGTTGTTAAGCACAAGGTTCTGGTATCTACTGTCCTCCTTCTTTCCCTAATGACTGGATCTAGGGGATCCTGCTGTGGCAGTGGGATTGGACTGGATGATCTTTTGAGGCCCCTTCCAATCCCTAATGTTCTGTGATTCTCTTTGATTCTTCAACTTTCCAAATACAAACCTTGCTCTTCTCAGTATAAGTTACATGTCTTCATCATAGACTCATTAGGGATTGGAAGGGACCTTGAAAGATTGTCTAGTCCAATCCCCCTGACGCAGCAGGATCACCTAGACCAAGTCACTAAACTTCCAGTTGTGATGATTTTTCATAGTCATTGCTTGTTTTCCAAGCACTTCTCACCTGCAGTCCTTGGCTATAGGTGATTATTTCATGTTCTAGGGTATCTCACTCCTCTCCCTACACTCACACACAGAATCAGAGAACATCAGGGGGACCTCGAAAGCTCGTCCAGTCCAATCCATCCAACATAGCAGGATCCCCTAGATCCAGTTGCACAGGAACATGGCCAGGCAGGTTTTAAACATCTCCAGGGAAGGAGACTCTGCAACCCCCCTGGGCAGCCCCTTCCAGTGCTCTGTCACCCTCACTGGGAAGAAGTTCCTTCTCACACTGATGTCGAACCTCCTCTGTTCCAGCTCACATGTGCTGCCCCTTGTCCTATCACTGGGTGCCCCTGAGCAGAGCCTGGCTCCGTCCTTCTGACACCCACCCTTCACATATTTATAGACATTAAAGGGGTCACCCCTCAGGTTCCTTCTTTCCCAGCTCCAGAGCCCCAGCTCCCTCAGCGTTTCCTCAGTAGGGAGGTGCCTCCCTCCCTTCATCATCTCTGTGGCTCTGCACTGGACTCTCTTCAGCAGCTCTGTGTCCTTCTGGAACTGAGGGGCCCATAACTGGACATGATATTCCAGTCCTTGGCTATAGGAGCCTATTCCACGTATCTAGGGTATCTCACTCCCCTCCCTGCACTCACACACAACATCCTTTTACTTTTCTTTGCTTAAAATAACCACAAAACCCCAACTTTTATTTCCAGTCCAGGTTACCGCTTCCATCGCCGACACACGGCGTTTCCAAAGCAGCATCTCCACTCTTCCTCCTGCGGGTGGCTTTCACGCTGAGGGACCTTCTCGTAAATATATGCAAAGCGACTCCATTGTGCTTTAATGCAAACAAAAACCCGAGCCGCGTCCGAGCTTCTGCTGCGCCGACGCTGCAGCCCGTCCTTCCAGCTGACACCGTCTCATTGTTTGATAGGACTTCCCCATTTTCTCCGGCGTTTGGCTTTTATCCCAGACCGTCTTTAAGTCTTTTTTATTGTGGGCTGGGGGTGAGTGGGGAGAACAGGATGTGTGCAGCGTGAGACATTGTAGGGACATTGTAGGTGTCGTAGGGACTGCGTTACCGCAAGTCATACAATTTCCTACCTAATGCTCCAATTCTGTTATCATTAGGGTCGGTGCAGGATCGGCACCGTTAAGGTAAAGTTCTGTCAGCTGTCGCAGAAGGGTGCTCGGCACCTTTTGGGAACACGCTGCTTTTTCATCAGAAAAGTCTGCGTGAGGGGTTGGGGTTTTTTGTTTGTTTGTTTCCCTTTCTTTTTCTAAAGACAAAGAAGGACAAGATGTTCCTTCAAGGTGACAGAGATGAGCAGCCTGTTATGATCCTCCTGCAGACCATAGGGCTTCCCCACGTTATTTCCTGAGAGAATTACAACGAAGCCTAGGGAAGAAACAAAAACCCCCAACGAGTCAGAACCACCCCCCAAAAAACCCCAAAACTACTAATTTTGGCTTTAAACACAAAGTTTTCTGAGTTCATCGAACGAAGTGAATTTTCTCTCATAGGTAAAAGTGACCCGTTTTGTGTAGTGGAACTGAACAATGACCGGCTGCTGACACACACCGTCTACAAGAACCTCAATCCGGAATGGAACAAAATCTTCACGTTGTAGGTGCTTTGTGGATGTTTGGGGAATTTTAGTTGTTTTAGGGGTTTCTCCGCGGGGAGAAGGGGGTTTTGGAGGGGATGTACTTGTGAGGTGCAGGTACCTGCTGCTGATCCTGAAGAAAGATGATGATGCTATATTGATGGGATGCGTTGGTATTGATCCTGTGCTGCTGGATCTAGGAGATCCTGCTGTGGCAGGGGGGTTGGACGGGATGATCTTTCGAGGTCCCTTCCAATCCCTAGTGCTCTGTGATTGTAAATCAAACATCTGAACAATATTTGTAGGGTTAAAAACATGACAAAAAAGTACCATTAAAGAAATACCATCTTAAAGGTTTAAAAAAATTCAAGACCTGTTCCTTGGAGGGCAGATGTGGGTGATGCTGGGCGCTGCAGCATCCCACCAGCTTCAGAGAGGGTTCCGAGGGCCAAATCCATCTCACTTTTGGGGTGGATGCTGAGGTTATTTTTACCAAAACATGGCTCTTAACTGTAATAAACATAAGATAGCTGTGTAAAGGAGTTTTAAATGCGTTCATATTTCTAGGGATTAGTCTCAGATACTTTCCTCCTGTTCTTTCCCTTCTCCAGCTGGTTCAATGCTGCTGCTGGGGTAAAACGCTGAGTGTGATTTTACTTTATTGGGAAGTAATGCAGTTGGGTTTTTTTATCCTTCTGCTATTTTGGAAACAGTAAAAAAGGCTCTGAAAACAAGAGAAAAAGAAGTGTTCTACAAGAGTAATGTCCCTGTTGTTTGTCTCGCTGAGTTGCCTCTCCCTGCTCCTCTCTACCTGAAAGTAGAGGAGAAAAATCATCAGCTGAAGGGTTTCTCTGCTGCTGAAGTCAGCTGACGACCCACTGCGGAACCAGCACAAGCTGCAGCTTTATTACTTCACTTTATAATAAATGAAAATATTCTCTTTTATTTGTTTGATTTTAATTTTCTCTCTTAATTATCCCCCCGTATGAACTTGTCACTCGCGTGTTTGGCATCTCCAGGTTTACTGGCCCGCAGTGAGCCCTCCGTGCTGAACTCTGAGCAAAACAAAGAGAATCCCACCCCAGCTGTTGTCCTCGTCGTGTTGCTGGTGTAGTTCTCGTTCATGAGACTCGTTCACCCACGTGAAGTTGTCCATTAATTTATCTTTAATTATCTACTAATACAGCCAATAGCCAACTGATCTCTGCTGCTCGACAGCCCGCAAGGTACTTCCTGGGTTTTCTAGAGGACAAAACACTCATCAGGATCACACAGAAAAACCCAAAAAGAGAGGAAAAACTCCCTTCTCTTTTGCTTTTCTCTCTGTATTTCCATCAACTGATTTATTTACCCTCGGGTTCTTAATTAATTTGGGGCCAGCGGTCTGGTCTCAGTATTTTACTGAAGTTAAACTGCCCTGCTTGAGCCCAGATTTCCAGGATCAGCTGTTTGAGTTATCTCCAGCAGTTCTGTGTGGGGCTTTTTTCCCCTCTGAATAAGGACTGTGAGTTTCCTGCTCGAGGGTTCACCCAGTCTCTGTGCGCAGTGGCGGGGGCGTTCAACAGCTCACGGGGAAAGCGTTGCTCTGCTCGCTCCTAATGCGCTGTGGTGTGTTTGTAATTAAGCAGTGAACTTCAGCACTGGGGGGCTTGTTCTCAGGGCAAGGGCTGAGCAGCTCAGGACTTCTGTAGGACGCTTCTTTTTCTCTTGTTTTCGGAGCCTTTTTCACTCAGGAGTGTTTGCTGTAAGAATTCTGCAAGGACGGGCAGCAAGGGGTGAGTCTTCATGGGCTCCAGTCCTGGCACTGTAAGTCCCCCCAGTGCTGCTCTGCGCTGGCAAACCCCAAGCTGGAGATTTAAAGCAGCATCCATCAGGAAGACACTGGGAAAAACCTCGCCAGTGGAGGCTGAATGCCTCAGAAGGCGTTTGGGTTACGCAGGGGGATGCTCGTGCGCTTTGCTTGGAGAAATGGCCACGAGCCTGGGTTTTGCTAACCGTCGGTGCTCACCGGTGTGGGTGACCTCTCCTCTCTCCTGCGTGTGCCTCTCCCTCTGTAGCAACATTAAAGACATCCACTCGGTGCTCGAGGTGACGGTCTATGACGAGGACCGCGATCGCAGCGCCGACTTCCTAGGAAAAGTCGCCATACCGTTGCTGTCTGTAAGTCCCGTTCACCTGACCCAGAGGAGGGGCGGCGGGGGGAAGAGAAAAATAAGACATAAATAAAAATTAAAAAAAAACAACCAAAAAAACAAGCTAAAGGGAAAAAAAATAAATAAGGAAAAAAAAAAACAAGAAAAAAAATATTTGCAGCCCCGTGTCTGTCACTTCCCCACCAAGGTCTGTAATAAGAACACTAAAATTTTAACATCCTTGATTCACGAACGTGTTGAATCCCATGATAGTTAATTTTCCCTGACAGACTCGGTCCTGGTAATGAACAGGTACTTGTCAGACTTGCCACAGTTGTTTTGGGTTCTCTGTCAGTTTTAGCCGCTGTGGGCCCGGGGACCCCGGGGGGGGGTATTCAGCGGAGACCGCGAGACAGACGGCTGTCATGTCCTTTTCCTGCAGATTCAAAATGGTGAACAGAAAGCCTACGTCTTGAAAAACAAGCAGCTGACAGGGCCAACAAAGGGGGTCATCTATCTTGAAATAGATGTGGTTTTTAACGCTGTAAGTCTTAACTTCGGCTTTTTCGCGCCGCTAAAGAGTTCGGTTTCGCGAGAGCTTTTTGTTCTCGGCTCGCGGAGAATTTCTGTCGTCTCCCGTTTTCCCTAAAACCTCGACGCGCACCCCGGAGCGCTCGGCTGGCGCTGCCTGGCACACCCGCGCTTTATGTTGGCGGTGCGGCGGTGCTGCTGCTGGGGCCGGGGGGGATTGGAGCAGATGATCTTCTCTGGGGACATCTAAAACCCGCCTAGACCCTGTCTAGGTGATCCTGCTCTGGCATTTGGATTGGACTAGATCATCTTTTGAGGTCCCTTCCAAACCCCGATTCATTCTGTGATTCTATGATTCTATCCTTCGAGGTGCCTTCCGACCCCTCGCGTTCTGTGACTTGGTGACGCGTTGTGGGGTTGGCAGCCCTGAACTCCAGATAAATGTGTAATTTTGGGGCAAATTAAAGTGGGTGCTGGCGGCAAGGGGCGAGCGGAGCCGCGGTACTGACGCCCGTTTCAATGCCTAGGTGAAAGCCAGCATACGAACCCTAATGCCCAAAGAACAGAAGTACATTGAAGAGGAAAACAGGCTGTCCAAGCAGGTAAAGAGTAAGGGAACACTAATCCTTTCCGAAAGCCCTTAATATCGAGTGTTCGCATCCAAATATCTGGTGTCGTGCCGCGGAGGGGAAAGAATAACATTTTCATTACCTGTTTACAAAGGGATATGACGGGTCGGGAAAGGACAGAAACAAAATACACGGGTTCATTGTGTCTCCTCTATAAATTGCAGCTTAATTTCCATGAAATAGGTGAATAAGGACACGGTTGAAACCATCAGGTTCCACACAGATCAGATTATACCGCAGGTGCATGTAAACCAAGTCTTGCATAAATTTTTTGCTGTTAACCTTGACCCCGAAGGTCTCCGTTGGTTCGGGGCGGGGGAGCCTTTCAGTGTCTTTTCAGCCTAATTTTAAATAAGTTATTTGAGTTAGGCTGGGATCAAAGGTGAAAGCAGACTAAGGCTCTGCATTGCTTTTGAGGTCCTGTGGGTAGGAAATATCTGGGCTCTTTGGACTCTTTTTTTTCTGTTTCTTTCTTTTCATCTTTTCTTCCTTTATTCTCTTCTATCTCCTATTTTCCCCTGTTTATTTTCCTTTTTTTCCTTCTTTTTTCCTTTATTCGCTTCGGTCTATTTTCCCCTGGTTTTTATTTCTTTCCCTTTCTTTTTCTTCTTTTTTCCTTTACTCCTTTAATCTTTTTTCTTGTTTTTTTTTTTTACTTATTTTATTTTTTTCCTTCTCTTTTTCCCTTTTTTCTCTTTATCTTTTGTCTTTTTCTTTATTTTCCTTTTTTTCCTTCTTTTTTCCTGTATTTTCATCTTTTTTTCCTCTGGTTTTTATTTAGTTCCCTTTTTTTTCCTTCTTTTTTCCTTCATTTCCTTTGTCTTTTTTCCTGTTTTTTAGTTATTTTCCCTTTTTTCCTTCTCTTTTTCATTTTTTCTCTTTATCTTTTTTCTTTTTCTGTTTTTTTTTCTATTTATTTAAATTTCCAGATGAAATAATTTTATACCAGTTCTATGAAGCATTTCATTAAAAAACATTCCAAGAAGCAAAGTATTTGTTCCTGCAAAGAATTGGAAAACCCTTCTAGCAGAGTTTCATTTTCTCCCCACTTTCATGACAGAAAATATCTCTGGGCTTTTTGGCAGGTAGCATGAGGAGTAAACTTTAAATACCCTTTTTTTGGGTGTTTTTGAGATTTTTTTTTTTTTTTAATTAACCTGCATGTGACACCCCACTACAGCACCCCTGAAAGTGGGAGAAGAAAATTGAGCCTCCTTCTCTGGAGACATTTCAAACCCACCTGGCCATGTTCCTGTGCGACTGGATCTAGGGGATCCTGTTGTTGACAGGGGGATGGGACTGGGTGATATTTTGAGGTCCCTTCCAATCCCTAATGTTCCGTGATTGCCGATGTGGCTGCATTTTAAGCCATTTTATGAATATTTTACCTACATGGCATCTTCTCAGCCACTCAGTGTAATTCACTGACTTTAGTTAACTTTTTTTAGTCAACTAAATGTTAATTGAAATAATCCACAGAAGTTTTGTTGGCTTTTTTGGTTTTTGGCTAAGAATGTTGGCACTTCAGGGGGTTTTAAGGAATGAAGCCTCAGCACTGTTGTGCCTCATTCCTATATAGTCTCAAGGTACAGAGTTACTCTGATAAATATTTTAAGAAAAGGAGTCAAAGTGCACCAGAGCAGACAAATTTGTTAGTAGTGGAATAAAGAGTTGGGTGTAGAGATGCGAGTGATTAGTTAGATCACAGTATCACAGTATTACCAAGGTTGGAAGAGACCTCACAGATCATCAAGTCCAACCTGTTACCACAGAGCTCAAGGCTAGACCGTGGCACCAAGTGCCACGTCCAATCCTGCCTTGAACAGCTCCAGGGACTTCACAGTGGTTTCAAGTTAGTGTCCTGCAGCATCTTTTTATCAAGAAAGGCCAAAGTCTTTTGATGTCTTGAGAATGGGGAAAGTCTTGCTGATGTAATAAAACTCTGAAACCTTGACAACAACATAGTTCAAAAAGTTTCTCCAGCGGCTTTTTTAAACCAGAACAATTTATCTCATGAATTAAATTCATCAAATACTAATGGACACAGCTAACAAACCCAAGTCCCTCAAATATTAAACGTCATTGCTCAATTTGCCAGCAAGATGCTTTTCTTGAACCTCACATAAGTTCTGAGCAGCAATACTGTAGGCAGAGCCTCTTCTGAAGGTTTGATGAGTTTGAAATACTTCTGTTGTTTCATCTTTTCAACAGCTACTGTTGAGAAACTTCATCCGGACGAAGCGTTGCGTCATGGTGCTCATCAATGCCGCCTACTACATCAGCAGTTGCTTTGACTGGGATTCTCCCCCAAGAAGTCTCGCTGCTTTTTTGGTATGGTCTCCTTTATGTTATTGTTCATTGCCCCAGAATGTATCTCATTCAAGTATTGATGTGGGGAGTTTTAATTACTGACTGTCTATCTACTGTCTATATATCTATCTGCCTACCTACCTACCTACCTATCTATCTGCTACCTGTCTGTCTATCTATCTAATATCTATCTATTTATGAGCCGGCAATGTGCTCTTGTGGCCAAGAGGGCCAACAGCATCCTGGGATGGATCAGAAGGCGGATGGTTAGCAGATGGAGAGAGGTCCTTCTCCTCCTCTGCCCTGGTGAGATCACGTCTGGAGTATTGTGTCCAGTTCTGGACCCCTCAGTTCAAGAAGGATATAGAGCTGCTGGAGGTTGTCCAACGTAGAGCAATGAAGATGATAAAGGAAGTAGGACACCTCCCTTATGAGGAGAGGCTGAGGGAGCTGGGTGTCTTTAGCTTGGAGGAGACTGAGGGATGACCTTGTTAATGTCTATAAATATGTGAAGGGTGGGTGTCAGGAGGGAGCCAAGTTCTTCTCAATGTCATCTGGTGATAGGACAAGGGGCAATGGGTGTCAGCTGGTACATGGTAGGCTCCATATAAATATCACAAGGAACTTCGTCACAGTGAAGGTGGAAGAGCCCTGGAACAGGCTGCCCAGGAGAGTTGTGGACTCTCCTTCTCTGGAGACATTTGAAACCCACCTGGATATGTTCCTGTGCGAGTTGGTCTAGGTGATCCTGCTGTGTCAGGGGTATTGGACTAGATGATCTTTTCAAGGTCCCCTCCAATCCCTAATGGTTCTATGATTCTATGATCTACTTACTATCTGTCTATCTATCTATCGACTATCTATCTACTTGCTAGCTATCTATTATCTATTATCCATCTATCTATTTACTATCTATCATCTATCTATTATCTGTTTATCTATCTACTTTTCTATCTACTAATCTATCTACTTAATACCTATCTACTATCTATCTGTCTACTATCTATTATCTATTTATCCACTTACTATCTGTTATTATCTACTATCTGTCTATTATCTATTTATCCACTTACTATCTGTTATTATCTACTATCTGTCTATTATCTATTTATCTATCTACTTTTCTATCTACTAATCTATCTACTTAATACCTATCCACTATCTATCTGTCTACTATCTGTCTATTATGTATTTATCTATCCACTTACTATTTATTATTATCTTCTATCTATCTATCTATCTATCTATCTATCTAGCATCTGTTTATCTATCTACTATCTACCTATCTATCTATTAATTTGTAACTACATTGTGCAGATACTCAAGTTGCTGACAAAGCTGTTTATTCACTTAACATAAAGGTTTACAATGTCACACAAACAAGACAGGAAGTCTTTCTGTGTAAATTTATAATTGCACAGAATACTCAAGTGACAGAATGCCAGGGGTATGTCTTGAGCATCACAGGTGGCTTCTCTCAAATTGTGTTTCACCCTCTTCCATGTTTAGGACTAAGAATGTGGGCATGGACACTCTGTCTAGAACATCTACATTTATTAAGTTGTCTGAAAGGCTGAAGTTGTGAGCCTGTCCACCATCAGTATGAACCAGGAGTGTTTTCAGACTGCTGTTGTAATAGTTATAGGGGTGTTTGCTGACAGTGGGTGCCTAAAGCTCAGGCACCTCAGATCTGAGGACATCAGATCAGGATCTGGAGCAGTGAAATGAGGTGCTTTGGTTGGTCTCTACATCAAGCAGTTTTGCAGGAAATGTCTTCTAGCAAGGCTCAGTTTGTAGTAAGTGACTCGTTAAATCCCTTGTAGTCTGTCAAAGGGTGGCAGCGAGCTGTCAGTCTTTGGTTGCCTTGTTAATCCTCAGAACAGGAGATGCATGTGTTGTTCTCACTCTCGTTATGTTCCTGTGCAACTGGATCTAGGTGATCCTCCTGTGGATTGGACTGGATGATCTTTCGAGGTCCCTTCAAACCCTACTGTTCTGTGATTAATTACTGACCTCTGTAGTAACTACTCTGTGTGTAGATATCCAAACATACCTGCTACTAGTTATTTATACAGACAATCTGTTATTATTTCAGTTTAAAATTATTGTGGGAAATTTCATTTGCAATATAAAATTTCATGGGAAATGAGTGTTTCTCCTCAAAACCCAAAAAGTCACGTTGCTGTTGCTACAGTGGTTAGTAAATACTCATCTGTCCAAGTCTAGTTTTCATGAGGCTGTGAAACACCCACCCATCATCAGTAGAAGAAAAGAAATGGAAAGACGCCCTACTCTTTATCGCAGAATCATAGATATATCCTGGCTGGAAAGGACCTCTAGGATCTTCAAGTCCAGCCCTCATCCCAACATCTCCCTAACCCTCAAGTGCTCTAGCTACTTGGGTTTTAAACACCTCCAGGGATGGTGACTCCATCACCTCCCTGGGCAGCCTGTTCCAGTGCCCATTTGCAATTTGGGGTAAATGGAATTACTTGTTTCTTATGGTGCATTGTTGTGGTCGTGGAAGAAGCTGCGTTGCTCTGATCGGTGACATCGTAAGTGCTTAGAAGTATATAAAAACCAGAACTTGAGCTCCAGTTCTGCATCCAGAGTGCACCCTGTGCTTTTCAGCCTGGTGTTGTTCGGTCCAAGAATCAAATCATCCTTCTATCAGACAAAATATTGATTAGGTTTTGTTAGCCAGGTCTGATCTACTCCTCTTCTTGCTGGTGACCAGTGAGAGGACCGGAGGAAATGACTGCAGCTGCAACAGGAGAGGGTCAGGCTGAATGTTGGGAAGAATTTCTTTGTCCAAAGTGTCATCAAACCTTGACCCAGGCTGCCCAGGGCAGTGCTGGAAGCCCTGTGTGTGGAGAGATTGAAAGAACATGAGGACCTGGTAGTGAGGGACAGGGGTTAGGGGTGACTTGGCAGCGCTGGGTTGAAGGTTGGACTTGATGATATTAAAGGTCTCTTCCAGCCACAGATATTCTGAGATTCTGTGTGATTCCATCATAGTTATATGGAATATAGTGTCCAGTTCTGGGCCCCTCAGCTCAAGAGGGACATGGAACTACCTGAGAGAGTCCAGCACAGAGCCACAGAGATGATGAAGGGAGTGGAGCATCTCCCTGATGAGGAAAGGCTGAGGAAGCTGGGGCTCTGGAGCTGGGAAAAAGGGAGATGGAAGGGTGACCTCATTAAAGTTGACAAATATGTGAAGGGTGGGTGTGAGGAGTATGGAGCCAGGCTCTGCTCAGTGTCATCTAATGATAGGACAAGGGGCAACAGGTGTGAGTTGGAGCAGAGGAGTTTCCACATCAATGTGAGAAGGAACTTCTTCCCAGGGAGGCTGTGGAGTCTCCTTCTCTGGAGATGTTTCAAACCCACCTGGCCATGTTCCTGTGCGACTTGATCCAGAGGATCCTGCTGTGTTGGGGGGATTGGACTGGATGATCTTTCGAGGTCTCTTCCGATACCTGCAATTCTGTGATAAGCTTTGGTTCAGATTTGGTTGAAAAAAGCCACGTGTGGTGCTGAATTACTCTTGCACAAAGGTTATGCTGGAATTTAATAGATTCTATAAGAAAGCTGAACTTACGTAAGTATCATTTTCTTCTCGTCACCATTGTACAAATTGTATCTCCACTCAAAGTTGTCTCCCAGAGGTTGGAGAATGTCACAGTGAAATGTCACTGCCACAAAGGAGATGAGAAATAGGCTGTTCTGGAGGTTTCCAGCTCTGTGGGCAGATTCATAAATAATCTACAAGAACTAAACTTCTAAACTAACCATTTCATCCTTCCTGTTGGATTTGAAGATGGACTTTGGTGGGTAATGTCCCAATAGAGATGTGCAGCCATTTCACACAAGTTACGTGTGTGAGGGTGGATTTTCATACCTCAGTCCACCCCAAATTCTTGGCTTTGCAGTTCCCCTTGTCTCATACATCACCCTGTGTCTTTGCTTTGTGATGGGGGCTCCCCGTTATGGAGCACCACAGGTGATGAAATACTGGCAGGGTAGCTCAGCTTTAAGAAATGTGCTAAGTTTGCTGTAATTAAGGAGAGCCCTGGAAAGGAGGACTAACGCACCTAAAGCCACAGAAAGCCTTGATTAACAGGACAGCTCAACAGTTTTGTACTGTCAAAGTGCTCACTGCAGCTCTTTTTGGAGTTGTTCTTCTTGGAGAGTCACACTCTTGGTTCTCAGCACTAAAAGTGTCCACTGAAGGTCCTTGCTGATTATTTATGTTCCAGAACTTTGTTGTCTGACTCTTGTAGATGTTCCTTATAGTTGGGACATTTTAAGGAAGGAAACACTGTGTTAAAGGTTTAGGATGGTTCTTTCTCAAATCCATCTCAATGCACCAATTTAGTGACCTAAACAGTATTTCATTGGTTCCTGTTGAACTCCATAATCTCCCATCGCCTTCACTGGGCGTTTTGTCTTAGTGACTTAAGGTTTTGACTCTACGGGGTTTTCTCCTGTGGCACCAGTAATTCACAGCAGGAGGATAATTGCTTCCAGACACACTTGTTATATTTTCATGCTAATGGAATGGTGATACATCATTAGCTGCTGTTTTTCAGATATTCAAAGATACTTGTGAAACTTAGGTTGATCTGGCAAGAACATGACTTTTGGATTTGAACTGTTGGAAGATTTTATGTTGTCTTCTCTTTTTTCACATTTATTTCCTCTTAATCATTGAATCATAGAATCATTAGGGATTGGAAGGGACCTTAAAGCTTATCCAGTCCAATCCCCCGCCACAGCAGGTTCACCTAGACCAAGTCACACGGGAACACATCCAGACGGGTCTTAAATGTCTCCAGTGAAGGAGACTCCACAACTCCCCTCAGCAAGTAAAGATCATAGGATCATAGGATGTTAGGGGTTGGAAGGGACCCAAGAGATCATCGAGTCC
Source organism: Phoeniculus purpureus (assembly GCA_028565055.1). Classification (NCBI taxonomy): domain Eukaryota; kingdom Metazoa; phylum Chordata; class Aves; order Bucerotiformes; family Phoeniculidae; genus Phoeniculus; species Phoeniculus purpureus. Next base: position 30,891,953 of record JAOXOE010000874.1, read on the forward strand.
AACCCCCCTGCCGGAG
>JAOXOE010000874.1:30899085-30909245 GCA_028565055.1 Phoeniculus purpureus
CACCTCCAGGGATGGGGACTCCACCACTGCCCTGGGCAGTCCAGTCCAGGCTCTGATCACCCTTTCTGTGAGGAAGGACTTCCTAACATCCAACCTAACCCTCCCCTGGCAGCTTCAGGTCCTGCCCTCTCATCCTGGTGCTGGTTGCCTGGCAGAAGAGCCTGACCCCCACCTGACTACACCCTCCCTTCAGGGGTCTGCAGAGAGGGAGAAGGTCCCCCCCCGAGTCTTCTTTTCTCCAGGCTAAGCACCTCCATCTCCATCAGCCTCTCCCCATCAGCCTTTCCCATCCTCGTTGCTCCTCTGGACCCACTCCAGCCCCTCCATCTCTTTCTTGAAGTGAGTGGCCCAGCACTGCCCCCAGCACTGGAGGGGAGCCCTCCCCAGTGCCCAGTCCAGGGGGAGGGTGACATCCATGGTCCTGCTGGCCACACTATCGCTGATCCAAGCCAGGATGCCATTGGCCTTCCTGGCCACCTGCTGTGTCCCTGCTGAGCTTTGTGTCTGCATTCACAGCCCTGTGGCCTCTCGCTGGTCCGAGCTGTGTGTTTTCGGTACTGGATATTAACGTTCACCTGCGCAGCTCCAGCAAAAGACATTGAAAAGGCAATTACTCGCCACAGCCCATTAGCCAGAGCACTTGGAGAAGAGCTCCAGAGGGTCATCACCGTGTCAGTGCTCTGTCCACGCAGAGGAGTCGCTCTGGGTGTGGGCTGTGGGTTTTTAACCTTTTAGGACATTTTTGCTCTGTTCCACGGCCACTTCGGCGACTGGTTTTATTGCCTACGTGGGCTAGACGATGTTTCGAGGTCCCTCCAAATGTTCTGTGGTTCAGTTACACACAAGATGCGTCTCTATAAACTATTGATCTGCTAAAGCGTAGCTCCTGGCTCGTTCGTCCACCAGCCCGTCTGATGGTTGGAGGGGCACGGTGGTGGTACCTACCACAGCCAGGGCTGACCGCCTGGGTCAGACACCTTCCTGCTGCGCCCACCCCAGCTCCTGCAAACTGAGCCGCGGCCATTCAGCGCCGCAAGAACGGGGCCATTGTGGTGGGAAGGGTCGTTTGTTTCTGGGAGAAAACCATTCCCGTTCTCCTGGTGAATGGAAGACAAGGCTGTTATTACTCGGGGGAGATGAGGCATCGCTGCTTTTTCGAGAAAACAAATTTGCTGTAACTTTACCTGTAATTCGGTACCGCGCCGGGGCACACAGAGTCTGCATTGTGCGGGGGAGAGAGAAGTAGGGGTTTGTTAAAGCCGTAAAGGGGTTGAGCGACCATTACACGTCCAGAAGTGGCCTTAGCAGAGTCGTAGGTTAAATAAAAGCAAAATTCATTAGGGTTTTAACCACTAACCCTCTGCTTTGAATTTGCTTTGAATTTGCAGCTATATTTCAGGCTACATGGAAGAATCACCCGGTACCCCAAAAGTGAACGCACATCATCTTGCCTTCACCCATCCCTGACCAGCCAATGATCCTGCAAAAGGACCCTTGTCTTAGAGGTTTATCTCTCCTTTTTCCCTTCTCACAGCAGTTGTATCAGAGCTTTGCTCTCCTTGCTGCGTGAGGAAGGTGATGGCACAACACTGAAGCAAAACTTCCCTTTGGCTGGTTGATCCTTGATAGGAGAGAAACAACGTTAGCAGCGCAAAAGCTTTCTCCTGCCTGCGGGGGAAAAGTCGGTCCTTGCAAATGGTGCCAGTGAAGCTGGTCCAGGTCATTGCAGCAGTTTATTCTATCAAAGTTCATTCTCTGCTTCACTGCCTGACATTCACTTCAGGTACCAGAAGTGCAAACTACGCTCTTCGTAGTCTTTCTCTTTTTCTCTTTTACCTTTTTTTCCTGGTTTTTCCATTTTTCTTTCTTTTTAAAATTTTTTCCTGTTTTTTTTCTCTTATATTTTCATTTTTAGATTTTATTTCTTTTTTTCCATTATTCCCGTTTTCTTTATTTTTCCTTTTATCTTTTTACTTTTTTGTTTTTTCCCTTCCCCCCTTTTCTTTTTTTAATTGTTATAGTGTTTTCCTCTTTAATTTTTCCTTTTATCATTTTTCTTTTTGAACTTTTTCCTTTTTTACTTTAATTTTTTTACTTTTTTCCTCTTATTTCTTCTTCTTTCTTCCTTTTTCCATTTTTTATTTTTTATTATTTTTCCTTTTATCATTGTCTTTTACAGTTCTTTGCCTTTCTTCTTTTTGCTTTTTAAGTTTTTCCCTTTTTAATTTTTTCTTTTTATTCTTTATTTATACTTTTTTCCCTTTTCCTTTTTTTCCTTCCTCCTTTTTGATTATTTATTTTTTTTTAATAGGAAAAAACTCAACCCAATCGCAGCAGTTCCATCTTGCTGATTAGCAAAGTTGAAGTTAAGAACTCAGTTTCAAATCATCTGGCAGCTGTCACTGGAGAGTGACAAAGTAGTTAATCCCCTGATACACAACCCTGCTCCTCCATCCTCCCCAAAGCAGAGGCAGCTACCTCCGGCCACCCTCCAGCTGAAGCGGGGAGCGGCGAGCACGTATCTGACCCTGGATCTGAACCTGGGCTCTCTAGTTGACATGCTTCATTGCTTCCGCATCGCCCTTCTGCTTCTCCACTCACAATGTCTAATGTGCCTAATTTAAATTAAATTATTTTAATTAAATCATTCAACTGCTCCTCGCAGCACAAAGTAGTTAGGGATGGTGGCTGGTGGTGTTTTCAGTCAGGTGTCTCCACTGGACCAGACCACATGTCTGACTGGGGATCCTAGTGCAGGCAGAGCAGAGCATCATGTGAGAAGGCAGTTAAAACTAGATGCAGGAGTCATTTTGTTAAACACCACTGGTGCCGTTCCCTCGACACTGTGCGCTGGGTTCAGTCTGCAGGGTCTGGATTTCCGGGTGGAAATAAAACTCTTGGTGATTTCACAGAATCATGGCATCACTTAGGGTGGAAAAGACCTCTAAAATCATCAAGTCCAACCAGAGAGGTGATGAACCCTCTGCTGCATCACTTATGGGTGGGTTTTCCGTGGGTAACTGCCGACAGCAGTCTACTCTGAGGATGTAATTTACTGTATTTTCTGCAGGAATCCACTTTTCCCCTACGTTTCTTCTATTAATAACCCAAATATTCCTCCACCACCATGCTGCAGAGAGCAAAGGGAACACAAAATGTCTCCTGAGAAGGAGACTCTACAACCCCCCTGGGCAGCCCCTTCCAGTATTCTGTCACCTTCACCGTGAAGAAGTTCCTTCTCATATTGATGTGAAGCCTTCTCTGTTACAGCTCAACCCATTGTCCCTTGTCCTATCTTTCTATAGGTGCTGTACATATAATTATGTATTCTATAGACAATATATTCTACAAACTATGGACCAACCTGGGGGTCCTAGTGGACAGCGGGATGACCATGAACCAGCAATGTGCTGTTGTGGCCAAGAAGGCAAATGGCATCCTGGGGTGGATCAGAAGGGGGGCAGTTAGCAGGTCAAGAGAGGTTCTTCTCCCCCTCTTCTCTACTCTGCACTAGTGAGACCACATCTGGAGTACTATGTCCAGTTGTGGACCCCTGAGTTCAAGAGGGATGTGGAGCTGCTGGAGTAAGTCCAGCGTAGAGCGACGAAGATGATGAAGGAAGTGGAGCACCTCCCTTATGAGGAGAGGCTGAGGGAGCTGGGTCTCTTTAGCTTGGAGAAGAGGGGACTGAGGGGTGACCTCATTAATGTCTATACGCATGTGAAGGGTGGGTGTCAGGAGGATGGAGCCAGGCTCTTCTCAGCATCATCTGGTGATAGGACAAGGGGCAATGGGTGTAAACTGGAACATAGGAGGTTCCACGTCAATCTGAGAAGGAACTTGTACACAGTTTGGTGACAGAGCACTGGAAGGGGCTGCTCAGGGGAGTTGTGGAGTCTCCTTCTCTGGAGACGTTTCAAACCCTCCTGGCCATGTTTCTGTGCAACTGGATCTAAGTGATCCTGCTGTGGCAGGGGAATTGGACTCGATGATCTTTCAAGGTCCCTTCCAATCCCTAATGATTCTATGATTAATTTCTGTTCTCTGCCTGTCAATGACCTGTATGTGACTTGTCTGAGACCACTGGATGGTAGAACCAACACCCCCACAGACCTCTGAAGGACTCCCTACTTTCTCCCTGATGGATCTCCTCTCTGCTGACTTTTGATTTTTAGCAGTGATAGTTGTATATAAAATATAAATCAGTTTAAAAACAATGACGGATTATTTCTGGGGGCATTCTCGGCGTTCACCTTTATGATAGTTGCATTTTTTTAAGTTAATGCAGTTTAAAGAAATTGTTTTAAGTTTCCCAACACAAAGGAAAGAAATGAGATATTGGATTCGCAAACAAAAGCTTTATTGGCTTATGACAAGTAATCCATCTTTTTGCATTAGTGTAGCATTCCGCCCCGGATTATTTTTCATAATTGATAATTTGTGAGTCATATGTTTGTTATCTATTCTTTTATGGGTTTCTAAATAGTGAACGGAGTCAAAAGGGCATCGAGCTTTCATAAAGGAAATGCTTTTTATTTCGTTTTATTTCATTTTTAAGTTCTGCTCGCTGTTCCAGACAACTTTGTGAACATTTCAGGGGGAACTAGAAAGAAACGAAGTGATGGTGGTTTTCCTTGTAGGAATTTCGTGCAACATAATGTTAGAGCAGTTCAAAAAATATGTGAATGTTAGGACGTGCATTAGATGCTGTATCAGGGTAAAAATCCTTAACGGGAATTATTTTACTTCAGAAGTCAGTCATGATTTAGGAAATGGACTTTCAATTTGGAAATGGATGATCTGTATATGCATCCAGCAAAATTAAGCACTAATTTGGGGCTTTCTTAGTCAGAATTAGTTTTGCAATAATCAACAAGCCGTAACAACCAAATGGGGTTGTAGACAAGTGCTACCCCCACCTTTTTTGGAAGAGTTTAAGAATAATGAGGGAACTAGAAAATAATGGAAGAATTTTAGAATAATGCAAGTATTTGAGAGTAATGCAAGAACTTAAGAATAATTAAAGAAGAATAATGGAATAACTTAAGAATAATGAAAGAACTTAAGAATAATGAGAGAACTTAAGAATAATGGAAGAACTTAGGAATAATGGAAGAACTTAAGAATAATGAGAGAACTTAAGAATAATGAAAGAAGAATAATGGAAGAATTTAAGAATAATGCAAGAACTTAAGAATAATGGAAGAAGAATAATGGAAGAATTTAAGAATAATGAAAGAACTTAAGGATAATGAGAGAACTTAAGAATAATGGAAGGATTTAAGAATAATGGAAGAACTTAGGAATAATAGAAGAAGAATAATGAAAGAATTTAAGAATAATGAAAGAATTTAAGAATAATGAAAGCATCTAAGAATAATGGAAGAACTTAACAAATATTGAAGAATTTGAGATTAATTTTGGAATTATCCTTGAGAGTTAAGCAAATCTAACAAAGGGAAAAAAACCCTGACGTACTATTTTTGCATCTAAAATATTAGAAGCCACCAGATTTTAAGAATTTAAGGTAGATTTTAGAATTATATTTGAGAATTAAGAAAATCTAACGAGACAAAAAAAACCCCCGACCTACAGTTTTTGCATCTAGAATATTAGAAGCCACCAAAATGAGGGTCTGTGCTGATACATTAGTTTGGCAAAGGCGTATGATTAATAAAGAAGACGTGGGCACGTAATTCGAAATTTAGTGAGCCTAATGAGAAAGCTGGAAGGAACTTTCCCCTTGCTAATGTGTCTCTAGCAACCCATGAACACGACCACTAACTGTGCTCGCAGAGCTTCCTGATGCAATTAAAAATTGGGAGAACTGCATAAAATATGAGTTAAGTTCAATCAGTGGGAAAGGCGACTTAAAATAATTTACGGACAACTATATAGGAGGCAGGAAGTATTTTTAAATTAATTAATTATTAATTTCAGAGCGAAGCTGTTATGAATGTACTGCTGCAGCTCGTGTGGTTCTCCCTTCAACATTCATTTAAATGGCCTCTGAACAGTTTAATTATAGTGAGGCATTTCTATTAGAAAAAAAATTAATCAGGATTATCTTCTTAATTAAAATACAATCGAGCTCATTTTATTGTGATGCAATTATATTATTACGTGTATGTCATTAATACAAACAGTTCCCCCTCCCCTTTCCTGACAATAAGAAAAACAATAACTGATAGATTTCGGTAAAACTGTTTGTCGGATTGAGTCCCAAAATCATTAATAATTGAATATTTTGCAAAATAATTTGAATCTCAAATCAGTAACAATATTAGCAGCCTCAATGTGTTTTGTACTTAAGGGACATTTTAGTTCGTTACAAACAGATCACAAGTTCTATGGTTTTTATTTCAGTCTATCGTCTACATTGACGCTCTTGGTTCTTCCCTGCATTTTTTTTTTTAACCAAAGCTTATCACAGGATCCCAGAACATTAGGGATTGGAAGAGACCTCAAAAGACCATCCAGTCTGATCCCCCTGCCACAGCAGGATCCCTAGATCCAGTCATTAGGGATTGGAAGGGACCTCAAAAGATGACCCAGTCCAATCCCCCTGCCACAGCAGGATCCCCTAGATCCAGTCACACAGGTTGGCATTTTTTGACTTTGTAATAAAATTTCTTCCTAAGCTGGAATTAGTGACTAATGTGTCCTAGAAACCTCAGAAGTTTCTTTAATCCAAATTCCCCGTTCAACAGTTTTCTCCAGCTCATCAAATTATTCATTCATATAAAAATACATCTTGATGTCTACTCCCTGAAAGGTATCGAGGATTCGAATAAATGGACACGAATCACAGACTCGTAGAGCATTAGGGATTGGAAGGGACCTCGAAAGATCATCCAGTAAAGACCCCATTTACAAATTCCACCCCCCCACACCTTTTACAGCAGTGAATCCAATTGTGCTTGTGACAGGGTGATGTCCTCTCGTCACAGCCCTTAAATACAGAAGTGCTCCGTTCTGTGTCTGGGAGGGAGCATAGTCTCAGCTGTGACTCTGCGGCGTGGAAGTAAAATGATTTTAGTTGTCTTCTTTTCCCCTTATTTTTATTGAGAAATCATCTCCTCCCCCCCCAAAAAAAAAAAAAGTAAGGAAGGATGTTGGAATTCTTTTGAAAAGCTGGAATTGCAGGGCTTTCCTCAGGCTCAGCCGATCACAAATGCAGGATGCTGCTGCTGCTGCCGACGTTGTCATTATCCGCTGGTTGTAGGCTGCGGGTCGGTGGGCACACCGTAGGGACCCTTGTGCTGGAAAGTTAACAAACTGAGCCTGTGCTGCTAAATTCATATCATTAAGTTCAATTCAAATCAGCGGTGCTGTCCCCAGGAGTAAATTTACACATATGCATAAGTGTTTGCCAGGTCTGACCTGCTCGGGGGAAGAGAGGAGTGTGTAAGAGCAGAGAAATCATGCACTTGGACTAATGGGGCTTCCCGAGCATCTCTTCATTATCTCGACAACACCGGGAATACCGTTGTGGTCGGGCTGTCGTGAGTGATTCTCGGTGCTGTTGCCCTGTGTTGAATCAGGCTGAATCCCTAAAAAATACGTTTAATGCGCTTCAAACACCCCCCGCCCGGCTTCTTAATCTATTTAAGAAGATTAAATTAAGTGCGTGGTAGGACCAACCACTAATTACCGTCTTCGAACGTTGACGATGCTCAAGAAGTTATGGCCAAAAATTAATCATTGACAAAAATGTACAGGATCACAGAACATTAGGGATTGGAAGAGACCTTGAAAGATCCCCTGCCCAGACGACAGGTCTCGTAAGAGTTATTCAATGGGTTATTCAATGCCCTGTTGATTAAAAAAGAAAGCGTGTTTCCCGTGACACCAGAAATTGTTCCAGTACAGGAAAAGACATAGGAAAATACTAGGTCTGGGTGATCCCGCTGTGGCAGGGGGATTGGACTAGATGATCTTCCGAGGTCGCTTCCAATCCCTAATGATTCTATGATTCTATCAAAATACGGGCAATGTCGTTAAGATTTAGGAGTAAATTGGGTTAATGGGAAAATCTTCGGGCTTACGTTTTTGGAGAAATTTCAGCAAACCGTGTGTTCTCGAGGCTGAAATTAAGAAGGGTTTACTTGAGTGATAATTTACTTGAGTGATGATGCCAGTTCTGCCCTGTTTCCTCATAAAAAATGGGATTTTTCCTTTTTTCTCATCTTCCTTGGCTGTCGTTCTCTGCGGAAGCCTGTAGGTAGCACCCTTGCACCGCACAACACAGATTCCTTCTTTTCTGAGGCCCCAATTACTGTTTAGGTGGGGAGGTCTCTGCTGCTGCAGCCCTCTAAGTGTAGTTGGTAGCATTTGCATAATTTCCAGACTTTGATGACAATCTGCGATCTTAAAGCAGGAGCCTAAAGAGTACGCGTTCAAGTCGTTTGGCGTCGTGGGTTCACTTCTCTCCTAGGACCTGCCCTTTTTATTTCTGTGGGACGGGCAGAGGGAACCACCGTGGATCTCTCTCATGAGGTGCCTCAGAGCTACAACACTGTCCCCTGGTTATTTATTTCTACGTGCTGCCCATCAGGTGCTGGAACACGAGTTCTGCACTTCCAGCTCACATTGTCTTTTCAGTTCTGCTAAATACATAGGAGGTTCCACGTCAATCTGAGAAGGGACTTCTTGGGCTGCCCAGTGGAGTTGTGGACCAGGGAGGTGGTGGAGTCGCCGTCCCTGGAGCTGTTCAAGGCAGGATTGGACGTGGCACTTGGTGCCATGGTCTAGCCTTGGGCTCTGTGGTAACAGGTTGGACTTGATGATCTATGAGGTCTCTTCCCACCTTGGTGATTCTGTGATATTTCGGTGTGTGCAATACAGATGATATAAATGATTTTTTGTATTTATAGAAAACTCAGAGATTGAGTAGATGAAAAGTCATTTGGATCTTTGAAACAAGATTATCCTCCTACTGCAGCTGAGATTGTCAAGCGTGCTTGGTGATTAGATTTGTAACTACATTGAAGATACTCTAATCCGCAAAGAGCTACAGTGCAACCTTTCCTGCAGCTCTCCTGAAAATAGGGCTGGTTTACAGTGTTTGAAGTTTAATAGCTAAAAACATAAGCTGTGCCTCAAATTCTTAGTTTCTGCATTTGTGGTTATTATTTACAGAGTTATATTCAGAATTTGAGGAAATGTGCCACTGAAATGGAAAATAGAACAGCTTCCATACCATGTATTGTGGTCTTAAGTGTTTCTTTAAACCAGCAGGCTTGACTGTGGTGAATATAGTCCCTCTGTTTGCTTCCCTGGATTTCAGTATGTTGTGGTAACTTCATAAGAAACTTGGTTGTCAACCAGCATCTACAACTCCTGGCAGAAAGGAACATCGCTTTCTGAGTAATACTTCAATGACTGCAGTGCATTTGGATGCGGTAGCTGAAAGCAATTTTCACACTTAAACTTCCCAGGTTCCTGTCTGAGGCACTGTAGATCTCTTATCTCTGCTTGTTTTATCAATCTGGAGTATTTTTATAGCGTATATTCCTTCAAGCATTTGTTTGAGTTGCTGTCTTTGTCTCCACCATCTGGAACCCTTTTTTCTCTCTGTTGTGCTTATGTGGAACATAGATCCTTTAACAGAGCTCTACACAGCTTCAGTGTCCCCTGGAAATAATCCCAAGACTCGCTGCACATTTCTGTCATCCACCTACCGTTTCTGTGTCATTCCTTCCTTTGCCACATGTAGATAATAGACTTTCTGGAGAAAGTAGTTGGAGTCACTTTAATCTTTATGAAACAATTTGCAAGACCGTGGAGTCCTGTGGAAGTTGGTGATTAAAACCCTGGTATAATGTTACAACAGTTTTGTAACTTGTGAGACCTGTTTAAAACCCTAATTTCAGGATTAATTTTTGTGCCCTTCGCTTTGGAGGGGCAAGTAGGGGAAACACAGAGGAGACTATAGTAAAGGCATTAAGAATGTGAACTGCAGTACAGTGGAGGTTGGTTTATGACACTGGGATGACGCTAATGATGCCTAAGTGTCAGTTCTGCTTTTTTGGACAGAGCGGTGAAGAGATTGTGAGTTGGCAAGCTGTAATGCCATCAAATGGAAGATACACTCATGTTTGGTCATGTCTGTCTACAGATGCATTTGTATTTGCCACTCTTTGCATTATAGGTACTGT
>JAOXOE010000874.1:30912921-30923838 GCA_028565055.1 Phoeniculus purpureus
GCTCCATCCTCCTGACACCCACCCTTCACATATTTATAGACATGAATGAGGTCACTCCTCAGTCTCCTCTTCTCCAAGCTCAAGAGACCCAGCTCCCTCAGCCTTTCCTCATCAAGGAGGTGCTCCACTTCCATCTTCATCCTTGTTGCTCTACGCTGGACTCCCTCAGCGACTCCATGTCCTTCTGGAACTGAAGGGCCAACAGTAGGATCATAACATTTGGGTATTTCATGGAATCCTAGACTAGGTTGGGTTGGAAGGGAGTTCAGAGCCAGCTAGGTGCTGCAAGTGTTGATGATATTCTCCACTCAGTCTCCTCCTCTCCAGGTTAGATATAGAGTCGTAGAATCTGTACAGTCGTAGAGTCACAGACTGGTTTGTGTTGGTTGAAGAGACCTCAGAGATCATCCAGCTCCAACCTCCTGCCATGGGCAGCGACACCTCTCACCAGACCAGGGTGCCCAGAGCCCCATCCAACTTACCCTTGAATGCTGCCGGGGATGATGCAGCAGCCAAAATCACCTTGGGTAGCCGAGGCCTTAAGAAACATCCACTGTAGAAGAAGCAGTCGTTGCCTGTTGCCTTGTTGCTCACTACCAAGCGAAGCCTTCGAGTGGCTCTGAGCCTGTTTATTTCGCAGATCCTTTAATTTTGCTTTTCGTTTCCTCCCCACTCCTTCTCTGAGCATTTAAAAAGACCTTTCCTTTCCAAGTCCGTTTAAGCAAAGCCAGACCTAAATCAACCCTAAGTGGCAGCCACTCCTCGCAGTGTTGTGTGCGCGCGGCTGTGTGTTAATTAGCTGATACCGATTATCCCCTGGTGTGCGGCGCGGTGTTGGCGGTGACTTCCGGCACACGTAGTTCGCGATGGATTTCGTGTTTATTTTCATGTACCGAGGCAAATTCTCAGTATGTCTTCAAATTATTTCCTTGGGGGTAGGTTGTTTTTTCTTCTCCTTAGCTAATCCTGACAGACTCTCCCTGCTAGATATGCCCCTCATCAAGAACAGCGGAAACACGACGCACACAGAGGAGCCTCTGTGCTCGGGGCTGTATGCAAATTTAATGCCCAGCTCAGTTGTGTTTCCCTTGCATGGATGACAGGCGTCTTAACAATAACTTCCGCGTTTCCCCATGGAAATCCCATTGTGTTCCCATATGGGCATGACCCGCACGCGCGCATCTACTGCTTTGGGTGTGATACCGGGGAACACCTACCCTTACGAGTACGTCCTGCGCCCTCTTTTCGTGTGTTTACATACCGATAAAACCTGCGTGAGGAAGCCTGCGCTGGGAACGCGGTCGTCAAACAGTCCTTTATCGGAGCCGCGGGTAGATCCCGGGGAGACTTATCAGATACTAAAAAATAGATAGGGTAGAAAACGCGATAAACAAGGAATTGACGCTGGAAATAACTCTGCAGCGTTTGGCGGCTTCGTGCCGTCGCGTGGGTGGTGAGAAGCAAGAGCATAGGAAATCAGCTTTTGTTTTCTGGTGGTTGAAACAGGCGCAGTCAGATGCCAGCGGTTTCAGATAGAGGTTTCTCCAATGTGTCACCATCTTCAGGGTTGACATGAATCCTCCCCGGTGCTGCAGTCTTTGGAAGAGCTGGGAGTAGATGAAGAGATAAGAACTTTGATGGTGACAGAGTGCTGGGAGGGGCTGCTCAGGGGGGTGGTGGAGTCTTCTTCACTGGAGACATTTAAAGTCCATCTGGCCATGTTCGTGTGCGAACTTGATCTAGGGGATCCTGCTGTGGCAGGGGGATTGGACTGGATGATCTTTCAAGGTCCCTTCCAGTCCCTAATGTTCTGCTATTCTTTCTGTAAATCGTTGATTTGATCGTCTTTCCTTGTAAAAACACTGAGTATATAGGATATGCAAAGAAAGGTTGGACAGGTAAAGCAAAACGGGTCCATTTTTAGCACTTTGCTAATTCTGCAGGCTGCTCGGTGGAGCAAATTTCTCACTTTTCATCAGAAATCTCAGTTCTCAGTGCAAGAAATGACTGTTTTGTTTTCAGTCAGCAAAATACACAGACCAGATGGGTGGAAGCCCATTGCTTTTCTTGCAATGTGTTTTCACTAAACACTCAGCTGGCTCCACATACCACACAAATTAGACCAAAAACTCTGATCCAGGAAGGCACTTAATCATTTCCCACTCCCATTCATATTAACGGCCCCCAGTTCTCCGTTTGCTGAGGTAACTTGCTGAGCTGGAGTAAGGAAAGGTTAGAGGGAGAGAAATGCAAGCCAGGCAGTTTCTGTGAAAAATGTAAGGACACAAAGCAGAACCTTCCAGGCTCCTCCTCTGACCTGGTTTTTATTTATTTCTATTTTTGAAATGTATTTTATGTATTTTTTAAATTAATTTACATAGAATTATGCATCACAGAACATTAGGGATTGGAAGGGACCTTGAAAGATCATCCAGTCCAATCCCCCCTGCCACAGCAGGATGTCCTAGATCCAGTCACACAGGAGCATGGCCAGGTGGGTTTGAAATGTCTCCAGAGAAGGAGACTCCACAACCTCTCTGGGCAGCCCCTTCCAGTGGTCTGTCATCAAACCTAAGAAAACTGTCACAAACCTGCACTATAATAGCCCTGACTGAATTCAAGCAAAGAATTCATGAAAGTGAAATATAAAGTCGCTGCATTATTTAAAAGAATAAACGTCTTAATTTTCAGTGGATTAAGTGCTGTCTGAACATGTTTGTGTTCCAGAATCATCTGGCACAATTAACAGGAAATTTAAAGATTACAGACCCAAGATGAAATCAGTGGATGGGCTTCCTTTCAAGTGCAGACTCAGTGGGCTCATTTGTCAAGGACATTCTCATGGTGGCACAGGACTTGGCATTGATAGGGATCTGTAAAATTCCAGCAGAGCAAATAGCTGGAGTAAGTGTCAAGACAACTCAGTAATCTCCTGTACTAATAACCACAAGGCTATACGCATCATGCTGAGAAAACATCCATACGGAGCAATGTCATTACCTTCACATTTCAGGGTGGCTTGATGAGCTGTTTATTCCAATTAACACAGAAGGAAATTGCCGGGTAACTACCACCTTCATTTCGGAATCCTCTTTAGTGTTCAGCTTGTTATGAGTTCTGCAACACACTTTTCTGAGGATCACAGCATTAAAAGCAATATTAAATTCCATACGGCTACTACAAAGTTTATCTCTTCATGCTGTACCCCATGGCTAGAAATACCTTTCAAAGGAACTCTTGTACACGCAGCAGAAGGAATAAAACGCTTGACCAGAGCACAAGTTAAATTTTCATTTTATACAAGGTTGCTGTTCCTCATGGGTTTTATTTCATTCTCTTTTGTGACTTAAATGACAAGTGAAAGCAGTTCATCATTTCAGCCCCTGCAATTGGTACCTGCTTGCCTTTTACAGAAAGCATTGCTGAGCCACAGACCCAGACCTTAACAAAACTAACACAGAATCACAGAACATTACGGATTGGAAGGAACCAAAAAAGATCATCCAGTCCAATCCCCAGGCCACAGCAGCTTCCCCTAGATCCAGTCACAGACGAACATAACCAGTTGGGTTTTAAACATTTCCAGAGAAGGAAACTCCACAACCCCCCTGGGCAGCCTGTTATCTACAAGTTCATACTGAGAACTTGAAGTAGAGACTGTAGTTTGCAAAAATGTTTTATCCTCTAGATGTGAAATCAGTCGCCTCTTCCTTTAATTAACTAAGGTGTGCGTCCCACTAAAATGTTTATAGCGGGGCCTTTCATTGTTTACAATTTTTCTTGCCATCAAACATATTGGTCACATAAATATCTAATCCAAATGTACCTTTTCTCCACCATTTGGAAACTGTTACCAAAAGAAATGGGTTTTTTCTGTGCTAATTGTTGAGACCATATGTTACCGGGAGCAGAACGGGTATTGAGTAAGATTTGAGACAGCGTACAAAGTGAAGAAGACAGCATCGAGACGCCAAACCCTGGATCCCAGCCCTGAAATCCCATTGTAGACTCATTTCTTTGGCTTTGGGAAGACGTTAAGACAGCCTGTGGCCTACTAGCAATAAAGTATTGACATTGACAATCCTAGTTTAAGCAGATGTTCTGCAGATGCAAAGGAAGATTTAAAGTGTTTCCTGGACAAGCAGACTGAAAATTACTCTCTCACAGATGAATAACCATCAGTACAAAACACACTGTTGCTAGCCTTGTATTTCTGTACCACGGGTAATGAAAAACCATCTGTCCATTGCGGTCATTTGCCAAGAAGCCAGTCTAGCGTGCCATTTGACTTTATTTAAAATATCCCACTAATAAACAATATTTCTTAACTGTTTTCATTCTGTCTGTGCATACTGAACACAAACTTTGCCGTGTGCCTCACCTCTCTTAAGGTCAGCCATGTAGATAACAAGATGAGGCCCTGCAAGTAACTACAAATGCAGTTCTCTTTTGGAGCTGGAGAAGAAACAGAGCTTTAAATGGAAAAGTAATGTTCTGACCTTTTATTCTGTAGGGATTAGAAGGAACTTCTTCCCAGTGAGGGTGACAGAGCCCTGGAAGGGGCTGCCCAGGGGGTTGTGAAGTCTCCTTCTCTGGAGACGTTTAAAACCCCTCCGGCCATGTTTCTGTGTGACTGGATCTAGGTGATCCTGCTGTGGCAGGGGGACTGCACTGAATGATCTTTCGAGGTCCCTTCCAATCCCTAATGTTCTGTGATTCTGTGAGCCTCACTTCTCTTAAGGTCAGTCATGTAGATAACAAAATCAAGCCCTGCAAGTACAACTGCAGTTCTCTTTTGCAGCTGGAGAAGAAACAGAGCTTTAAATGGAAAAATAATGTTCTAACCTTTTATTCTGCAAGGATTCCTCTATTTAAGCTTTTGATGAACGAGGCACTTAAATATCCAGTAAAAATTATCAAAGGAGAAATTTTTGAGACTAATGAAAAATCCCCATAAACGTTAGGCACCATTTTGAATTTCCTGGCACTTAGAAAATGATGACTCCAAAGTCATACACCACCAGCCAAGTTTTTGAGGGGTTTTCACTGGATGATCTTTCGAGGCCCCTTTCAATCCCTGATGTTCTGTGGTTGTGTGAACAGTTCACTCCAGTGTGAGATGCAGACTGATTAATCCTTGTACAAAGCTCAGAGCAGGCCTAACTGCACATAGAGGTTCCTTGTCTCTCTTAGAAACAAATGCTGCCACCTGGCTTTGAAGAAGCACTTGTGCAAACATGAAGCCACAATAACTATTCTCTGCTTTTTAATTGCCTTTTAGGTGAGACATTTGCACGCAGGCAAGCACTTCTCCTGTCCCTAGAAGTCATCCCTCAATATAACCCCAAGTCTTCACCACAAGTTGCAGAATAAGTTGCTGTTTGAATGGCAATGTCACAGAATCACAGAACATTAAGGATTGGAAGGGACCTTGAAAGATTGTCCAGTCCAAACCCCCTGCCACAGCAGGATTTCCTAGATCGAGTCACAAGGAACATGTCCAGGTGGGTTTTAAACATCTCCACAGAGGAAGACTCCACAACCCTCCCCTAGGGCAGGCCCTGCCAGGGCTCTGTCACCCTCACCATGAAGAAGGTCCTTCTCACATTGATGTGGAACCTGCTCTGTTCCAGCTCACACCCACTGGCCCTTGTCCTATCATTAGATGCCCCAGAGCAAAGCCTGGCTTCACCCTCCTGACACCCACCCTTCACATATTTATAAATATTAATGAAGTCACCCCTCAGTTTCCTTTTTTCCAGAAGGTAAAGCAGAAGGACTTTATCCTAAACGTTATCTTATATGATTCTGCTGTAAGTTTTTCCAGATTGAAGAAACTTTTTGTTTACCTACCCAGCAATCAGCTAGGCACATTTCACACTGTTTCTAACACAGAACATGAATACTTACAGAAATTATTATTATCTCAATTAATTTGTATGTGTTTCTCTGCACTCATGAGGGGAATAAATATATTAGGATTTAATACTACTTTTTTTGTTCTAAATTCTTTAGAAAATGTTAATCGTTGTATGAACAGTTCAGTCTAGACTTGGAAGTGGGAAGAAAAATAGCAAAAATCCAAGCTGTATCTATTATTTTCCTTCAAAGAATTCCAACAATGGAATTAAAATATTTTTTAATGCTGTCAGGTTATATTCAAAGCTCTGTATGTTATTAAGCTCTACCCAGTCCTACATTCTAATAAATGTCAAGTCTCCAATTATTAGATATTTAAATATTTGTACTAAGAGTATTTAATAATGAGAATACACATTGCAGAGAGGTGTGTGGCTGTACTATTAAACAGAGATAAATCACTTGGGGCAATTATTCACAGAGCCTTAATAAGGGTGATTTTCTTATCAAATCTCACTAAAATTACTTCTTTTTAATGTGGGCCCAATTGCACTAATAGTTTAGAATATTTATTCAAGAGGGGCCTGGAGAATAAATCTTATGAGGAGAGATGGAGAGAGTTGGAGCATTTAGTTTGAGGAAGAGGAGGCTGAGGGGAGACCTCATCACTCTCTACAACTATCTGAAAGGACACTGTAGAGATGTTGGTGCTGGCCTCTTCTCATAGGTCATTAGCGACAAAACCAGAGGGAAGGGCTTCAAGCTCCAACCGGGGAGGGTTAGATTGGACATCAGGAAAAAATTCTTCCTGGAGAGAGTGGTCAGGCACTGAGATGAGCTGCTCAGGGTGGTGGTTGAGTCTCTATCCCTGGATGAGTTTAAAAGTCACTTAGATGTGGTGTTGGGGGATCTGGTTTAGGGGTGACCTTGTAGAGTAGGACTGATGGTTGGACTTCATGATCCCAGGGGTCTTTCCCAAGCTGAATGATTCTATGATTCCGTGAAACACAGAAGAACCATTAATTTTTTTAAGACCCTTACAAGGTGGCAATGAAAGGAAGCCATTCACCTGCAACCACTTATTGAATACTTAAAATTTTCATGTTCCTTTTCAGGGTTAAGCAAGGCAACATCCCCCCTCCTCCCCAAGCCATGTAAAATCAGTAGGTAGGATGATGCGCCATGATTACCAAGTCCCTATTAGTTCCTAACTTTTCTTTAAGAAAGAAAATTAGATTAAAATATTGTACATTTCTCCCATCTCTCTGTCCTTCATTTGACTGCAGGCTGTAGGTTTATGCTCTCTAGGAAGAGCTGAAAAGCTGAAAACCAGTGTACGTGATTGGGCATGACTGCAGAAGCATCTAATTTTAAGAGTTTTCCTTTTCAGTCAACCCATTTAACAATGAAATTTAATTTTTCAATTCATTTGCAGAGGAGGATGTCTGTGTTCTTAAGCGGTTGTTCCTGTTTGTGAATTCCAAACAAAGGCGATGGCTAGTGGCTTATGCAGTTCACTAAAATCTTATCTGGAAATACTACCCATGGAAGAGTGATTCTGATTAGCTAACAGCACCATATAGGTTCATGATTGCAAGCTTTACGAATATCTGATAACAAAGTAGTAGTTGCTTCTCAAAAGGAACTCAGTGTTTGCTCTGCTGACTGAGGTTCACCCTATAAATCACTCAAGCTGTCTTCTTCAGGAATAAAATCTGCATTACATTAAGATTTACAGGGTGCTAATAAAATACTTGAGAGGTTATTTCTGATTCTTAAAATGCAGTCAAAAGAAGGCACTTAGCACTGATAAATATGTAAGTAAGAGCCCTAGGTGCTGACATTTAATAACGGCTGCAACTGACTTGAAGCAACTTGTTCTTTTCATTTAAAACAAGTAACCTTTGGCGATCAGATTCAGTTACAATAACAAGTAATAATACAAGAATGGCATGTTTTCCTTATGTTTTCATGTTTTAAAAATATCACAGAATCACAGAACATTAGGGTTTGGAAGGGACCTTGAAAAATCATCCAGGCCAATCCCCCTGCCACAGCAGGATCACCTAGACCAAGTCGCACAGGAACATGGCCAGGTGAGTTTTAAACATCTCCACATAAGGAGACTCCACACCCTCCCTTCCAGTGCTCTTTCATCCTCACCGGGAAGAAATTCCTTCTCATGTTGATATGCAACCTCCTCTGTTCCAGCACATACCCATTGCCCCCTGTCCTCTCATTAGATGACACAGAGCAGAGCCTGGCTCCATCCACCTGACACTCATCCTTCTTATATTTATGAACATTAACGAGGTCACCCCTCAGTCTCCACTTTTGCAAGCTAAAGAGACCCAACTCCCTCAGCCTTTCCTCACCATCAGTGTTTGAAAATGTACCTTGTATTTCCTCGGCTTTTGGGCAGACTGAGTTATTCAGTTCCTCCACTGTGTTCACAGATGACATTTTCTGAGCTCAAGCTCTGTTGTGCTGATCGATCTCTCACAAACAGATATTAATGTAATGTCACAGTCACACTGGCACTGAAATGAAATCTTGACGCATCGCATCCTCAAACTGTCAGATAGCTGCTCTTCTCTGTTACGAGCACCCAAAACTGAAATAGCTATCTAACCACAGCAGTATGATGGGAAGCTAATGTATGCAAGGCTATTCACAATAATTCCTGGGAAAGAAAGAAGACATCTCCTTCAGTTACAGACACAGCCTCTATCACTACAGTCCTGGTAACCAGTTATCTTTGACACAAGTACAGTCTGCAGCACAGTATGTGAAACACACAGTGGAAAGTGTAAAGAGATCAAATGATTTTACACTGGACTAGATGATCTTTTCTAACCCAAATGTTCTGCAATTCTGTGATTTGTTATTATTGTTTTAAAGGCTGGTGATTAAGAAGTAGAAATTATTACTTTAATGTCATTTTGAAGAACTCACTGAAAAGAAAGTGATGCTAGAAAAAAGCCTGAAAAACCTAACCCCTGGAATCAGCACAGCATCATTGTCTAAAGAGTAGCTATTTGAATTGAGTTTCCAGTTAGGAAAAATTACACAGAGTGCAACTGAGTGGACTGTGGCAGATAGGGATTATCCAAGCACAAAGGAAAGGTGAAAAACAAGCCAGCAGCCAGTAGCAGAAATGACAGGATAACCTTTTCAAGCTCTGCAGGCTGAAGTTTCATTAAAGGCTTAGATTCCCAGACTATTTTCAGTAGAGATGCAGGTATTCCAGCTGCAGATGTTCCACAGACAGCTCATTAGTCACACAGTGCTCAGTTCACCGGGCTCCTTCCAGCTGCCAGACTGCACTGACACACCACAAAAATAATTACAAAGCGTGTTAATTAAATTACTTCTGTCTGTAAGCTGTTTTCATTATGAGAGAGAGGTCACAGGCGTGGGACTGTCAAAGGATCTCCTCAGTGAGACAATCAAGTGTTCCTGGAACAATCTCTATTAAAAACAGAGCCCATACAGCAGAAGACTTGAGCATCACTTCTTGTTCTATTTGTTTCATATAAAGATATTGCTTGAGCCATATGCAAGCATCTACTCAGTTAATCTCTGCTTCCCTTCTGATGTAGCTGGCGTTAATTGCTCATCTCCTAACAGAGAGATCATTTCTAGCCCCTTCATTTAGTACCAGCCCAAATGAAACACAAACAAGAAGACAAAATATTCCTGTCTTACAAGAACCTTTACCACCGTAACACTCATGTTTATCACTGCATCATAAGTTTCCCATTTTCATCTTCCAATCATTCAGTGTTTGTAAAGCAGCAGGAGAGCAAATATCATGGAGAAAACAGTAAATTATTAACATTTTTAACAGACGTGTTCTTTGGTGAAACCAGCTCTAAGTAAAAGCCTAGAAAACAACTGACTTCTGGTATCAGAAGCAGCCATAGAATAAGATACAGGGTTAATCTCGATGGGATTTTCCCCTCCCACTACAATGCAAATAGGAAAGAAGACAGCTCATACAGTGAACTAAATTTTTCTTAATTAAAATCTCGAATGAATCACAGAATCACAGAACATTAGGAACTGGAAGGGACCTCAAAAGATCATCTAGTCCAATCCCCCTGCCACAGCAGGATCCCTTAGATCCAGTCACACAGGAACACGGCCAGGCGGTCCTTAAACATCTCTAGAGAAGGAGACTCCACAACCTCCTGGGCAGCCCCTTCCAGTGCTCTGTCATCCTCACCATGAAGATCTTCCTTCACATATTGATGTGGAACTTCCTGTGTTCCAGCTCACTTGTCCTATCATTAGATGACATTGAGTAGAGCTTGGTTCCATCCTCCTGACACCCAACTTTCACATATCGATGAACATTAATGTGGTCACCCCTCAGGCTCCGTTTCTCCAAGCTAAAGAGACCCAGCTCCTTCAGCCTTCAGCCTTTTGTCATCAGGGAGATGTTCCACTCCCTGCATCATCTTTGTGGCTCTGTGCTGGACTCTCTCCAGCAGTTCTGTGTCCTTCTGGAACTGAAGGGCCCAGAAGTGGTCAGGACATTCCAGATGTGGTCTCACCAGATATTAAGAAAGCTACCAAGCAGTAGACTGTTCTGTCTTAGGGAGTTAGACATTCTCCTTACATATGCTTACCATACCAAATAAGTTTGTTCTCCCATCTGTTCTCCTACATCAAGAAGTGTCAGTGCTTGTCTCTGATGCTGAATTCCCATGGCTACATCAATGCCAGCTACACTCTCTCCAGTGACCTGCCTTGTCATTTTTTGTTGCCTAGCAGCCGGTTTTTGGGATCCTGTGTTGTGTGCAAAGCATGGTGCATCAAAGCCACCATTTGAATCCCATGCCAACATCTTATGTGCAGCTGGATGAGTCACAGAACACAGGATTGGAAGGAACCTCAAAAGATCATCTAGTCTAATCCCCCTGACAGAGCAAGATCACCTCCCTACTCCTGCTTGACAGTTTCTGATCCAGACCAGGATCACAGAATCACAGAACATTAGGGATTGGAAGGGACCTCGAAAGATCATCTAGTCCAATCCCCCTGCCAGAGCAG
>JAOXOE010000874.1:30923938-30934452 GCA_028565055.1 Phoeniculus purpureus
GCCCAGGGTGGTTGTGGAGTCTCCTTCACTGGAGATATTCAAGACCCGCCTGGACGAGTTCCTGTGTGACTTGGTTTTGGTGATCCTGCTGTTGCAGGCGGATTGGACTAGATGATCTTTCGAGGTCCCTTCCAATCCGTTATGGTTCTATGATTCTATGGAAAACGACAGTGAGTAGCTGGGAGTTAATGTGCCCTAACATGACTTCTTACAAATCCATAGGATGGGGTGCGTTCGTGTATTATTGATCGTGTACAGCTGATTTAAAGTGGAACAACACGTCTTCTTTGTTGCAAAACAGGTTTTGATGACTTGTGTTTCTGGAGTTTATGCT
Source organism: Phoeniculus purpureus (assembly GCA_028565055.1). NCBI lineage: Eukaryota > Metazoa > Chordata > Aves > Bucerotiformes > Phoeniculidae > Phoeniculus > Phoeniculus purpureus. The sequence continues at coordinate 30,924,273 of JAOXOE010000874.1, forward strand.
TCTATTAAAAGTTAGGCCTGGACACATTTAAGATCAAACGTTGAGTACAGGAGAAAGTTTCTACCACCAGGTAGAAAGGCTCCAGGGGGACTTTCTTGTGACCTTCCAGTACCTGACGGGGCCTCCATGAAGGCAGGGGTAGGTCTTTTCAAGAGGGTTTGTATGGACAGGACAAGGAGCAGTGGGTTCAAGCTGGGAAAGAAGAGACTGAGGCTGGATACTAGAAATAAGTTGTTCAGTGTGAGCATGGTTGATGGCTGGAATGGGCTGCCCAGGGAGGTGGTGGGGGCTCCGTCTGTGGTATCATTTAAGGTCAGGCTTGACGAGGCTCTGAGGAACCTGCCCTAGGCAGAGTTGTCCCTGTGTAGGGAATTTGGACTGGGTGACCTCTAGAGGTCCTTTCTGACCTAGAACATTCTATGATTTTATGATCCTTGGAACAGGTTGCTTGGGTTGGTGGTGGACACCCGATCCCTTGGGACATTCAAGGTCAAGGGGGAGCAGGCTCTGAGCAATCTGCTCTAGTTAAATATGTCCCTGCTTGCTGCAGGAAGGTTGGACTGGATTAGCTTTTAAGATCCCTTCCAACCCAAACAAACCATCCTATAATTCTGATTCCATGATTGTTGTATTTTCTAACCAGTAACTTGACTTACGGTCAAGTCTCCTTTCCATTTCAAAACACAAAGTGACTCCAGTATTTCTGCTCCAGCCTGATGGTGAGGAGCCTGTTACTCTGAACCATCTCCATTTGTTATCCCAAATAAAACAGAATCATAGAATCATTCAGGTTGGAAAAGATCCCTGGGATCATCAAATCCAATCATGAATCCTACTCTAAAAGTTCACTCCTAAACCAGATCCAAGCAACTCTTAAACACACCCAGGGATGGGCACTCAACCACCACCCTGGGCAGCCCAGTCCAGTGCCTGACTACTCTCTCCATGCAGAATTTCTTCCTCATGTCCAATCTAAACCTACCCTGTTGAAGGCTGAAGTCCTTCCTTCTGGTTCTATAACTAACTCCCTGTGAGAAGAGACCAGCACCGACATCTCTACGGTGTCCTTTCAGATAGTTGTAGAGAGCGATGGGGTCTCCCCTCAGCCTCCTCTTCCTCAAACTGACCAGCACCAACTCTCTCCATCTCTCTTCATCAGACTGATTCTCCAGGCCCTTCCCCAGCTTCGTTGCCCTCCTCTGCACTCACTCCAGCCCCTCAATGTCTCCCTTGGACTGAGGTGCCTAAAACTGGATCCAGTGCTCAAGGTGCAGCCTCCCCAGTGCTGAGTCCAGGGGGACAATCACTCCTGCTGGACACACAGTTTGTGATCCAGGCCTGGATGCCATTTGCCTTCTTGGCCACCTGGGCACCCTGCTGGCTCAGATTCATCTTCCTGTCTATTAGAACCCCCAGGTCCCACACTGCTCTCCAGCCACCCTGACCGCAGTCTGTAGCTGTAGGGGATGGTTGTGACCAAGACGCAGGACCCCACCCTTGGCTCTACTGAAACGCAGACAGATACCCTCAGCCCATCGACACAGTCTGTGCAGGTCCCTCTGTACAGCCCCACTACTGACACTCCCCCCCAGCTTGGTGTCATCTGCAAACTGGCTGAGGGTGCACTCAACCTCCTCATCAAGATCATTGATAAATACGGTGAACAAGAGTGAAGTAAATAACTTAGAAAGGCTTTTTCCAGCAAGGTTGTGGTGCCTCTACAGGTGCTATCAGAGCATAAAGACCACCAGCAACATGTGCAAGAGTATTAAGTGGCCTGAGGACAACCACTGCTGCCCTCATGCAGCTGTTTGTTCCTTCTACAGGATCCATGTAGCCAAGAAGGGAAAATACACGATGGTGCCCCACTACAGGACAGGGTTGTGGTGGGTTTTCTTTTTTATTAATAAATCAGAAAAGAAACAGGAAAATGTCAGTTTAATCAAGCATTTAAGTTTTATTAATCAAGTCTAATTTTTATGAGTGCAAATAATCGCCGAAGCTGGACAAATTTGCTCTCGATTGCATCAAGAAACATAATTTTAATATTTAATGGGCTGCTGAATTTAAATGGAGAATTACCCTTACGAAACGCGCTCTTCGTAATTCGCCGTTAAATGAGAAATGAACAAATCAACATAAATCTTACATAAAGGTTATTTAACTAAGTGTTGGTACTATAAATATTTTAAATGCATTATGCACTAATTTGACAGTCACACGCTGCACTATATAAAGATATAAGTTGGGCGGAACACGTCTCTCTCCCGCAGCCTGAAAGAATTTCATACTGCAAGTGGCCGTCGGGGCTACGCTTGAAAGGGACCATCCCCATGGCAGTGGTGAACTACCCTGTGTGAGCAGTGACCCTCTGCTGAAACAGAGGTGGTCAGGCACTGGAATGGGCTGCCCAGGGTGGTGGCTGAGTCCCCCCCCGATCCCTGGATGTGTTTAAAAGTCGCTTAGTTGTGGTGTTGAGGGATCTGGCTTAGGGGTGACCTTGTAGAGCAGGGTTGATGGTTGGGCGAGATGATCCCTGGGGTCTTTTCCAGCCTGAATGATTCTGTGATTCTATGTGAAGCCCTGTGTGGCTGTTCTCATCCCAGGAGCAGTCAGAAACCCCAACGCCCTACAGACTTGTAATGTTTTGTCTGGTTTTCCTCAACCAAAGACAAAATACCAAATCAAATCCCCACCCTTGATACTTCCAGCTTTTTTTAAAAAAATTGATTTTTCTATCGTAAACCAATTGATGTCTTCATTAATTTAAATTTTGCCACAGTTTTTTCAAGCAGAATCTTCCATCTAAAATGAAATTGAAGTTCACTACACTTAGAAGCTTTTTTTTTTAATGATCTATTTTTCTGTATTTGTACCAAGATTTGCATGGCAACAAGGTTCACCTGACAGGTTGCAGTGGCTACTATAAATTTATTATTTTATTTTTTCTAATAAATTAAGTCATGTTCATTCTATAATATAACATTTTATTTTATTTTAAAATAATATTTAATCGTAGATGATTCTATGTTATTACAACATAATACAGAGTGCTATGGGCTGTGTAATTACAATACCGTGTAGTATCATATTGTCAAGTTGTATTTTATAACAAGTCTCTATTCTATAATATCAAAATTGTCTAACATCAGCTTAGTGATGTTTTTCCCATAGCAAGCTGAGATCTGAACTCACAGAATCACAGAACATCAGCGACTGGAAGGGACCTCGAAAGATCATCAAGTCCAATCCCCACTGCCACAGCAGGATCCCCTAGGTCACATCTTTTACTTCGGTTTTGTTTTGCTTTCACGCGTTTTAGTTCCACAGAGACTTTAAGGATGTCGAGATTGTGATGTGATTTTAATACATTTACCAAAATGTATTGAAAAAATTAACTGGAATTGCAATAAAATTTGTGTTTGGGAAAAAAAAATCAAATTATAAGTTATGTACAGTACATACACTGTCACCTAAAATACCGTAATATGGCTTTTTTCTCCCCCCAAAAAGTTGTCAGCTCCAAAATTCAGTGTAATTAACTGTCACAGACACAAGAGTTAAATTCTTTGGATAAAGAATTGGTTCATAAACCAAGTGTATTTTGGCCTCTCAGGGTAAAAAACTATTTGAAGAGAGGTAGTAATAGTGAAAAAAGACCATTGCACCATTGTGTCGTTGATGATGGTGTCTCATGAGGTTTTTATCCAACAATTCTAGCTTGCAGCGTTCTGTACAGTTTTCATTTTAAAATCTAAAATATTAAAATATTTGAAAATTATGTTAAATTTTAAGATAGTAATAAAATTTTTAAAAATATTTAATTGAAATAATTATTATAATTTGAAGACATTAAAATTATTTTTATTATAATTTGACAGTTAAAATATTAAAGCTAATTTTACAGTTAGAAATAGTAAAATATTTTAAGATTATGCAACACTTTAAGATAATGTTTAAAAAAATAAGATTAATAAGATTAATAAGATTAATAAGATGTTTTAAAAATTAATTATTGAACTTATTATTACAATTTGAAAATAACAACATTATTGTTTGATTGTAATTTGAGAATAAAAATACTAACATTAATTTTAAAATTAAAAATATTAAAATATTTTAAAGATGATTTTTAAGATAATAAGACAGTATTTTAAAAGTAAGATATTGAAATTATTATCAGAAATTGGAGGTATTAGCATTATTATGTGTTATTATTATTTGGAAATATAGAAATATTTAATTTTAAAATACAAAGCATTAGAAATAGTTACTGTTAAAATGAAAATGTTACAATATTAAATAAATAACGTGTGAAAACAGGTAATGTTAAAAATTGATTCTGCACAATAACCTCGCCATCGGCATCTAGCCAGGCAAGTAATGTTGAGGTGTTTTTGGTTCATCTGTGCTAGGAATGAACCATCCTGAGAGAGATCTGACATTTCAAGCGAACACTACACGCTGAAGCCTTTAGATGGAGACATACTTCAAATAAACACCCGATCTCCAGTTCGCGGTGCATTGTGTAAATACAAGAAAGAGCGGAAATCAATGAAAATATTTATTGAAAGGAATTCAGAGAAGAAGGACTGCTGCTCCTGCCATTTCTGCGTTAGAAATGACTTGGCACTGGCTGCGTTGGCAGCTGAATTTTGAGGTCATGTAGAGCTGGCGGCAGGAAAAGGGTTGCATGTTCCCGTATAATGAACTGTATTTACTGCCCCGTTGCATGTTGCCAAGAAATTTACCACACGGCAAATAAAAATCGCCGTTGACGTTACAGAACCACCCACGATCGGTAGCGTTGCGTCGCAAGGCATCCGGTAGCTGCGTTAAAGTCTCGTTTCCTGTTGAGACCCGGGGTAAATTGCAGCGTGAGCTCTTCCTAGAACCAGCTAACAAAATGCGTTCTGCAAGAAGAAATAATTGCGTTTGAGTGCCTCTGTAAAAAAATCAGGAAGTATTTCAGCAGTGAAGTAGTGATGGTTCTCGTTTTTCCCCCGCCGCCCTCTCTACTGCCGCGCGTTCAGCCTCAGCGGCGGGCTTATCACGCTAATTATTATTACATCTAGTGGTTCGGTTATCTTGATGATTGCTGCAGATGAAATACCCCAAGGTCAAAGCATTATCGTTATAAGTCAGGATCGGTTGAGTTCCGGATGTGCTGTGCTCTTAGGTCAGAATCAGCTAATTTGATTTTCATTTTCCTTTTAAATGCAGAGATACAAAAAAAATCAGTGAACATTTTAATCCAGCTGTATCTCCGGCAAAGTTTCTCCTCGACAATTGCTTGGAAGTAGCTGGCATCACGTTGTGAAAATGGGCACAGAAATTCTGCCATGACCTTACTGATGAAAGTGACAGGGGGGTTGGACTGGATGATCTTTCGAGGTCCCTTCTGATCCCTAATGATTCTATGATTCTATGATCAAGTCACACGGGAACATGGCCAGTTAGGTTTTAAATGTCCCAGAAAAGGAGACTCCACAACCTGACTGGGCAGCCCTTTCCACTTATATTTTCACTCAATTTTATATTACAGTCACCATAGAATCATTAGGGATTGGAAGGGACCTCGAAAGATCATCCAGTCCAATCCCCTTCCACAACAAGATCACCAAGACCAAGTCACACAGGAACATGGCCAGGCAGGTTTTAAACATCTCCAGAGAAGGAGACTCTACAACCACCCTGGGCAGCCCTTTCCAGTGCTCTGTCATCCTCACTGGGAAGAAGTCCCTTCTCACATTGATGTGGATCCTCCTATGTTGCAGCTCACGCCCATTGCCCCTTGTAGTATCACTAGATGACATTGAGAAGAGCCTGGGTCCATCCTCCCGACACCCACCCTTCACATTAATGAGGTCACCCCTCAGTCTCCTCTTCGCCAAGCTCAAGAGACCCAGCTCCCTCAGCCTCTCCTCTTAAGGGAGGTGCTCCTCTTCCTTGATCACCCTCATTGCTCTACACAGCACTCCCTCCACATCCCTCTTGAACTGAGGGGCCCAGAACTGGACACAACACTCCAGATGTGGTCTCACTAGTGCAGAGTAGAGGGGGAGAAGGACCTCTCTCGATCTGCAAACCACCCCCCTTCTGATCAACCCCAGGATGCCATTGGCCCTCCTGGCCACAAGAGCACACTGCTGGCTCATAGTCATCCTGCTGTCCACCAGGATCCCCTTACTAGACATAAGACTAATCATGAAGCTACCTCCACCACTTCAGTGTAGAGTTGAGTCTGCAGGCGCTTTCCGTAGACTTGGCAGCAAAACACATCATTCTGCAACTCTGTAAAGAACCAGCACAAACTCAAGGCTGTAGATACCAACACAGTGCAAACCTGAGCTCCATCCAGTTTGCTTTCTGTAAGAAAGATGGAATAAATTTGCACTTTATTGGGCTTCTGGTGAAGTTTGAACACTTATTCCTTAAAAATACATTGAATCAGAGCATGTAAACCTTGTGCCTGATTTGCACCAAGCAAAGAGCTAACAGGAAAACTCAGTTACTGGCAGTACAGACTCACAGAACATTAGGGATTGGAAGGGACCTGAGAGACCATCTAGTCCAATCCCCCTGCCACAGCAGGATCACCTAGACCAAGTCACACAGGAACATGTAGGACCTTGATATAAGTAATCATCAAATGCTCCTAGCGACTAGGAAAGTTCCCCAAATTAGTCCTTTATGCCAGTTAAAAGATGCCTCATACAACAGATGACACTGCAATACATTCCAGCCTTTTTCCTCTTAGTGAAAAGCCACCAAATATCCAAGCCTTAGGGTTTTTTTCTTTCCCTCTCTGTGTGTAATACTTTGTAAACCTTGTAATACCTTTACGTTTTCCAGAATTATGCAGAGGGTAGAGAGTTTCTCACACTAAAAGAATTTCAGATTGTGCACAAATCCCAGATGTTGTCTTGAGGACTCACTGACTCCATTGTGGTGTCTCGTGCCGGTGTTTCTGATGAGGAAAAGAGGAATGGCAGACTGGCACTATGGTATGTCCATCCTGTTTCGTAGGTGATGTTTTGTTTCACCTCAGATTTACTGAAACACAGGACTAGTGGGTCTACGATGCTCTGGCAGGGGGATTGGACTAGATGATCTTTCGAGGTCCCTTCCAATCCCTAATGTTCTGTGATGATGTTTGTAGCCACCTTCTACAGTTGACCAGCTGTGCTATTAGGTGCAGTGATGGACAAGTATCAGATGTTAAGGAGAGGCTTAGCGGCAGTGTTACAGACAAGAACGAACCTGGAGCAGGAAAGTTCAAGGAGACCGTAGAGGACGCAGACTGAGAGGCACTGTGAAAGCATAAATGAGTCCCTCAGTCTTGGTGGAGATGATGTAGTGGTTTTTTTAGCTAGCTGGGCACTGATGGTAATGGGCTGGGCTGCAGACACAGGACATGTGCGGGGAAGTAGAATTTGGCATCAGCGTCCAGCTACCAAACTGTAGGCAGCAGGGACTGACTGGAATAGCCAGTCACAAAGGAAGCGGAAATAGCCCTCTCTGCCAGCAGATAGGTTCATGTGTTTTTGTCCTCGGGAATCCTTGGGGGGAGTTGGTTGTGGAATTTGCAAAGGTTGCAGACGTTTGGCACCGGTTTAGGGCTGATGTTATAACATTCTGTTCCAGGGCTTGGGCTTGGACTGATGACTCCGCGTTACTTCATGGCAACGCCCTGGCGTTCTTCTCCTGAGGGCTCGAGTTACTCAGCGAAGTCAGCCATGCGGCCAGATAAAACTTTGCAGCGATTGTAACATGTTGTTGAGAGGTTTTTCTGGTGGTGACATTTAAATTGGCGATTTGTGGTCCCGGATTCAGTCAGCATGAAGAAACATCACCCAGAGCACTTGATCCGATATGGAATCCTGGGAGCATTCTGGTCTGTCCAAGATACTGGAAGTAAGACAGGTGAGAAGAGAGGCTGCAGGAGTAATGCCAGGATGCAAGTGCAAACCATGGAACAGATTATTTTGCAATTCTAGCACAGAAGGGCTTTGATTTCTGAGTGAAAATACCTCCAGGAGATAAGGACACGGGTGGGGCAGAGAAGAAGAAAGTTACTGAAACCGATGAGCAACAGCAGCCTAAAGTCAAGAGGTTTTGAAAAGTTTGTAAGTCAAATTCTACAGGAAATTAGAGTAAGGTGCTTAAGCATTGTTCCTCCATGTTTTGAAACAGCCTTGGGCTCAAATGACTTCTGAGATGGAGCTGGATGCATTTTTGACCGGCTGTAAAGATCTCGGTGACACAGGTGGTCCTTCCTCGCTCTCCTCTTGGAAAGTGAGTAGTGACACTGAGGTGGTACCAACCTGTTGTGATTTTGTGCACATGTTACTGTAAGCCAGCAGAGTGGTGGCGGTTATTCTGGAGACATTACTTCACTGTACATGGCCCTGATGTGTTTCCGCTTACTAAGTTCTGTATCACCGCCATCTGTTGAAGAGTCTCATTTGGGCAGCCGGTAAAACTTTGCCATTAGGTAATTACATGGAGAGGCAGCAACAGTCATTTCCCAGGTTCCTGATGCTGGAGCCCGAATATTTTACTTTATTCCCTTTCCTGCTGGGGGTAGTGGCTTACAGTCCTTGGGGAGAGGAGGGAAGAACTCCCCAGTTATTCCTCTGAACTTTGTCATAGAATTATAGAATCATTAGGGATTGGAAGGGACCTTGAAAGATCACATAGTCCAATCCTCCGGCCACAGCAGGATCACCTAGACGTCACTGAAGTCTGTGCTCTCTTGCTGGTCATGATGTTTAAGCAGATTTTGATGAGACAAGGAGAAAGGACCAGCAGGGGTTCCACAGTATTCATAGAAGATAAGGCACGCAGCACCTGCAGATCCCTGGGTTGGTTTATACAATTTTATATAATGTTCCTTCTTGCTGCTCAACACAGTTCCCACCCACTTGATGGAGGTATTTTTCTTAGCATCAGAAGGAATGGTTACGTTGATCACTGGAGGTGATGCTGTTAGAACCATCCAACGAGCACAAGACCACCTTTTAAAACAGTTTTGCAACCAAGATTTCAAGGGTATTTTCTTGCCGCTGCTAACTCCAACATTACATATTATCAACTCCCTGAAACAGCAGTTTACAACAGCAACAGCTATAAGCAGCTTCCCCAGTCCATGTGTTTAGTATGTTAATCCATCACTCAACAGTGAAGACTCAGACCATGTTTATGTTTGCCATCAGTCCTTCCACGTACCTGGCGAAGGACAGAAACCACTCCTACTGGTTCTACCATAAATCAAGGTGATGTTCTTTAGAAGTCCTTCCCAGCCTTACATTCATTCGTTAACTCAGTTTAGCTCACGCGTCTTCTAGCCATCTCAGATAAGCCACAGGTAGTTACTGGGGGGAATGAAGATGTCCACAGAGCGCGATAAATATCCGTAGTTTTTACTCCATTTTTCTTTTTCCTTGGGTTTTTTTCCTTGCGAGCATCACCCTTAGGGACCTTTGACTTCTGCCAGGACGGTAGTCTGCTCTGTGATTCATATGTGAACTTCAGAAAATATGGGCCCTTGGTGATGATTTCAGGGGTATGATGTTGCTTCCATCCTTTTACATCCATGTAATCACTGTGTCTGGACGGCTGTTAAAGAGCTCTGCATGTAACATTTACTTGGAGCAATTAGTCTTTCACAAGGCTGTCTGGCAGACTGGGGGGTTTTACCAGATGTTCTGATTTAAGTTTATTTTTTAAGATGTGCTGTTGCTCATCTTAAAAAATAAACTTATTTTAAATTGGACCAAAACAGCTTCATAAAAAAAAAACAAAACCCACCCCAATCACTGCATGAGAGGCAAATTAATCAAGTATTTTCTTACTAAATCACAGAACATCAGGGATTGAAAGGGACCTCGAAAGATCATCTAGTCCAATCCCTCTGACACAGCAGCATCACCTAGACCAAGTCACACAGGAACACATCCAGGGGGGTTTTAAACATCTCCAGTGAAGGAGACTCCACGACTCCCACTGGGCAGCCTGTTCCAGGGCTCTGTCATCCTCACTGGGAAGAAGTTCCTTCTCATATTGATGTGGAACCTCCTATGTTCCAGCTTACACCCATTTGCCCCTTGTCCTATCACTAGATGCCACTGAGCAGAGCCTGGCTCCATCCTCCTGACACCCACCCTTCACACATTTA
>JAOXOE010000874.1:30959474-30977083 GCA_028565055.1 Phoeniculus purpureus
AGGAGGTTCCACATCAATCTGAGAAGGAACTTCTTCCCAGTGAGGGTGACAGAGCACTGGAAGGGGCTGCTCAGGGAGGTTTGAAACATTTAAAACCCACCCAACCACGTTCCTGTGCGACTGGATCCTGCTGTGGCAGGGAGATTGGACTGGATGATCTTTCGAGGTCGCTTCCAGTTCCTAATGTTCTCTGATTCTGTGAAGTTCAAGGATGTGTCTTAGTGCTTGGCTTGAGACAGCTGGTCAATGGATGGACTGGTTTGTGTTGAAGGTCTTTTCCAAGTGGATGATTCTGTGATTCTATCTAGAAGTTTTGCAACCATTTTAACTGAAGAGAAGTTTAAGGAATATCTGCTATACCATTATTATGATAATTATCAGAAAGTGATTGGATACCAGCCGCTAAATTCCTTAAATGGACCCATCATTAAGTAGTTTTCATTCAGGGAATAGTTAATCTGTTTACATTTGAATTCTTTGACATGTCATTGTCTACCAGGAATTGCAGTGTGGGCTCATGATGACTTTTAAGTTATTAGAGGACACATGTGTTTTGAAAACGAAGGTGCAGGTTTGGTCTGTGGCTTCAGAGCAAGCTGAGAGGAGTGTCTGTGTGCACAGTACTTTTAGTAAACAACATTATGGGGCACCTTTTCCACTGAGCAGTTGAGGACATCTCTAGCTTGTCCAACACAGTTGTAAAGCAGCAGTGTGCTCTCGATAGGTTGCATTGGTGAGATGATTTCCTTGAGATTACGACGTAAATTTGTTGTTGGAGCATGTTCAGAGATGTTCTTGCGCTCCAGCCTGTGTTTCCAGTGCTGCTCTGTTGTTATGGTTTGAAAGATTAACCTAGGACATCAATCCTTTCACCAGTTAGTTGTTGGTGAACATGATTTCAGGATTTAATTTAGCCAGACCTATACTCATTGTTAGCAAAGAGCTTGAGAGTTGGGTACCAAACATCTAGCAACCTGATATGGAATCAACCTTCATGATGAGGTGAAAACAGCTCTCAGCTTGGGACACAACAACCTCAAGCAGTGCTCCCCCAGGTACAGGCTAGGGGAGCAGTGACTGGAGAGCTGCCTGGTGGAAAAAGACCTGAGGGTGTTGGGTGCCAGCAGAGTGCCCAGGTGACCAAGAAAGCCAAATGGCATCCTGGCCTGGACCAGGAACAGTAACCAGCAGGAGGAGGGAAGTAATGGTGGCCCTGTACTCTGCATTTGTGAGACTGCACCTTGAGTACTGGGTCCAGTTTTGGGCGTCACAGGATCAGAAGGACATTGTGGGATTGGAGCAAGGCCAAAGAAGGGCAACAAGACTGGGGAGAGGGCTGGAGAACAGGCCCTGTGAAGTGTGGCTGAGGGAACTAGGGTTATTGAGTCTAGAGAAGAGAAGGCTGAGAGGAGACCTTATTGTTCTCTACAAGTACCTCAAAGGAGGTTGCATTGAGGCTGGTGCTTCCCTCTTCTCCCAAATTGCTAATGGTAAGATGAGAGGAAATGGCTTTAAGTTGCATCAGGGGAGGTTTAGACTGGATCTCAGGAAGAAGTTCTTTGCTGAGAGAATGGTTGGGCATTGGAACAGGGGAGGTGGTAGTCTCACGTTCCTTGGAGGTGTTTAAATACCAAGTAACTAGAGCCCGTGAGGCCATGGTCTAGTGGTTAGGGAGCTGTTGGGCTGAGGGCTGGACTTGATGACCCTTGAGGTCCTTTCCAGCCAGGATGATTCTATGATTCTACGAAAATTGATCTTGTTTAACCAGGAAGACATTACCAGACAGATTTGATTAACATTCCATGTGTGCTGAATCCCTCTCAAAAGATTAGTGTAGTCTTCAGTGAGGTTGTTTAATAGCTGGCAGTGACACATCTCTGTCTATGACAGATACAATCTCTTGATTAAATGTATGCAAATTAATACACATCCATACATGAGATGAGACGAGATCCACTGCGTTGGCCAGACACATGCACAGTGCGGATGTATGGTACAAGCCCTTACAGAAGTCTTGAGTTAAGGGTGATGTCTAAGAAAATGTTTGTTATCTTTAGCTCAGTGACCTTTTCTTTTCAAAAAAAAAAAAACAAACCAGGAACAAAAATAATCCAACGTGTAGCTCAAGCTGCTGTATCAGCTTCTCCTGGTGCTATTGGGTTTTCCTGGAACTAACTGGGAGCTGCAGAGCAAAGCGGTTGTTTAAAGAAAAAAAGCCTTAAACACTCGGATAACGGTTTTGCATCCTTGTGGTTTCCTTTGCCGTGCTGATGGTTCTTTATGGGTCTGTCAGGTTCAATCAGCCGTGAGCGCGTGTGATCAGTATATCTGATAAACTTGTCAATGCCTTTTTAAAGCAGGATTCCCCAACCTATTCCATTCAGCTCTCCTCCCCCCTCTTCCCTTTTCTCATCATTTCAAGTAGAATCTTGATAAGAAGGAGATATGTCACAGGCAGCTGCGTATAGCCAGCTCAGGCTACAACTAATTTGTGCAGGAAAAAATTAAATCAGGAGGTAAATTATTTCATGATTGCTCATTCCCAACAGAGTTGGGCATCATTCTGAAGAAAATATCAAATAATTGGTTTCAGGCCATGTCAGACACAGGCAATTCCCTTCACTAATGGCTATATGAGGTAGGACTGAGCCTCAGGGGTCACCAAAGACCTGAAAATAGCTTAGCGCCAGGCGCGGCGATGGAGAGACAGAGCACATAGGAAATGAAGTGGCAATAAATGCAATCTATAGGGGAAATGCGGTGCACTCGGAGCTTAATATATTGGCTTAGAATCTGGCAGTAAGCCACGCAACAATTGTTTACCTTTTTGTCAGCATCTGCATCTGTTCTGTTTTGTAAACGGCACACTTAACTTTCAGTCCGTAAGTGCCGGAATCAATAACAACCGTTGAGGGATTTCCTTCCCTATTTTTTTTTTCCCCACATCCCGTAACAAACGCGCGCCACGAACAATGTTTGCCTTAGATTAACAAGGAGCAGACATTAACAGGGTCAAAGGGATTTGGTTGGGAACATTTTATGGCTTCTCGGGTTTGCGGTAATTGTATCTGTGTGGTTTGGATGTGTCTTGTAACCTATCCAAATTAAACTGTTTAAAAAAAAAAACCCAAACCCGTGGCGCGCGGTAATGAAGATGATTCTTTATAATTATCTTAAGTACTGTTGTATAGAAAACTGCCGGTGCCGTTCGTAATGATTTAGTTCCCCGTAACGCCGTGTATTACATCTGCTACGCGGAAATATTAAGTTGCCTCTTACGCTATGAGGAAATTAGCGATTACGCCCGGCAATACTAATTATTTAAACCTAGCAGTCCCATTAAAGAGCATCCACCGACACGCGGGTCGAGGGAACCGCGAGCAGACGTCCATAAAAATTAAATATATCGTTACTAAAGGCAGGCGAAAGAGTAATGGGGTTTATATACGGGCTCTGTTTAGGAGATCGTGCGCAGATGACTGCTGTCATAAACGCGGGATTGTTATAATAGTTATAGCATCACTTAAAAGTTAATATCGCTGAGAGCTGAGGAGCAGCACATTATTGTTAATGGAATTTATGTGTGTAACTCCCTGTGCACTGCTTTGGAAATTTACCCCTAGAAACATCCCCGTACACACGCTGACGATCGCATCAGCAGCTGGGTTCCTCTTGCTTTATTAGACTATTCCTCTTCAGGTTTTTTTGAGAAGATCTTAGTTCCGTTTATGAAAAGGCTTTGTTATTTGTACGTTAGGTTTTATGTTTAATATTAATGCTCTTCCGATTTGTCTTCCTCGCGCAGCTTTGTTGGATGGAATCCCTGACACCGCGTTCGCGTGCCCCTTGTAGAACAATGTCGTAGATCTGTCTTATATGAAATGAAGCCTTATAAATGGGGGCAGGGGAATGATATTTAATGTATTGGGAAGGTATTTTGTACTAAAATTGATTAAAAGGGTTTTAAAACCTTGGTTCCTGCTGAGGGAGAAATCCCCACTGCAATCACTGAAGAAGACAGTCATCAGGTTGCTTTCCAAGGATTCCATCGTGAGTCTCAGAAGCAGGTTCGACACGCAGCTCAGTACGCTGAGTAGAAAGGCTAATTAATCTGAGAGCAACGCCGTGGTAGTGCAGCTATTCTTGATCATCCGCAGCCAGCTCACCTATGATGCAGGGATTTCTGCACCACACTTTACTGTGTCACATCCCTGGATGGATGGAGACAACCAGAATGAGCCATTCCGAGGTTTTTTTGAAATGCGAATGCCAAGTTGTTTGAAACACACGAGGTGCTGCACTCAAGAAAAATACAAAACTCACCTTAGTCATAGGATAATTTCGTATGTTCTTATCCATTTGAGATTTTAAATGCTTCGAGGCTACATCCAAGGAAATTTGAAGCACTTTATTAAATGATTTCAACAGACACGGCTTTGAGGAAAGTACTGGTTTTGGAAGCTGCTGTAAAATCACAAGTGGGCAGATGTACATGGGTCAGTGGCATCCTGGGGTGGGTAGCAGATCAAGAGAGGTTCTCCTCCCCCTCTACTCTGCCCTGGTGAGGCAGCATCTGGAATATCGTGTCCAATTCTGGGCCCCTCAGTTCCAGAAGGACAAGGAACTGCTTGAGAGAGTCATGAAGATGATGAAGGGAGTGGAGCATCTCCCTGCTGTGGAAAGGCTGAGGGAGCTGGGTATCTTGAGCTTAGAGAAAAGGAGACTCAGGGGTGACCTCCTTAATGTTGATCAGTATGTAAAGGGTGGGTGTCAGGGGGATGGAGCCAGGCTCTACTCACGGGCACCCAATGACAGGGCAAGGGGCAATGGGTGTGGGCTGTAACACAGGAGGTTCCCCATCAATCTGAGAAGGAACTTGTTCATGGTAGGGACAACAGAGCACTGGAAGGGGCTGCCCAGGCAGTTTGTGGAATCTCCTCTGGAGACGTTTAAAACCCACCTGGCCATGTTCCTGTGGGACTTGATCTAGGGGATCCTGTTGTGTCAGGGGGATTGGACTGGAAGATCTTTCAAGGTTCCTTCCAATCCCCAATGTTCTGTGATTCTGTGATCTGTGATTTTTTATTTAGTCTTCCTCTTTCAGCCACTGTTCAAGACTGGAATATTGGTTTCTCCCAATACTGAACCGGCTACAACAATCCTTAGAATATTATCCTTCTATAATACAAATAAACCTTCATTTCTTAGCAAAGCCTACTTGAGGTGCTTGTAATTTTTTTAATTGGACATTTTGCAGT
This sequence comes from Phoeniculus purpureus, assembly GCA_028565055.1. Lineage (NCBI taxonomy): Eukaryota > Metazoa > Chordata > Aves > Bucerotiformes > Phoeniculidae > Phoeniculus > Phoeniculus purpureus. The sequence continues at coordinate 30,964,733 of JAOXOE010000874.1, forward strand.
GACGTTTCTTAGAATTGCTTGAAAAAGAAGCCATTTTTTTATTACTGTTTCATGTCAGGATTAGTAAAAATCTTAAGTATATTTACTCCATTTATTTGTGGAGAGACATGTTTCTCTCCTTGTTTGTGGAGAGTCTGGTTTCTCGTGTTCCAGGAGAAGTGCTGAGTCACGTGTTTTAATTGACTCCTGGTAGAAGGAGAGGTTTTCCATCTGGTTAAGTCAGAATTGTTCTCACTGTACCATTTCAAGACCAAAATATAAAACTAATATAAGGCAGCTTTGCTTATGAAAATTCTGAAGGCTTAAAATGTGACCAAGGGTCTAAATAGCTGTTTGAATGTGTCTTGGTAAAGTAATCGGCACAAACCAAATGTGATTTACGTTGTTTTCTGGTGAATCTTTTTGATAAGCTAAATGGGTTCTTGACAGTTGTGTTGAGGGTGCATTTCTTGAGGGCATCTTTGCAATACCTCCTCATCTTGAGTTATCAGCATCTGAGTCTAAACATTTAACCAAATACCGTCATTTGTGCAACAAGACACAAAACCCCTCTATGTTGAGTCCCCATCCCTGGATGAGTTTAGAAGATGTGGTGTCAGGGGATCTGATTTAGGGTTGAACTTGTAGAGTAGGGTTGCTGGTTGGACTCCATGATTCCAAGGGTCTTTTCCAACCTGAATGAGCCTGTGATTCTGTGTGTAACTGAGTCCTGACTATTTCAGCAGGAATTGGTTTCCTGAGTGTTACCTGTGCTCATTCTATCTAGACTCTCCCATCATCACATAATTGTTTAGGTGGGAAAAGATCTTCAAGATCATCAAGCCCAACCCATCAAGCTCCAGGTCTCCACGACTGTGAAACACAGCCAGAGGTGATTATACAACCCCCTCTCTGGGCAGTCTATTCCAAGGGTTGAGGGCCCTTTCCAGGAAGAAGTTTCTCCTTAGCACCAACATCAGCTTCCCCTGGAGCAGCTTGAGGCTGTTTCCTCTTGTCCTGTCGCTCATTACTTGTCAGTATTTTCCAGTCTGTGGAAAGTAGTAGGAAAAAAAAAGCAAGAAGTCATGGAATGATTTATGAGAATTTTGGGTTTTCAGTGAATCACCAGTTTAGTTTAGGGGAAGAGGACCCGTGACCTAGCTTATGGTGGACCTTCTGTTCTCAACTGTACAACAGCTAAGTAAACCTTTTAGAATATTTGAATATTCTAATACTAGAATATTTGAAAATGCCACTCAGTGGTTTTTTTTCCACCTGATAGTGGAACTGTTTTGGCTTAAATTTACCTCAGAACACGGATTGACTGACAAGCATGACCCATGGATTTTATATTAAGGTCTTAAAACACATTCATAAGAATTTGAATGACTAGATTAGCAATGGCCATATTTCATCCTTAGGTTGGCCAGCAGCTGAGGCTTTCCTCAACTTTGGAAACAAGTCTTCATTTGCCACTTTTTTGGTGTCATGAGGCTTGGATGGGGTCTGAACAGAAACTTGAGGTCAGTGTAGTCTGTCTTTAACACCAGGTTTAGAAGGATGGCCCATAAGCTAGGTCAGAGTGCTCATTCCTACATCCTGGAGACTCAGGAGTTAGTCTTCAACCATACGTCTGGTTGCATTTCCATATACAGCCAGACAAATGATCTCTGCTAAGATGGACTGCTTTGTTCTCCAGCAAAAGTGATTTGTCAACGTGGTCCCAACTAGTGAACTGTGCCTGACTCTTGATTACCCTGGTTACCCTCACCAGACCTGATCCTGACTCCAGGCTGTAAATTAACTTCCTGGCTTGCCCTCATGTTATATCATCAACCTGACCTTGTCAGGGGATTTGGTTGAAGCATGACTGTCATCTCTGTGTCTACCTTGTTTGCCTTGCTTAGGGAGTGTAGGACAGGGTTAAGGTTAGGAACCTGTTCTGATGGCCATACCATCCTGCTCTACTCTGTCCCTAAGGGAGCAGCCACCCTTCAGTGGTTCCAGACACTGCCTGGTTCCTAGAACTTCTTTGTTGTGTCTATGTTGACCTTACCATACATTTTTCTGGTGTGAGATTCAGCCTCTAGAACAGTTGGGAAACCATCAGGATAGGAATGGTTTTGTACAGCAGTGTTTCTGTGATTTTAGCTGTTCTGTCCCTTTTCAGAAGTTCTTCCTAGCGGGTGGCACTTTAATAGAAGGTCAGTGCATCGTGTTATCAGGGAACCCTGCAGAGGTAGTGCAGTTATACTGTTAAAACCTTCACTGAAAGGTCCTTTTAAGTTTATCAAGTTCAACTGTTGCCACAGCACTGCCAGATCACCACTAAAACATGTCACTCAGCCCCACATCTCCATGGTTTTTCAACCCCTACTTGGGATGGGGACTTCACCATTGCCCTTGGCAGCCTAGTCCAGGCCTGGACAACTTGAGGCCATTTCCTCTCATCCTGTTACTTGTTCCTGTGGAAGAGAAGCCAAGCCCCACCTCATTCCAGCCTCCTGTATTTCCAGGGAGTTGTGGAGAGCGAGTTCTCCCTTGAGGCTCCAGTTCAACATCTCCAGTTCCCTCAGTTGCTCCTCAGAACACTGGTGCTCCCAGCTCTGTTGACCTTCTCTGGACCCACTCCAGCCCTTCCATGTGCTTCTGGCAGTGACTGTGGGGGCTAAAACTGGATCAAGGTTTCAAGGTGGTGCCTCCACAATGAAGAATAACACATAGCTTTATGTGAGAGTCTGGGCTGTGAGCTGCATTCGATCTCTAAGGTTCTCCATCTTACTGCTCTAGTGCAAGATGGTTCAGTAGTCTTCTTCCTCTAGTGTCAGCAGTTCTAGAGTACTTATTGCATGGTGGTCACATCTTCCCTCCTATTTGCTAATTGCTGTCTCGTCACAGACATTAGGACAGCACTTTAAGCTGAATTGGATCACTGTGGTCTCATTGGTTCTACTTTTATAATGAGTCCCAAATCTGTTGGATTGAAGGGCTTCTGGCTTCATGCTTCGGATCTTCCTGAGTGCACTTAGGCTCCTTTCCTCTCAGAGTTGACTTCTTATTAGACACAAGTCCATGCCCTTTGTCAAAGATAGAGTTTTATTGATCTTGTATCAAATTCTTCTGTCAGCTGTGAAATTATCCCAGTGTTCTACAAGCATCTAGAAGTTCATCTGTCCTTCACAACTTTCTCTAGATGTTTGTAGAACATCTGTAGCATGAAATAGTAAGCTTTTGCTCTCAAGGTTATATCAGGGTTTGTTTGCATGTACTGCAGCGTGCGTTGTTATCATTTAGATGCGATGCTTAGCGATCTGGTCTAGCGGCGAACTTGGTAGAGTTGGGTTATTGGTTGGACTTGATGGTCTCAAGAGTCATTTCCACCCTGAAGGATTCCATGATTCTATGATATATTGAAGTATTTTGTCAACTTCTTCATGTCATTAAAAAAAGAGGGATCTTTAAACTTAGAGATCATCAGCTTTCAGCTGAAATGTACTGTGAATCATCATGGAAAGTAAACACGAAGGGGTTTACTCTTATGTGAGTTTGATGATATATTCACTCTCTATAACTAACTGAAAGGACATTGGTGCTGCTCTCTTCTCACAAGCAATTCAATCCCTAGTGATTCTATGATAATTAGTGATAGAACAAGAGGGAATGGGTTCAAGGTGCAATGGGGTAGGTTTAGACTTGATATTAGGAAGAATTTTTCCATGGAAAGGGTGGTCAGGCACTGGAGTGGGCTTCCTAGGGAGGTGGTTGAGTCACCATCTCTGGATGTGTTTAGAGACTGTTTGGATGAGGTTTTGAGAGATGTAGTTTAAGGGTAAACTTGTAAGGTAAGTAGATGGTTGGACTCTATGATCTCAGGGGTCTTTTCCAAACTGAAGGATTCTATGAATTTGCTGCATTTTAAGGTAAAGGACAAGAATTCTCTGAATAACAGAATGTGGGTTTTTTGGGGTTTTTTTGTTGTTGTTTTGTAAGTTTAAGATTTAAAATCGTAAATCTGGTGATACAGATATTATTTACTGGTTATTCCAGGAGGAAAGACACTAAAGGAGGCAATTAAGCATAGCACTTTCTATTGCCATTCTTCGACATGCAAGGGACTAGCATGGATCATGTATTTGGGGCTTTGAGTAAATTCAGATGTGGATGCGAAACTCGCAGTTCCATGTCTAAGGCTGCACAAAACTGGAATAGCAAATCAGGAAATTTGTATTCAGAGCTCAGCGCTGCGACTTATATCTGTGACTATTTGAAAGTGATTTGTGAGTAACCTAAAAAAAGTTCTACATGTAGGAACTTTGAGGAAAAAGGGAGGTACTGAGCACTTCGAAATTGCAAAGGTAAGAGAGATTTCACTGAATCACAGAACATTAGGGGTTGGAAGGGACCTCGAAAGATCTAGTCCAATCCCGCTGACACAGCAGGATCACCCAGATCCAAGTTGCACGGAACATGGCCAGGCAGGTTTGAAATCACAGTATCACAGTATCACTATTACCAAGGCTGGAAGAGACCTCATAGATCATCAAGTCCAACCCATTACCACAGAACTCAAGGCTAGACCATGGTACCAAGTGCCACGTCCAATTCTGCCTTGAACAGCTCCAGGGACGGCAACTCCACCACCTCCCTGGACAGGCCATTCCAGTGGCCAATGACTCTCTCACTGAAGAATGTCTCCAGAGAAGGAGACTTCACAACTCCTCTGGGTAGCCCCTTCCAGTGCTCTGTCACCCTCACCATGATTCCTTCTCAGATTGATGTGGAACCTCCTGTGTTCCACCTCACACCCATTGCCCCTTGCCGTGTCATTGGGTGCCACTGAGCAGAACCTGGCTCCATCCTCCTGACACCCACCCTTCACATATTTATCAACATTCATGTTGTTTTCATCTTTCAGAGCTTCCCTTTCAAACTACTCTGCTTCTCAGTCACTTTCTACATGAACTGATGTTACATCTGCAGCGCAACCGCACAGGAACATGGTATCAGCTCACCACGGTTTGCATGGAAGTGCAGATTTGTTATGTTTAAAGAAATTAAAATACTCAAAACCATGTGGTTCGGTGATGCTGAATTGGAAACAGCTCGAAGCCTTTTGTAGTCTGACTGCTCAAATCAAGAGTTCTCCGGCTGATGTGACATGATTCTGTGTTGTGATTACTAGCGTTAACCTTTCAAAACAAAACGTTTGGTTTCTTCTTTTCACTACCAAACGCTTATAGGTGTAATACTTGCTGATATTTGTTCACTGACAGTCTCACTTGTTTTCAAACCCCACGTATTTAAAGTTGTGGAACGTTAGATTGATGTTTCTTTTCACTCAAATGTCATATTCATCAGCTGTATTGTGCTGGCAGATTGTTAAACAGACAAGGTGACTTGCAGAGTGACAGTGTAGTGATGTGATGTCCCAAACCATTAACATGCCGTAATGACGTGGGGGTTTTTTTTTCCTTTTGTTCAATCAAGTTTTTTTAATGTACAACACCAGCTTTCTGAGTAGATCTGTTGCTTTGAGGAAATCCTAGCTAATGGATAACAGAACCTGGAATTCGGTTGTGACAGAGCACTGGAAGGGGCTGCCCAGGGGTGTTGTGGAGTCTCCTTCTCTGGAGATGCTTCAAACCCACTTGGCCATGTTCCTGTGCGACTTGATTGAGGGGGTCCTGCTGTGGCAGGGCAATTGGACTGGATGATCTTTGGACGTCCTTTCTCATCCCTAATGTTCTGTGATTCTGTGACTTCCCAGAGAGTGAGAAATGCTGAACATGTGAGAACATCTAACGTAGCACCGTTTTATGATGAGGTGAAGATACTACTGCTGTGACAAAAATGGGATTAAGTGAGATGTTAGTCTTTCCTAACACAATCGGTGTTTCAGGATCATTTTGTAAGCTGGCAGGGGGATTGGATTAGATGATCTTTCGAGGTCCTTCCAATCCCTAATGTTCTGTGCTTCTGTGGTGAAAGGTGTTTTATGGTTTTATTTGAACAGCCTCCCAAGAATGCCACAAAAAAGGAAGGAACTTCTGCCTGACGTTGTATCAGCTCAAATGTCTTTCTCAACTTATCAAACTCTTCTTGCTGATGGAAGAAAAGATCGAGGAGCTGTCTGCAGAAGTTCTGCTTGTGCCTTCGTTTACAGAGAGGAATAAGAAGAATGTTCAAGGTAATGAATGCTTTTCTTTATTTATTCATTCTACGTTAGGCAAAAGCATAATTTATATTCTCTGTATTAGTTACATTAATAATTAACATAAATTCTTTTCTATAATAATTACATTAATGACAATAATTAATAATACTAAATAGAGAAGCATATTGTAAACATTATATTAGAATCAACCATATGCACTGGAATTCTAAGTATGAAGATCTACATCTGAGCACAGTGACTCGTGGAAAAGAACTAACAGTTGTGATGTAGGTGAGTTACTGATGTAGGATAGTTATGAAAAACTACCAAAGACTGTACTGTAAAGTCTTCTGTTCAGTGATCTTGGTTTCATATAGGGCAGAAAACCAAGACATGGAGTCTGAGTTCTTACAGACTGTAACTGTTTGTGAATTAGCTCTTGAAAACTGCCTTTTCCAAGAAACTCACTCACTTGAACATCAGTTTAATTGGTCTCACTATGCTACCAACCAACAGTTCTAGTACATAATCCTGCTTTAACCTGTAGTTCTTACAGAGAATTACTATGATGCTTCTCCCAATGAGCCTCAGCATCAGTGGCTCTACATCAGAAACTGCTTCACAATCAAGTTTCCATGTCCTTTAGATTCCACACTCAGTCTCTTTTTCATCTAATTGTGTGTGTCACACAAGCAGAACCTGGTGTCTCAAAAATTCAGATGCATAATTCCTTCCAGGTCACATTGTGCTCATAAATCTTCTTATGCTCTGCCTCTCCTGCCAGTGGAGAGACTCCAGTTCACCAGAGAGTGAGTTGGTTTCAGGGGCTTTGATTATTTCACAGGAAAGGATCAGACCAGAAATGAGGCCAGGCTGCTCAGGGAGAGGGGATAGGTGGAGTCAAGTACTCAAGATCTCTGTAGCCAAGCTTCAGGCTGAGAAGAAAACTGTTTTGGGAATGTGGTCTTGGAATATTGAATTGATGAAAAATAATAATAGTAAAAAGAAAGATTCTGAGGCACACGTTTTGATTTTGAATTCTTCACCTAAGATACTGAAATAAATGTAGGTTGACCTGTGTATTTTTTAAATAAAATTTACATTCCTGTTCCATTTTGCTGTTGGTTGCAATGTATTTCTGCCTCCTTTAACTTTTTGGGTTTACTTATTCTCGAGAAATGCTAAGCTGTTGTATGACAAGGTTTATGCTTTATGACCTTGATCCCACTAAGAGGTGTAAGAGTGAACTTCTCTCAGGGATAATGTGGAGAATCACAGAATCATTGGAGTCGCAATCTCAAGAGATCATCAAGTCCAGCTACCCCACCAAAGTAGGGCTGCCTAAAGCACAGTGCACAGAGTATCTCCAGAGCAAGAGACTCCACAGCCTCTCTGGGCAGCCTGTGCTAGGACTTTGGGACTCACACTGGAAAGTTTGTCCTTATTTCTAAGCGAAACTTCATGTATTCCACCTTGTGCCCAATGCTCCTGGCCCTGCCACTGGGCACAACTGTGAACAGTCTGGTTCCATCCTTCCTACAGCCACCCTGCAGGTATTTATGGGGGTGAATGAGTTCTCCTCTCAGTCTTCTCCAGGCTAAACAGTCCCAGCTCTCTCAGCTTTTCCTCGTAAGAGAGATGCACCCAACCTCAGTCATCTTTGTTGACTCTCCAGTCTCTCTTGAACTGGGGAGCCCAGAACTGGACACAGTACTCCAGATGTGGCCTCACCAGGGCAGAGTAGAGGGGCAGGATGACCTCTCAAAACTTACTTGCCAAACTCTTCTTAACGCACCCCAGAATGCCGCTGGCCTTCTTGGCAACCAGGGCACACTTGTTGGCTCATGGTCAGCTTAGCGTCCACCAGTACTTCAAGATCTTAGATTCAGTAAGGATAGTTTTGAATATTCATTTTGTTTGTATGTTCTGTTATAAAATGTAAAAAAATGTAAAAACTCTTGAGTGGGAAATTTATTTGAAACATTTAACTGATTAATCTCTAAGATCTGATCTCCAGTAACTCAGGGAACTCGGCAAGTTCAGTGTTAACAAGGAGTGTTTTACTTCCTGGGAGGTGTGTTTGAGACTTTATCTTGCAGGTTTCCTCTTCAAATTTAATTGAGTTCACGACTGGTCCTCAAAGATCCATCAATCCCTCTTCTTTGAGGAGTATTCTATAAGAGTAATCTTGTCCCTAGCAGTTGGTCCTCAGATTGTTCCTCTACTTAATCAAATCTGGATGGAATGGCTTATGAGATCTTCTTGCAATAAGTCTTCAGTGTAGAAGAAATCATAAAATTAGTTGAAAACTTCACCTGAAACAGAGGTGAAGTTAATCTTTTACAGATAATGTGAGGGAAGTCTTGTGATGTACCTTCATTTTTAGTGCTGCTCCTCCAGTCAGGTGGGTTTACTCACAAGACTTTGGTCAGTTGTACCTGGATGATACGTGAAGAGAAACACGACCGGAGAAACTTGTCTGAATAGAACAAAGGTTTATCTGTGTTGCTTTTACTTTATATAATCAGAAATCTCAGTTGTAGTGACGAAGCGAAAGGTGACTTGGTGGGGGAGAATGAGAGCTACGTTCCCAGTAGTTCCAGGTTCTGTTCAGGACCAAAAGGGATTTGACATTTTCTCTGTTAATGCCCTATGCTGGGATGGTAATCGTCTTTTTTCCCACCGATGAAGGCTGGGTTTTGATGAGAAGGATTGATTAGAATACTTGCTCTGTTTTCCTCAGGACACGTTATAGGTGACTAGAAAATATAACTGCCATCTTCTGAAATTATTTGGAAGCCTTCTTAAGAAACATGGTGTTGAGTTATAACAGCACCTAGAGTGCAAGACTGTCTGAAGCAGCTTTATGTTGGCTCAGCTTTAGATTAACTGGTTAAATTAACTGGTCTCAGCTTTACAAAGCAGCACGAGCTGCAGATCCAGCCTAAGAAACAGGTTAGCCCTGTTGAACTGTGAGCTGCTGTTGCTCGGCAGTTACCCGTAGTCTCTTTCACAGGTTTGAAAGTGGGTTGGGTGAACCCAAACTACCCTGCAGGCACTGCAGAGTAGATGTTTCTGAAGCACCAGTCCTCTGCAAGTGGTACTGCTGGTAAATTAAGGGAGGCTGGCCAATTCCTAAACGGTAGGCTAATATCCAAATGAGCGAAAGTTTCCCGAGGCATCACGTAGATTGGAACCTTGCGCTCGCTTCCTTTTCTTTTTTGGTTGCTGTTATTCACGGGAGCCTTTTTATCTACTGGACTCACGCAGAGATGCGACAAAAATAATGCCTTTTCCTGTCGGGTGTTGCGTTTACGCTGCTTCAACCGCAGTTTTAGTTGATTTTTGTTCAGCATATCCCATGGTACCTCCGTCTTGATATATAGAACATGTGTAAAGTTCCATCAGAAACAAAGTGGTTCTTTGGATGGTTCTTCTTTTTAAATGTTTTTTCTGTCCCAAAGATGGCATCTGAGTTTTATCTAAACCAGACGGTTTCTTGGCCCTCATTTTTTCCCTAAACCCAGCGATGACAAAGAGCAATGGCTGCATAAATTGGATGTAAGAAGAACACTTAGGGTTTATCACAGAAGAATCAAAGATTTCATATCTTCTGACAGATTGTTTGTACTCTTAGGGGGTCTTAAGAGGGGTCAAATGGCTTCTAAGAGTTCCTTAGCTAGATGGTTAAGGGATTGTATTAGGGAGGCGTATGTAGTTAAGGGTAAAGAGGCTCCCAGGGTTTGTAAAGCTCATTACACTAGGACTATAGCTGCTTCTTGGGCGGAGAGGTCGAAGGCTTCCACATTGGAAATTTGCAAGGTGGCCACCTGGGCTTCTCTTCATACTTTTTCATTGCATTATCTCTTGGATGTAGTCTCTTCTGCGGATTCTGCTTTTGGTAGGAGGTTGCTTGTGAACCAAAAAAAGAACAGTGAAGAAAAGAAAGACGTGTAGTTCACAGTTCTAGCTGGCAACAAGACAAGTTTCTTTGCAGTGCGCACAATGGAATCCTATGAAGACCAATTTAGGCGGTTGAAAATAGATGTTAGAGGGAAGTACTGCCTACCAGTGTTCTGTGATGGTAACCCCATGGCAGACAATAGCACCAAAGGAAACAGTGAACCAGAGTGAACTCTGTAGGGAGACGGATGTAGAGAGGTTTTTTAGGTGATATGGATAGTTCTCTGAGTTCAGTTTGAGAGTTCTCTATCCGATATCTCCTGGAATATATTCAGAATCCTCATTTTCCCCAATCATTTTGCAAATATTGGAAAAAAAAATTTCTATGAGTTGCATTTTCCAGTCTAAGTTCTGTTCCTTGTTCTTCATCCAGTTCTTCCTGACTTTATTTTTGGACTTTCCTGTACCAAACCCTTTACTTTGAACGTACTCCTCAATGGGCAGTATCACAGAATCACGCAATCAAAGAACATTAGGGATTGGAAGGGACCTTGAAAGATCACCCGGTCCAATCCCCCTGCCACAGCAGGATCCCCTAAATCCAGTCACATAGAACATGTCCAGATGGGTTTTAAACATCTCCAGAGAAGGAGACTCCACAACACCCCTAGGGCACCCCCTTTCAGGGCTCTGTCACCCTCACTGGGAAGAAGTTCCTTCTCATATTGGTGTGGAACCTCCTGTGTTCCAGCTCACACCCAGTAAACAGTATGTTCTTGCCAAGCTTTGAACCAGATTTGAAATTATATTTGTCTTATAGGCACAATTAAGAAAAACTTGTATAAACACACTTTGTCTACTACTAGTGCTGTGCTCAAGCTTTCTCTGAAGTGACATAAAATAAAGAAATCATTGAAAACTCGTAGATAAATAAATTATAATGTGATTTGTTCATCCCTGAACTTATGGACAAGACTGCAGCTCTGCCTTTGTGAGGAACAGCATCCAAGTTTTCCACGAGGAGTTTATTCCCGGTGTTGCGTAACCTGACTTGGTTCTACCACAAGTAGAAAATTAGAGTAACCACCTCCTACTTTTTCCTGGCTAGTTGTTTAACCCTTTCATTGTAAGTAACTGGTCATGACTACTGTGAGGAGGTAGTCAACCTCTCTGTGTACATACAGTGGAAATTCCTGAGGTGTTCTCACATACTGAGTGTGGGGTTGTTCTCTTTGAAGGGATTTGGAATGCTCAGCTGCAATCAAGGGTTAAGGGGGAGATTTTGGTTTAGAATTCTGCCAAATTGCATTCTTCTTTAAGGCAGGATTCTCTTCCCTTTGGCTTTTCAGAAGCCTCTCGTTGAGGCTTTCAAGAAATCAAAACCCATCTAACATACTTTCATCTGTCTCTCACTTTTTTTGCGTCCATTCCAGTGAGAAAGGTGAACTTTGGACAGATCAGATAATGAGCACCAAGAAAAGCTTTTTCCACTTTGAAAACACCGCGGGCAAAGTTGTCAGGCCCTTAGGTTTGCAAGCTTTGCCTCAGGGGACTGGAAGGATTCACAAAGGTCTCTCCCTCAGAGTATAAGAAGAAATTCTTTATATCCATTCCTGGAAAAAGCGGTGAATGGAGCATGGAATCAAATCTATGAGTTGCATCCTCTCAGTAGACCTTGAAGTGGCAAAGATTCAAGAGAGAAAGAAAAGTGTGTTTTCTGCCTTGTTCTCAAAGCAAGATATTCAAACTTCTTTTAAGAAATACTTTAGCAGATCAAGCCAAAGTGAAGATGGAATTTACCCTGTGAGGGAGTTTGAGTTCAGATCCAAGTTTTCCTATCTTTGTGTTATTACTTTTTGCTCCGTATGATACAACAAATTACTGAAGAGAGAAAGGAGGAGGATTTTCAATCTACAGCTACTCAAATGTTTTGATTTTTATTATGCTTATTTATATTTTTGAGGGAGCGGTAATGTCTCAGCTTCTTTCTGCAGTACATATTATTTCCAGTACAGTTTAAATAGCATCATAGAATCATTAGGGATTGGAAGGGACCACAAAAGATCATCCACTCCAACCCCCCTGCCACAGCAGGATCACCTAGACCAAGTTACACAGGAACACATCCATATTGTTTTATAGAACTTCTAAGCATCTGCAAAACAAGCTTTAAGATGAAAGTGCCTTCCCCACCATAAGTCACTATAGAATCAGTCAGGGCTGGAAGGGACCACAGAGTCATCCAGTTCCAACCCCCCTGCCATGGGCAGGGACACCCCACCCTAGATCAGGCTGGCCAGAGCCTCATCCAGCCT
>JAOXOE010000874.1:31047666-31074753 GCA_028565055.1 Phoeniculus purpureus
GCTAGATAATAGGATAAAGATTGGACTCGATGACCCTGGAGGTCCTTTCCAGCCATGATGATTCTGTGATTCTGTGATTCTGAGGCGTCAGTAAGTGTACTTATGCATGTGGTCTGTATCTCTTGAAGAGTAATAAAGCGTGTACTGAAAGAGCATCTCCCCACTGGAACATAACATTAAATATCATCGCATAAAATCTGATCAACAGAATTGTGTATCAGTCCCCTGTACTGGGCACTAGTGAGGCCTCACCTTGAGTACTGGGGTCACTTTTGGGCACCTAAATAGAAGAAGGACATTGAGGGGCTGCAGCAGGTCCAGAGAAGGGCAGCAGGGCTGGGGAAAGGGTCTGGTGAGCAAACCTTGTGAAGAGCAGCAGAGGGAGCTGATGCTGGTTAGTCTGGAGAAAAGGAGGCTGAGGGGAGACATTCTTGCTGTCTGCAACTGACTGACAGGAGGGTGGGGAGAGGTGGTGTCATTCTCTTCGCTCAATGAACAAGGGACAGGACAAGAGGAAATGGCCTCAGGCTGCCTCAGGGGAAGGTGAGGTTGGCCCTGATGAGAAACTTCTTCCTGGAAGGGGTCCTCGGGCCTTGGGACAGGCTGTCCAGGGAGGCAGTTGAGTTGCCAACCATGTACATGTTTCACAGTTGTGGAGATCTGGAGGTCAGGGACAGAGTTCAGCAGTGGCCCTGGGGGCAGTTGAGTTCATGGTTGGACTTGATGAGCTTGAAGGCCTTTTCCAACCTAAACCATTCTGCTTCTGTTTTGGCAAATCAGGCTACAGTGTTTTCAGGTGGCAGCTGTATTGTCCCACCTTGTCCTGTCACCTCAGTTGTACCAGGTAGGGAACCAAGTCTGAGAAGTGGAAAGTTAAAAAGTCTACTTTTTAGAAAAAAATAAAAAGTGGTGGGTAAGAAGAGTACATTTAACTTGGCTAAAGTCCCTGTCCTGGTTTAGCTCAGATCTGATTCCCTGAGTCGGTTTGCTGTGCACAGTTCTGTTGGCACAGCTGAGGGGGCGGCATGGGCAGGGGGTGGGACCACTTAAGTCGTTTTGCAGAGACGTGGTTGGGAATATGTCGTTTGATCCTGAGACCTGGGGGCAGCAGCAGTCTTTGTTCTGTGTTTGTTCTCTGTGGCACAGTGGGGTACTTGTTATCTGTCTGGATGAAGTCGAGCACAGCGTTCCCTCAGGTCAGAGTTAACGTTTCTCAGCATAAGAAATTGTCCTCAATTTTCAGAAATTTCAAGCATGTTCTGGTAATGGCAGTGTGAAAGCTTCTAGTTCTCTCACTTGGTGTTACATCTATTGTGGTAATGAAAGTTTTATTTCCCTCAAGATATGCAGTAGGTGCTTAACCATCACGCTGTGTGAGATTTTGGTTTGTAGCAAACCCCAGCTACTATCCCGACTCACACTTTATTCCTTAAGACATAAATTTCTTCTGGTGGTGACTCAGACGGTGACATTTTTGGCACAGAGTGCCATTTGTTCTCCATTGTTGCTCTTTCGAAATAGGTTCTATCTCTTGATTTCTGGCATTATGTTAGTGTGAATCATCCCACCAGCTTCACTCGTATCAGAGAGGTTGAATGTTCATTCTTGCAGGAGGGCTTGGAGCTCTTGTTCATTATCCTCCCAGAATCGTTCTGTGGGCAATTAAAAGGTTTCTTTAAAAAAATTTTGTCTTTTCTTTCTTTGTTCCATTCTGTTCTCCTTGTCTTTCTTTCTGGTGAATACGTAGGTAGTCATAAAGATCAGGATGACTCTCTAAGGAGTTACTGCGAGAGGACCACACCAGAATAACCAGAAGTTCTTGCCTGTATGAGGTTGTTGGTTGAGGAAGGAGCAGAGGAATGGAAATATGCTGAGATGGGAAGTTCAGGTTCTTACTGAAACCAACCCATACCTGCTCTTCTTGGAATGTTCAAGGCCAGGATGGATGGGGCGGTTGGGCAGCCTGGTCTGGTGAAAGGTGTCCCTGCCCATGGCAAGGGATTGGAACTAGGTGATCTCTAAGGTCACTTCAAACCTAAACCAGGCTATGATTCTATGAAATTGACTTTATCTGTTCGATAGGTGTGTAGGATAACTGGTAAAGAACTTCAAATGTTTTACTTTGTGAGAAAGGCTGGTAGATAAACTCTTGCCAAAAATTTACCATGGGGGTGGTCAAAACTCCTTTAAACATTAAAGTTATGGTTGGCATTGGGTTGACAGTTGGACTCCATGATCTTGGAGGTCTCTTCCAACCTTGATCCTTTGATTCAAATGTGGGAGTGGGGCCCAGAGAAGTTCTGGAATTGCTGTCATCATACATGCTTAGAACTTGACTAGACAAATACCTGAATCACATGTTCTACCAAGACTTGCTTTGTGAGAAGACTGGACAAGATGACATCCAAATGTCTCTTCCAGTATATGTGATGCTGTGGTGTCTCTGTGTTGTCTCTGTGTTTTGGCTAACAAACACTTGGACAAGATCTACTTTTGTGTCAGGTTTCAACTTTAGTTTTAGTATGTAAAAATATCCAGTGATTCTACCTGTACAAGACATGCTCTAGGAGAACTTGCTGTGCCACTGGGGTTGGACTAGATGATCTCCACAGGTTCCTTCTAACCCCTGCTGTTCCATTCCATGATTTGACATTGATGTTTTTGTTGTTTGGACATACCAGCACCTCAGAACAACTGAGCTTACTTGTTCCACCACTGGTCTATGGTGAACAGTGGAAGTGGGTGGTGGGGAGTTTGATCTGAGGTCCTTCTCTATTGGCAGGATGAATGAAACCAGGGGAGTGGAGTAGAATGGATGAGGGGAAGTCTGTAGTGAGGAGCTGTCAGTGTCTCTGAAAGCACTTGAAATGAAAGACTGAACAAGGATAGCTTGTGGAGAGACTATAATGGCAGTGAAAGCTCTCAGGGTGGGATGAGGCCAAGTAAAACTTGGAGCTTGTGAGAAAAATAGGAAAGGATGATTGAGAGGCACTTAAACTTGGGGGGAGGGGTAATTCGTGGTGGGAGAAATGTTAAGATTTTACTTAAAGCTGAAGAGAGGAAGGTCAGACAGAAATATCTATAGCTCCTTATCAAGTGAGCATCTGCATTCTACATTTTGATGAAGGCAGAAGTGCCATGTTAAAAACCAAATGTGGTGGTGCCCTTCTGTATTGGCTTTGCTACCAGGTTTGGTAGCAGTGGGCTACAGCAATGGCTCCTGTGAGAAGGTCCTAGAAGCATTCCCCATGTCTGATAGAGCCAGTGGCTCCAAAATGGACCTACCACTGGCCAATGGCTAGACTATTGTGGACAGTGGGACAACCTCTGGGATAGCATGTTTAAGAAGCAGGGAGTTGAGTGGAGAGGACCAAATGAGGACAAGTGGAGTAGAGCTCTGCCTCGGGAGAAGAATAGCCCCCTGCACCAGTATGGGTCAGGGTCACCTTCTGGGAAGCAGCTCTGCAGAAAGGATTTGGTAGTGTTGGTGGACAACAAGTTCACCATGAGCCAGCAAGAAGACCACATGAAGATCCTTGGGGACAGGAGTCCGCAATGGAGCAGGATTGCTGGCAAGATCTTAGACTTTGTGGTGGACCCACGATGGAGCATCTGTTCCTGAAGGACCTCACCCCTTGGGAGGGACTCACATTGGGTCAGTTAATGAAGAGCCACAGTCTATGGGAAGGGCTCATTTTAGAGAACTGTCTTTAGTGAAAGGAGCCCCACGCTAGAGCAGGGGAAGAATGTGAGGAGTTCTGAGGAGGAAGGAGTATCAGAGACAACATGTGATGGGCTGGCCACAACCTCCATTCCCTGTCCAGCTGGGAAGCAGCTTTGGTGGGCAAGAGTCAACCCACTACACCTTTATCCTATCAGTGACTTGGATGACAGTGAGAGCACCTTTATTAATTTTACAAAGCAGCCAGGGAGAGGATTCTGTGAAGAACAAATATAAAATTTCAGGTGGTTTAGAAAAATTAAAGAATCTAAAAGAAATAATCTCTTTTAAAAGTAGAAATGCGGAGTGTTGTGCTCAATTGAGACAGCTCCCCACATAAATACCAAATACCAATAATGGCAGAGAGAAGAATCCCAAATGTTTAGGTGAATCATCATCTGGAATATGCATCAGGATATGCTGTTGCAGTAAGGATAATTGTTCTTGTGGGATATATAGTTAGAAGGGACATATGTAAACAAGGCACTTTCACTCCAAGTTGCTTTGGTTCGTTGGTTTTAGGGGTCATGTTTAGGGGATCATTTGAGTCCATGGGAGAGTCTTCCGGGGGAAGCAACAAGAAATTGTCACAAGTCCAGAAAAACCCCACGCAATGTGGAAAAAATGTGCCCAGACTGGAGGAGACTAAGACAGATGTGAAAGTGGTGTCCAGGTAGGGGAAAGAATGCCATGAAGAGCAAGGGCAAAAAAACCTCCTAAGGGTTGTATTTGCTATGGCAAACATTAGGAGTTTTCACTTGAAAAGGGCGGCTTAACATGGGAAGTTTTCTGTTTACAGCCTAAATACTCATACTGTCAAACAGGATAGTTTAGGGTTACTGGGGGTTGCATTTTCTCTGGAGAAACTCTGCCCTGGTGAGACCACATCTGGAATAATGTGTCCAGTTATGGGCCCCTGAGTTCAAGAAGGATACAGCTGCTGGAGAGAGTCCAGCACAGAGCCACAAAGATGAGGAAGTGAGTGGAGCATCTCCTTGATGAGGCAAGGCTGAGAGAGTTGGGTCTCTTTAGCTTGGTAAAAAAGAGACTGAGGGGTGACCTCATTAATTTTTATAAATATGTCAAGGGTGGGTGTCAGGAGGATGGAGCCAGGCTCTGCTGAGTGGCATCTAATGATAGGACAAGGGGCAATGGGTGTCAGCTGGAACAGAGGAGGTTCCACATCAATCTGAGAAGGAACTTCTTCCCAATGAGAGTGGCAGAGCACTGGAACGGGGTGGCCCAGGGAGGTTGTGGAGTCTTCTCTGGAGATGTTTAAAACCCACCTGGATATGTTCCTGTGTGGCTTGATCTGAGGGATCCTGCTGTGTCAGGGGGATTGGACTAGATGATCTTTCAAGGTCACTTCCAATCCCTAATGTTCTGTGATTCTGGGTTAAGTTTCCCCTTCCATTCCTCAGGACCATCAACCACGGCTGGTGGAACCAGACAAAACTGACAGTTTTGGTATTCATTGGGACACAAGACGAGGCTCAAGGCTGACCATGGACTTATCTTTAGGGAGGTTATGGCATACAGTGTAGGCAGGGCTGTACTGGGTTGAAACTTGGATATTACCTGTCATTAACTTAAAAGATGTAGAGGAGAATGAGAAGACTAGTACTCATGGAAGTGTTGGATTGAAGGTTGGGCTTCACTACCTTAGAGGCCCTTTCCAACCTTTATGATTCTGTGACTTCCTTTATCTTTGTTTTTATTTTCTCTGCATTGTTTTTTTTGTGTGAAACTGGAGTTTATTGTGTTTATGCTGAACCAAGTTTGTCCAACCTTAATTTTTGTATCTCCTGGTACGTGAAGACCTGATGATGTTTCAGTAGTGAGGAAGGCACACAAGTTGTGTGCTGTCACCTGTGGAAACCCAATTCAGACATTTTTTAAGGTTTTATTCATCTGCAGGGTGATTTTAATGCACTTAAAATAATAGTTGCCAATAGAATGAGTAATATCCAGTGTTTTCAGCCTTCACAAATTTGTCATGACTGTGGCCCTGATGGTTTTGACAGCTGCATTACAATAAATTTTGTGTGTTTCACCAAAAAAAAGGAACAATCAGAATCAGAAAGAAATTACTAAGAACACAAAACTGAAACCCCTGAGATCATGAGCTCTTAATTCTCGCTCAGCCACACACTCCTCATAATGATTCTCATATCCCTTGTTAGAAGCTGTTTATTGCTGTTGTGGGAGTTAACAAATGTATTTAAAATATATGTGCACACACACGTACTTTTTGCATATTTATTTGCCCTGTACTTCTGTTTTCTCCTGTCTTCACAGAATGACACTATGGTTAGTGATGGCAGGGCCTTCTTCATATTATATAGTTCAGCCCCAGTGCCCAGAGAAGTTACTCATGGCTGTGTTTAGTAAGTTTTGAGTATTTCCAAGGACAGAGAGTATAACTTCTCTGAGTTCCTATTCCAGACTGTTAAACCTTAAATAAATTTTTCTGATGTTCAGATGTCTAGTTGTGCCAGTTGCCTGTTACCTTCTCACCACTGGGAAGTATCTGGCTTAATGGCCTTTCCTCTCTTTATTAAACATGAAATAGTTATTGAAAAGACCTCCCCACCCAACCCTGAGCCTTCTCTTCCACATGCTGAAGTGTCCTTGCTCACTCAGCTTCTCCTCAGATGTGAGATCCTTCAAGCCCTTGAGTGTTTTTGCAACCACGCACCAGTTTCTCTCCAGCTTGTCTGTGTTTGTCATACTGGCGAATCTGGAACTGGGCAGATGCAGAACTCCAGATGTGTCTCAGCTGTGCAGAGCAGAGAAGGGTCACATCCTTCAATGGTCAGGCAGTGGTTTTCGTAAAGAAGCCCAGGACATCATTGCTGAGATACTGTTCACTAATTTGATTCTTCAGATCTCATTCTGAGCAACAAAACAGTCTAGGAAATGTTTTCGTACTTCTCCATTGTGCATTTACGCTTTCCAAACTATAGTACCTTGAAATGTTCCAATTTTGCCAAGAAACAGGACAAGGAGCAAAGGGCACAAGATGGAACACAAGAAGTTTAATGTATGTTTGGAAGTTTATTCATTACATTCTGTGATGTTTTAGAGACAATTACAGGAAAGATGTTTCCACAGGACTTCAGCTGATTTCTTGCAAGACTGAGAAATATTTTGAAATATTTGTCAGTGCTCTCTCAGCATCCTACTGGAAAAGATGTCAGCCCATGGTGTGGATGGGTGCACCCTCCTCTGGGTTAACAACTGGCTGGATGAGCATGCACAGAGAGTGGTTGTCAGTTGTGTCCCTGGGGAAGGGACTGAAGGGAAAGTCTGATGAGGAAAAGCTGAGGGAGCTGAGGGTGTTTAGCCTGGAGAAGAGGACATTCAGGGGGGACCTTCTCCCTCTCTCCAACTCCCTTCAGGGAGGTTGTAGTCAGGTGTGGGTTGGGCTTTTTGAAAGCGACCACGATGAGAGGGCAGGGCCTTGAAGCTGCCAGGGGAGGGTTAAATTAGATGTTAGGAAGCCCCTCCTCACAGAAAGGGTGATCAGACCCTGGGTGGGACTTCCCAGGGCAGTGGTGGAGTCCCCATCCCTGGAGATGTTGAAGGCCAGACTGGCTGTTCTGGCTGCTGCTGCTGAGCTCAGAGGGGTTTTCCAGCCTCAATCATTCTGGGATTATGTGAAATTCAGTAATTTTACATACAGACTTACTTTGGTAGTTGCTTTCCGCTTGGTTTGAAGCCTACACCTGATTCTCGTGGTGGTTAAGCACCTGGCTAGTTTTATCTATTTTATATTATATAATACAGATATATGGCTTATATTTGGTATAAGAATATACATTTTGTATAAAAATAATACATCTGTGCCATACAGGGTTTGGTTTTAAAGTACCTTGAGTCCTAATTTCAAATAGTTTTTGATCTGGGTTTTGTCTACTGTCTCCCTACCCTTTTTTAAACTTCTTCAGATTATAACCAGATTTTTTGTGTCACTTTCACAAAGTCTACTAAACATAATTTAGATCAAGAAAATTGTGTTTTGTTTAGCATTACTGACTTTTTGTCAACAAGATTTGGGTTACTTGGGATCATTTCATAGAATTCCTTTCTATCTGATTTCTTTCCTCAGTTTCTTGGGATTTTTTTCTGTTCCCTTTTTTGTGGTTTCTAGTGGAATCTAGTAATAAAATCATAGATACTTTGAAAATTTCAGTTTAAATTTTAGTTTCTCTAAAATTTATTCCTCTTCATTTTTTCCTCCTTTTACAGCTCTCAGAATATAGTGTCATAGAATCATTAGGGATTGGAAGGGACCTCGAAAGATCATCCAGTCCAATCCCCTTGCCATGGGCAGGGACACCCCACCCAAGATCAGGCTGGCCAGAACCTCATCCAGCCTGGCCTTAAAGACCTTCAGGGATGGGACCTCAACCACCTCCCTGGGCAACCCAGTCCAGGCTCTCACCACTCTCACGCTGAAGAACTTTCTCCTCACATCCAGTCTAAATCTACCCAGCTCCAGCTTTGCTCCATTCCCCCTGGTTCTGTCACTACCTGATATCCTAAAAAGACCCTCCCCAGCTCTTCTGTAGGCCCCCTTCAGATACTAGAAGGCCACAATAAGGTCACCTCTGAGCCTCCTCCAGACTGAACAGCCCCAACTCCCTCAGTGTGTCCTCATAGCAGAGCTGCTCCGGCCCACTGATCATCCTTGTGGCCCTCCTCTGCACACGCTCCAGCATGTCCGTATCTCTCTTGTAATAAGGGCTCCAGAACTGGACACAGTGCTCCAGGTGGGGTCTAGCCTACAGCACCCAGTACTCCCAGGCAGTCTCCCATCCAAGTACTAACCAGGCTCAACCCTACTTAGCTGCTGAGATCAGACAAGATGGGGCGTTCTCAGGGTGTTATGGCCATAGGCCACATAGGGTGAAAAGTTTTTGCTTCTTTGGACTATGCATCTCTTTGAGTGGTGGTAACTGAAATGTTTATTCTGCTTTGTGAGTGAATTAAAAGCATAAAGGATTGGAAATTGGCTTAATTACTGTGTGAACTCTTCCAGCTGTTTTTGCTGTGCTGTAGTTGTTCTTGGTAATTGGTGTGATTTGTAGATTCATTTTGTCCTTTGTTTGTACTGGTAATGTTACCTTACAGGATCACAGAATTGTTTAGGTTGGAAAAGATCTTCACGATCCAGCCATGAACTCAACTGTCCCCTCTCACCACTGAACCCTGTCCCTGAGCTCAAGATCTCCAGGATTGTCAGACACATCCAGGGATGGCGATTGCACCCCCTCCCTGGGCAGCCTGTTCCAAGAGTTGAGTGCCCTTTCCAGGAAGAAGTTTTTCCTCTTGCTTAACCACAACTTCCCCTGGGGCAGCTTGAGGCCATTTCTTCTTGTCCTGTCCCTTGTTCCTTGGGAGAAGAGAGCAACTCCCAACTCACTACACCCTCCTGTCTGGCAGTTCTGTAATGTGCTTTTCAGGAGTCTCTTGTTACACTCATTGAGGCTGATGCTGGTTTGTATTTTTTATATGAAATACACTATATAGTATATAGAACTGCTTTTCTTGTGCATCTTTTCGTGTGGTCTTGGGAAGGAGTGTGATGAGCAGCTGTCGGGGTTCACATTAAAATAAGAACTTAACAGACAAGGCTGTAATACACAAGTATTGTGTTTACATGACTTCTTAGGGTTAGACATTATCCATCTGGTTGTAGGGTGACATGATAGGTAGAACAGCGCAATGCATTGTTTACCCTTGTTCTGTAATTACTGTTCTTTCATCGATAAACTCTGTTTTAGCTGTTACATTTTTCAGCCATCATGCTATTCAAATCAATAAGTTGTGTTTAACAGCAGCATTACTTCTAAAAAGGCATCTAATCGCTGTCTGAAAGAGTTATGAGGAGTCTGCTACTTCCCGTGACTGAGTGGTTAGTCATTGTCTTTTCTGAGAGTGATTATTTATTAATGGTAAACCAAAGAGTGATGAAAGAGGTTTTAAGGGAAGTCCTTTGTTGCTCATTATAAATAAAATTGGGAATGAGAAGAAAATCGTAGAAGGTGAGATAGGTATTGGTGGTGTTTCTGTACTTGGTGGAAGAGAGTGGTTCAGTCCAGACACTAATAAACTGATTAGCTGGCCATTGATATTTGGGTAAAGTGAGAGAAAGTTCTAATTACAACTAGGAGATGAAAGTGTTGAACAGGTGTGGTGTGAGTATTGATCCCTGGGTAACACCACTGATCACAGGCCTCAAACTAGACTCTACGCTGCTGATCACAACCCTCTGAGCTCTGTTGTTTAGCTAGTTCTCTGTTCCCCTCTCAGTGAAATCATCTAACTCACTTTTCCTGAGTTTACCTGTGAGGATGTTATGGGAGACAGGGTTAACAGCCCTGCTGAAGTCAAAGTTATTGAAGTTCACTTTCAGTGAAGAAGGTTTTCTGAGGTCCAACCTAAACCTTCTTTGGCACCACTTGAGGCAATTTCCTCTTGCCCTGTCACTAGTGACTTGGGAGAAGAGACTGATCCCCACCTCTCTAAACCATCCTTTCAGTTAGTAGACACTGAGAAGGTTTCCTCTCAACCTCCTTTTGTTTAAACTAACCAGCCTCAGCTCCCTCAGCCACTCGTTATAAAAAGATTTTCAGACCTGAAGCAAGGAAATTGGCGTAAATGGGGACCTCTCTGAGAAACTGCCACTCCAGCGGTGCTTGTCCTGTGAGATCTGAGCTTGTGTAACGCTGTCAGCTGGGAAATGCAATAATGGAATGGGACAGAGGAACTGGAAAAAAATTACTTGGAGTTAGGATAAAAATTTCATAGAAAGATGCTCTGCTAAGCTTGTTTAGTTTTCCAGAAGAAAGAGATGGGACCTGACGGTAGCATCTAATCAAGTCAGGGAAAAATAGAGACAGACTTAACATACGAAGGCACGGTAATAACTGGTGACTGAAGCCTGAAGCCAGAGGAATTCAGGCTGGAAATAAAGTTTGAAAGACAGTGACTACCCTTTCAGACTGCCACAGCAACTGATTCACTCTTCGGCTCTTAATAACTTGAATTTGGGAGCAAACGCCTTTCTGGAAGAGCCTTCTGGTTCAACACATGTTCCTGGTCTCAGAGAGTGGTAGCTCAAAGAAACAAAAGGCATCTGTTTAACACAAAGTAATTCTGATTGATTTTGTGGGCCCATCTGGCCTGAAACTGAATCTTCCAGGCAAAAATCAGTGATTTACGGTGAAGCTTTTTTTTCCTCAAACTACACTGCATCTCTAGTCTCTTTCTTAGAGTATCATACAATGGCATAGATTGGAATGGAGCTCAGAGCTCACCCAGTGCCAGCCCCTTGCCATTGGCAGCGACAGGTCTTACCAGGTCAGGGTGATCAGAGCCCCATTCAGCCTGCCCTTAAACACTTCCAGGGGTGATGAAGCAGCCACAACCTCCATGGGCAACCAGTTCCAGGCTGTGTTGAGGTTGTGCTGCCTCTTTTTGTAGTTTGTATACAGAATCTCTTTGATTGGAAGAGACCTTTAAGGTCATCAAGTCCAATCTTGACCCAGCACTGCCAGGTTGCCACTGAAGTATATCCCTAAGCACCAAGTCTCCTGTGCTTTAAATACCTCAAGGGATGGTGTCCCGGGCAGTCTATTCCAAAGCCCTTTGGGTAAAGAAATTCTTCCTAACATCCAGCGTAAACCTCCCCTGGCACAGCTTGCAGCCAGTTCCTCTAGTCCTGCTGCTTGCTAGGGATCGTGTTTGCACACACATGTTTACAAAGGTCATTTCCAGCGTTTGAAGATAGTTAAACTGCAGTTATTAAAGTCTCAGTGCATGGAATCTTGTTGACTCTGCCTCATGTAAACAGCTGAGTTGCTGAATGGCTGGGGTGCTAATGCATATAGCTTGTAGTTCTCTGCTGTTTGAGCTTATGGGGTAAATAACACTGGGAGGTATCTGTTGAGCAAACAGATCAACCTCTAGTGTCTGCTGCAGTCATGTATTTTATCAGCGAGTCCCACCACTGTTTGGTAGAACGTGAAGATGAACTGAGATTTGGGAACCTTGGGATCCTTGCCAGTTTCCTTGTGTTCTCATGGGAAAAGTTCCTGCTCTTCCCCACATTTATTACTCTCCTCCCGTGCATCTTCCCTCTGGCTTTTTGCAGCTGTGTGGAGCGTGCTTGAGGCAGATAGGTAAAGTTTTCTGGAAATCCTGATAAGTCTTAATAAGTCTACATTAAATGTTCACAAAAAGCAGTTTTAACTGGAGCAGATCTGGGCAGGCTGTAAGGGTAATGGCAAGAGGTTCACACTACTAAGCTGATCCTCTGGCTAAATTTCTGATCTCTGCTCATTAACATCAGCAGAACTGAGCAGAAGATACTGTCTGTGAATCCTCTTCTTACACACTGGGTAGACACATTTTAGCTGAACTTTTTCAAAACCGTTTAGTCTAAAGCAGACTGGAAATAATTGGCTTTCAGAGCTGAAGTTTGGCAAACCTATAAGCAGCTGAGAAATAGGGTCTTCTAAGTGAGGGAAAGTGAAGTACAGCCTTAATTGACACAGTTGTTACTGATGTCATCTGTAGTGCCCTCAAAGCAGCAATAGATAACATCTAATTAGATGGAAAATACTACTAAGATTAAAATGTGTGTTTTCTGCTTTGTTGAGCCAATACAGAGAAGAGACTAGAGCCAAACTGTCACCCAGCCATCTGTTTGAAGAGAAACTGAGTCTTACTCAGTCATCAGCCACATGGCACAGACCTAACCCATACTTGTCCCTGGCTTCCCTGGGATGTCAGTTTGCAACGAACAAGACTCTAATTCAGCTGTGTTTGAGTGGAGCAGTGCAGTAGAAAGATTTCTGATGACTCATGGTGAGGTTATGTCCAGGTAAACTTGATGGACTTGACTTGTTTCAAGATGCTTGTTTGTTTTCTTCCTACATCGCACTTCTGATGGGTTAGCACTACAGTTGCTTATAGCCTTTATTTGGAATAGTAGTCACATTGACCTACTTTCACATACAGCAAAGTCTTTTACTATGTTTTTTTGCCACATTTGTAGCTGCATTTTCACAATGAGAAGTAACTGAGGTCTGTAGAAACCTCTGTGTTCATGCATTTATTTCAGAGTTGGAATACGTCGTAACAGTGTCTAGTCTGATTTGAAGAATCAGAACTGTTTAGATGGGAAAAGACCTTCAAGCTCATCAAATCCAACCATGAACTCAGCTGTCCCCATCCCTCTGCTAAACCCTGTTCCTGAGCTCCAGGTCTCTGGAGCCTGAGGGGTGACCCCATTAATGTTTATAAATACGGAAAGGGCGGGTGTCAGGAGGATGGAGCCAGGCTCTGCTCAGTGGCACCCTGTGGCAGGACAAGAGGCAATGGATGTGAGCTGGAGGTTCCGCATCAGTCTGAGAAGGAACTTCTTCCCAATGAGGGTGACAGAGCCCAGGGGAGTTGTGGAGTCTCTTTGTCTGGAGATGTTTAAAATCCGCCTCGCCATGTTCCTGTGTGACTTGGTCTATGTACTCCTGCTGTGTCAGGGGGACTGGACTGGGTGATCTTTCAAGGTCCCTTCCAATCCGTAATGTTCTGGGCTTCTGTGATCTCTGTGACTGTGAAACATAGCCAAGGATGGCAATTCAACCCCCTCCCTGGGAAGCCTGTTCTACTCTGTCACTGTGAGCAAAATCACGAACTCAGTGGCCCGCATTTACAGGCAAGACCATGAAATACATATGTTCAGTCACACACATATGTGTGTGTGAAAGAAACATCTAAGTAAATGTACAGAAAAACACATTTTAAATAGCCCCTGCTTATTAGGAGAAACTTAATGGCAGTATTTCTGAATCATGTGGAGTGGTCAGTGTGTGCAGCTGAAGTTCAGCTTGAAATAAGTTCCCAGAATCACAGAATACCAGACTGGTCTGGGTTGGAAGGGAGCTCATAGCTCACCCAGTGCCAGCCCCCTGCCACAGGCAGCGACACCTCTAACCAGACCGGGGTGCCCACAGCCCCATCCAGCCTGGCCTTGGACACTGCCGGGGATGGTAGAGCAGCCACAGCCTCCCTGGGCAACCTGTCCAGGGCCTCAGCACCCTCACAGGGAGGGATTTCTGTCTCAGATCTCATCTCAACCTCCTAGCCTTTTGAGCTTGAAACCATACTGCTTGTCCTAGCAATCAGAGTCCCTTGGAAATGGTCCCTATCCATCTTTTCTGGAGCCTCTTCAGGGACTAGAAGCTGCTTTAAGGTCCCCTCACCCAGAGCATTCTCTTCTCCCAGGCTGAGCAACCCCAGCTTCTCAGCCTGTAAAGAATTAGCTGCAATTCCTGTGTTAGCCTATAAGCCACCACTCAGAGAGCTGTGTCATTTCCCCACTGTTCATTTCTGCACTGTCAGACTATAGTTGATTCGACACCTGTCTGTCAAAGGAAGGAAATCCAACCCTCTCATCTAATTTCTTCTATTTGTCACTTAAACAAATACTAGTGAGGGATTCAACAAAGTGCTGTGTTCACACAAACAGCGCATAAAATCCTGTGTGCCTGTTTCATCCTCATTCCAGTACCAAGTCCTCCCTCCAGTGGCTGCTGTAACAGTTTTTTAAATTTGTCAGAAAGAACTGGAAGTTCTCTCTCACAAAGCTAAAATCAGATTTATTTGTTTATTTATTTACTCTGATGTTTCTAGCTTGGCAAGCAAACTTGTTCAGTTTACACAGTCACAGACCCACGGAAAATCTCGTCGTTTGGAAGAGACCTTTAAGATCATCAACCTTCAATTCCGCACAGCCAGGTCACCCCTAACCTCTGTCTCTCAGCACCAGGTCCTCACATTGTTTCAATCCCTCCAGACACAGGGACTCTAGCACTGCCCCGGGCAGCCTGTACCAGTGTCTGATAACCCTTTGGGTGAAGAAATTCTTCCCAACATCCAGCCTGACCCTTCCCTGCTGCAACTGCAGCCATTTCCTCTGATCATGTTGCTGGGCACCGGGGAGAGGAGGCTGAGGTCCTCCTCAATTCCATTTTCCTGTCAGGTGGTTGTTGACAATGAGAGGGTCTCCCCTCAGTTTCCTTTCCTCCAGGCTAAGCAACTCCAGCTCCCTTGGCTGATCCTCAGAGCACTGATGCTCCAGACCCTTCACAAGCCTTGTTGTCCTTCTCTGGACCTGTCCTAGCCCCTCAGTGTCCCTCTTGCAGTGAGTCAGGGGCCCAAAACTGAATCCAGTACTTGAGATGAGGCCTCACCAGTGCCCAGTACAGGGGGTCAGTCACTTCTCTGCTCTTGCTTGCCATGCTGTTGCTGATGCAGGCCAAGATGCCTTTTGCTGCCTTAGCCTCTCTGCTAGCTCATGTTCAGCTGCTGTCAGTCAGCACTCCCAGATCCTTTTCAAATGTGCACCTTTCCAACCACGCATCCTCAGTTCTGCAGCCTGTCATGGAGTCCTTATGACCCAGGTTCAGGACCCAACACTCAGCATTGTTGAACTTCGAGTTAACCTGATCTTTCCTGAGTGTCAGGGTCTTTGTCTATTGAAGGAAGAAGAGGGCTATCCATTGTAGAGACAATAATTCTCAGGATTCTTCATCTGTGCATTTAGCTTATTAGGGAATGAGGGTTAGTTTACTGAGATAAATCTGTTCAGGTACATTTTGTATTTCTTCTGTTGGGTGGTAATGAATCTTTGAGCACCTCTATGAGTTTTGTTACTGCATTAACTGTACTCAGTCATGTAGAGACAACTGCCCAGTTTGTATGACTAGAATCATTTTCATCTGGACCATCACCAAATATCACTGCAGCTCTAGCATCACAGATTCATTAAGGTTGGAAGAGACCTAGGTGATCCCTTTGTGGCAGAGGGATTAGGCTAGATGATCTTTTGAGGTTCCTTCCAATACCTAATATTCTGTGATTCTGTGACCTTCAAGCTCATCCAGTCCAACCATCAACCCAACTGCGCTCTACCCACTAAACCCTGCTCCCCAGGACAACAGCTACTTGTTTTTTGAAGTCTTCCAGGGACGGCAACTGCCCCATGCCCTGGTCAGCCTGTTCCAACACTGACAAAAGTGCTTTCTAGCACTTCTAATAATTTCAATTGGAATGGGTTAGTTTCTTTCCTACATTATTTGTCCCAGTGTAGGTAGTTTTGTACTGCAGATGTACAACGTGATGATGGACAAGCTGTTGTGTTTGCTGATAGTTTCTCACTGGACTATGTGAAAACATCTGAGAAGAGCCTTTAATACCATCCATGTGTGTGAACCGATATTTAAGTAATTTTTATATTACATTTTCTAAGTGATACTCTAGAAAATGAAAAAAAATCCCCAGTTTGGCTGTTATTTTCGGTGGTTGTTTTTGTCACAAGTGCTAATGTAATTGAAGGGTTACTCAAGAGATGGGTGATTTTAACTGAATCATGTTGGGGCGTGCCCTATTTTAAAAATTACACCATATAAGCAGAGATTTTGTTGTGCAGTTTTGTCTTCAGACAGTGCACTGGTGGTTCCCATCAGCAGGCTTCTGCAAAGGAAGGTGCCAATGGATTACTGACTTGCATGAACCTGAACTAATTAAGCAAACAAAGAGTAAACCCTCCATCCAAACCCTCTTCTTAGTTAATAAATATCATAGAATCAATGTAGAATAGATTACATTGGAAGGGGCATCAAAGATCATCCAGTGCCAATCCCCTGCCATGGGCAACAACACCTCTCACCAGACCAGGGAGCACACAGCCCCCTCCAACCTGATCTTGAGCACTTCCAGGTATGATGGAGCAGCCACAATCTGCCTGGGCAACGTGTTCCAGGGTTTCAGCATCCTCACAGGGAGGTATTTCTGCCTCACATCTTGAACACATCCCCCTTGTCCTATCACTGGAGTCCCTTGGAAAATGTCCATCTCCATCTTTCCTGGAGCCCCTTCAGGGACTGGAAGCTGCTTTAAGATCCCCCACCCAGAGCCTTCTCTTCTCCAGGCTGAAGGAGAGATGCTTCAGCCCTCTGATGAGCCTTATGACCTTCAAATCATCCCTTTAAGTTGTTGCATTTTTCCTTAGTGTACAAGAGGATGGTTCATGTAAGATTTCTCTAGTTTTTTTCTGCTACCTTTATGGTGAACTGCTGCTGTTTAACCCATTTTGGGGGGTTCCTTCCTGTAGGTGTAAGCATTAGGGAGGCAGTAGTATGGCTGGTGAACCCTATTACTCTTTGTTTGAAAGTTACAAGGTGCTACGTGTATACAACTCATGCAGACTCATCTGTGATAAAGTAATTTGGGGACAAGAACAAAAACAAATTGGTAATGATTTACAGATAAAACAAAGAATCAGAAAAGATGAAGGGAGAAGGGGCTGAATGCACAGGAGACTTTACTGAGGAGGAAGAAGTGGTGATTATGATGCTGTAGTTTGTTTCCTTAGTGTCAGAATCAAGACGAAAGACTTTACAGATTTGAATGTTGGGATTGCCTTCTGTGCAGTAGGAACAATGGAGAAATGCATTTTACATGTGAATTCTCAGCTTGCATCATAGAAACAGACCCATGGAGTTGTTTAGTTTGGAAAAAGACCTTTAAGATCAGCGAGTCTAACCATTACCCCAACTGTCCCAAGGCCACTGCTAAACTCTATCCGTGAGCTCCAGATCTCCACAACTATAAAACATGACCAGGGATTGTGATTCAGCCCCCTCTCTGGGAAACCTGTTCCAAGGCCTGAGGACCCTTCCTGGGAAGAGATTTCTTGATAGGGCCAACATAAACTTCCTCCGGTGCAGCTTGAGGCTGTCTTCTCCTGGCCGGTCCCTTGTCCCTTGTGAGCAAACACCAGCCCCCACCTCTCCACCCTCCTATCAGACAGCAGTAAGGTCACTCCTCAGCCTCCTTTTCTCTAGGCTAAACATCCTGTCATGGTCCACACAGGTGGAATCATGTGGGTTCTTTTACTACAATCTCAGTGCAAAACACAAAAGCAAGGCAGCGAAACCAAGGGGATTCTGCTTCAATTCAACAGTGCAACTTTATTGTTTTGCCTGTAAAGTGGCTGCGGTGGAGAGGGAAGAGTGATGGAAAAGCAGGGAAAGGGTGAAGTAAAGAGAGGAGAGAGGGTAATAGCTACCACCACAGGGTCTGGTCCCAGGTGTCCCTAGGTCCCAGTTTTGGGCAGCATCCCACTGTCCTGATCTTCTGGTGATCCGTGCTGGGGAAAGCTTCAACTGTTGGGTTGCTAATCATTTATGTGAAGCAACATACACCTTGCTCCTCTTCTGTCCTGTGGAGCTCTACCAATCTCTGACTTCTTGAGCCAGGCTTCCACACATGCCCAGAGAGGAGGATTCAAAGGCTCTCCCCAGATGTGGGTAGCTTTAGGCTGGGAGGTGTGTTTTGGTATTGTAATGATATTATAATGAGCAAAGTTCATCTGAAGTCCCAGATTTTTTCACTGATGTCAAAGTGACCCTGGTGATCAATCTTCCTTGACAGTTTAATGTTATCCGTTCTGCGCCAGGTAGCGGGCAAATAGCACCACACAATTAATGGGTGGTCTAGGCGTTCCATGCTCTTTCTGCTACAGTAGTTCCATTCTTCTGATCAGTTTTCAGGGTATCTTATTGTACCTTAGTGTCCCAGGCCTTTACCTGAGTGTCTAAGTCACGATGGCCATGTTGAGACAATTCCGACTGACTCTTACACAGCCTCAGCTCCCTCAGCTGCTCCTCACGAGGTTTATGTTGAGGTTCATTGTTTAACTGGACATTAACTCAGTTCATCTGAATACCTGAAACATAAAAGTTCTGCTGATCATGTTTTGGGTTTTTTTGGTGTCTTCTGCTTTGGAATTACAAATGTGATGCTTTTGCAAAAGGCTTTTCATTTACTGGTGTTACATTAGAATCACAAAAAACATTAGTATTGATTAGACACTTGTTTTAAGATTGGGGAGAAGTTAGTGTTCATCTTTGTGAGGTTGAATCTTTGACTAAACTTGATACTGGAGTGTGTGTGTTGTAAGACATCTTGCACTTTGTTATAAGACATCTTAGTGCAATGTACTGCAATGAGACTTTTGAGTGTGCAGTGTAAATCATGAATCAAAGGGAAAAGTTAATTTTTAATTTTACCTTATATGTCATATGGGTTTATAATGCTCAGGGCATTGTGGCAAGCTCTGTTTTTATGTGATGTAAGCTGTAGCAGATGAGATCTGATGGAGCAGGAGCCAGTCCTTTTGTTAATTCCCAACTCTTGTTGAATTTCACAGAATCACAGACCACTAGAGAAGGGACCTCATTGTTCCTTGAAGTTTAATGTACATTTACCTCAGTATTTTGAATCTCCTAGTGGTTTGCGTAATGATGGCTCAGCTCCAGCAAGGAGGTCCAGATGAAAAAGAGAAGACCACTGCATTAAAGGGTATGAATCTTTTTTGTGTTCTTTAGACATGTATTGACGTTCCAGAAACAATGGTTGTGGAAGAAAAAACAGTTTAATACAGCTGTGAGCTCCAGTCTGGGACCTGCAGTACTGGAAGAGACTATTAGTCCATCTGTGCTAATGCATCTTGTCTAATGGTGTCCATTATCAGTGTTTTCATAAAATGATATAAAACATAACGATCTGTGGTAATGAGTAACAGACTGAGACATCCATTAATATTTTCTTTTAGTTTTCATAATTATCCTTTGAGGAAGTTGACTGGTGCTTTTGTGTTCTTAGTTTCTGGGAGTTATCATTTAATTTTTATGCCACTTAACATGTTACAGTTATGCAACTGCATTACAGCCTTTAAAATCTCTTTGACTACAATTTTAACAGTGAAAACATTGTCGAGAGATTGATTTCTGTGCTGTATATTTTTACCGTATATTTTGAAAACATAAATGGACCAAGAAGAGCAATTTTCATGAGGAAAACATAAATTTAAAAAGAATAAATTAAATAATGAATGTAGAAATAAATGTCATGTATTAGTGTTTTTTTGATTATGGAAGCATGAAGGAGGTTAGACCCACAAGCCAGCTAACCCAACATTGGATTTCAAATGCTTCGATCACATATTTGTCTCTGAATTGTCTTTAAAAAGAGACAAACGAATAACCTCCAGTGTTGTCCTCGATTTAGGGTTAAAGGCAAAACCCCCATAGGGCAGATTCTTTTTAACAGGAGAATTTTGGACTGGAATAAAACTTTACTGGGGGAAAATAAGAGGGGTAATGAAAGGAGGGAGAGTACAAGGGGAGAAAGAAATAATGTGCAAAAACAATACAAATGGAGCTGTAGTCTGAAGAGCCGCCAGGCCAGCAGCAGTGAAGAAGTGCTGGGAGGGGGTTTGGGGAGTAACCAGTGCGGTGGGTGCGAAGAAGAGCGGCCCCAGAATGACTGAGGCCAGCGGGAAGATTGCGGTCTTGGAGCTCGGACGAAAACTTAAGCCAAAATAGAGTTGGGACACTCAGGCAGCCAAGGCTATGAGGGTGAAACACAGAGCCGAAGTGAAAATGTGCAGCAGCTCAATGCGCCACATCAGAATGGCATCTGGCCTTCCCCTCTCCACCTTGTCTTCTTCCTAGAACCCTTTCTGCACTCCCACCTCATGCACAGCATTTGTGTTCCCTTAAAACCTTGCCTCCAGCGACTACCCTACTCGGCTATCAGCATTGCTGCTAAATCACTCTGGGTGAAATAAGAGGGAAGGTGGGATAGGAAATACACAGATAAATGCTAACCTAACACAAGTGTGGAAATTGCATTTCTATCCACGTGTTGCTAGATATATATGTTCAGTTATGCAGTGATGGTAGGTGGTGTCTCCTCAGATACAGCTGTTGTTTTGTGAAGCTTTTGCTGAAAAGGTACAATGGTGGTTTTCTTCAAACCCTGTACCAATTCTGTCAAATTAGTCTGTTTTTGAGGAAGTTATACTTCATGTTTGGAAAAGTATTAACTCTCATTTTATATTTGGCATTAATTTAATTAATTAAATTGCCCAAGAGATGTTCCACATAATGAAAACGTACTGTGAGAGTGCTGTTTTCTTCATGTGATCAGGTGAACCTCCACTGAGCTATTGAAGGTCTCCTGCAGATCACTCAGCTTGGGGCTCTGATGAGCTGGTCTTGAGTTGAACAGTGCAAGATCTTAAGTGGCAGTGGTGGATCAGATGTTGAAATAATCTCAAAGATTGTTTTAGGTAATTTGTACTTGAAAAATTGCACAGAAAAAAGGTGTGTGACTGGGTGTTCTGAGCACAGACCAGGTGCAGTCGTCCTGAGAGACTCTGGTAGGAGCTGTAGTTCATGACAGGCCGTACATACTACACATGAGCTTGATGTGGTTCGTATTCCATTGCCCTTGCTACGCAGAAGATGGATATTTTATTGTATAGTAACTGACATGTCTGTGTAAACACATTTCCAAATAGGTCACAGTGAGAAGACATGAAAACTCTGGTGAAATTAAATTCTAGAGGTGCAGTGTGGCTGGAGGAAAGACTACTGCTAAAGGCTGTTTTGCTACCTCAATGTTGTGAATATATAGAGAAAGAAAGGACATGATTTGCACAACCTGTTGTGAAAAACTGCTTGGTCAGAGTTCTTTTCTTTCTTCTATTTGGTTGTGGCCCAAAGCAGCTCCCCCAGGACTTTTGAAGGACTATGTGCAAGAGCAAGTGTGTGATCACTTACATAAGCTGAATGTCATGGGACTTGCTGTTGAACAGATTGGATGTAGAAGTGAGATGTGATTGAGAACAAAACATTTAGAAGTCCTCCAGTCAATGTCTGGTGTTGTATCACTGTTTAGACACTAGAAATGCTCAGAGCATTTCATAACCATAGAAAGGTTCAAGAGATGCTGAATTTCAGCAGCTATATGAGGTGGCCTCTATGAGGTCTTTCACATGAGCTGAAATCACAAAGTAAAACTGGAGGTAACCATAGAATCATAGAGTTATCAGGGTTGGAAAAAACCTTCAAGATCATCAGGTGCAACCATCCACACTAATACAATCCCCAGCCACTAACCCATCTCCTGAAACACCCTGTCTGCCCAGTTGCTGAGCCCCTCCAGGGATGGTGCCTCCACCCCCTCCCTGGGCAGCCTGTTCCAAGGCCTCCTCACTCTTTCTGGGAAGAAGTTTTTCCTGGGATCCAACCTGAACCTTGCCTGGCACAACCTCACCCCATTTCTTCTTGTCCTATTGCTAGTCCCTAGGGAGAAGAGGCCAACCCCCATGTCACTTGAACTTCCCTTCAGGTAACTGTAGAGAGCAGTGAGGTCTCCCCTCAGTCTCCTCCAGGCTGAAGAAGACCACCTCCCTCAGCCTCTTCTCATCAGATCTGTTTGGCAGACCCCTAACCAGCTCAGTTACCCTTCTCTGACACCTCTCTAGCACCTTCATGTCCTTCCTGTGCTGCAGTGCCCAGAACTGCCCCCAGTACTGGATATGCAGCCTCACCAGGGCTGAATACAGGGGCAGGATCACGACTTGGTCCTGCTGGCCACACTTATACTGAGCTCAAGAACGTTGAAGCTGATTTTCAGTACATTTTGAACACTAGAAATATCTAAGGGTTAACATACAAAGATTACATTTAGGTAATGTGGGTAGCCTGCAGACTTGTCACATGGCTAAGCAAAAGTAGTGATGTAAAACCTATTCACATAATGATTTTAAGTAATTAAAGGATGGAAGTATAGTTAATATCAAACAAGGGAAGTTTGAGGAAAATGACTCTTTTCAAAGTGTTTTCTTTCCTTTGAGCTTTGGATGGTAAAGGTAATAAACCAATATATTTAGCATAATCAATGTAATTTCTTGGTAATTCATAACAACTTGGAATTTATTAAACAATAATCTGTGTAACGCTCCTGGACTGAATGTTTGTGTCAACTTTAAATTGAATCCATGAGAAAATTAAAAGAAATATATTGGTGGAATACTGCTGGATCGTTTATCTATGATTTCTGATTAATAATCAAAAGCAGATTGAAAGGATTGAATAGGGCTGTGCAGGTGGTGAACAAGGAAGAGAGATATTTGTGGAATTGTGTTTGTGTATGCAGTAGTTGTTTAGTAGATGTAAGCAAGGGATGCCCCTATACTTAAATGAAAATCCTTGAATATTTAATGTTCTTTAATGTTTGTATTAATGTATACATTATAGCTATATTATTTAATTTAATTGTTTATTTAATATAGGCTGCAGAGCGGGGTGGGGAGATACTGAATGAACTATAACAAGGGCAGTATTGAGTCTGGCATCTGGGCAAGAATAACCCCAGGGACCAGTATAAGGTGGGGTCTGACCTGCTGGAGAAAGTGATCTGGGGGTGCTGGTGGCCAGCGGGATGACCAGGAGCCAGCAGTGTACCCATGTGTCCAAGAAGGCCAATGGCATCCTGGAGTGGATCAGAAAGGGGATGGTTAGTAGATGGAGAGAGCTTCTCCTCCTCCTCCTCTACTGTGCCCTAGTGAGACCACATCTGACATGTTGTGTCCAGTTCTGGGCCCCTCAGTTCCAGAAGGACACAGAGGTACTGGAGATAGTCCAGGGCAGAGCCACAGAGATGTTGAAGGGAATGGAGCATCTTCCTGATGAGGAAAGGCTGAGGGAGCTGGGTCTCTTGAGCTGAGAAAAAAGGAGACTGAGGGGTGACGTCATTAATGTTGATCAGTATGGAAAGAGTGGGTGTCAGGAGGATGGAGCCAGGCTCTTCTCAATGTCGTCTAGTGATAGGACAAGGGGCAAGGGGTGTAAGCTGGAACATGGGAGGTTCCATATGAATGTGAGAAGGACCTTGTTCCCAGTGAGGGTAGCAGAGCCCTGGAAAGGGCTGCACAGGGAGGTTGTGGAGTCTCCTTCTCTGGAGACATTTAAAACCTGCCTGGATATTATTCCTGTGCGACTGGATCTAGGTGATCCTGCTGTGGGAGGGGGATTGGACTGGATGATCTTTCGAGGTCCCTTCCAATCCCTAATGTTCTGTGAGTCTGTGAAATATTGAAGAATGCAGTCTATACTTATTTTAGTGTACTTGGTTTAGTGAATGCTGGCTAGGCTAGGTTCTGCCATGTTAGTGTGTCATCATGGTTTTCTATGAAACTCTATAACTTGAGAGTCATTAAAGAATGGTGGTTGAGATTGATCCAGGTAACTCAGTCAAGTTGGGTATCAAAGGGAAGATAAGGAGTGTTGAGATTGCACAGTTGTTGAAAGCCTAGGATGACATGATAATCTGAGCTCTTCAAAAAGGCAAACAAGAAAATATCAATGACTTGTTATTGAAGCTTGATAAGTTTGTTTCAAAGCCATGATGAATACCAGAGATGTGTAATTAACACTTAGAGTAATGAGTCATTGAAACAAATGTCTGTATCTTGGGTGACTTCTCTGTCCCTGGACATATTTTGATATGGTTGATTGATAGATAAACAAGAGAGCTACTAGAGAGTCCAGTGCAGAGCCACCAAGATGCTTAGGAGTTTGGAGCATCATCCTGATGAGGAGAACCTGAGGAGAGGGGAAAACTCAGAGGGAATCTCACTGATGATTAGAAGTATCTAAAGGGTGGGTGTCAGGAGGATGGGAGAAGGCTCTTCTTGGTGGTGCCCAGTGACTGGACAAGGGGCACTGGGCACAAACTGGAACATAGGAGGTTACACTTGAACATAACTAAATCATTTTTCACAGTGAGGGTGGCAGAGCCCTGGTCCAGGCCACCCAGAGAGGTTGTGAAGTCTCCTGTTCTGGAGATGTCCCAAACCCATCTGGACTGTTCCTGTGGGATCTAGTCTAGCAGGGGGGTTGGACTAGGTGATCTTCAGAGGTCCCTTCCAGTCCTCACACTATGTGATTCTATGATTCTGTTGTCACTGAGGCCTGGCTTTTGAATCTGGAAGATTCTCCATAATGAGGTCATGGATATCCTTCTGCTCTTAAGATCTGCAGATATGAACAGACACATTCTGTCAGTGATGGTAGTGAAATAAAAAAGGCGTAGCGTGGACTGCTCCATTTTTCTTTTTGTTTTTTAGATTTGTTGTCTAGAATAGACTTGGATGAACTAATGAAGAAAGATGAGCCACCACTTGAATTTCCTGATACTCTGGAAGGATTCGAGTACATGTTTAATGAAAGTAAGTTGTGTGTCCTTTGTAAAGGCTATTCTTAAACTGATGTTGAGAGCTTATCAGGACCTTCATTACACCTTGTAAGTCCCTATTACAATTTCATGCTTTTCTGTTAAGAGTAAAATTCTAATCCTTGGTGTTAACAAACTTATAAATCTAGGAAAGTCATAATTTTGTTATCTGAAGAAGTTGGGGCTGTTCAGCCTGGAGAAGAGAAGGCTCTGGAGGGACCTTAGAGCAGCTTGCAGTCCCTAAAGCAGCTCCAGGAAAACTGGAGAGGGACTTTTTCTGAGGAACTTTAGTGATAGGACGAGGGGGCTAGGTTCAAACTCAAAGAAGGGAGACCAAGAGGAGATCTGAGGCAGAAATTCTTCCCTGTGGAGGAGCTGAGGACCTGGGCCCTGGAACAGGTTGTGCAGGGAGGTTGTGGCTGCTCCATCATCCCTGGCAGTGTCCAAGGCCAGGTTGGATGCGGCAACCATGTCTGGTGGGAGGTGTCACTGCCTGTGGCAGGGGGTTGGCAGTGGCTGAGTTGTGAGCTCTCTTCCAACCCAAACCAGTCTGTGATCTTGAAGATCTTCTCCAACATAAGTCAATTCTGTGACATCATGTTTTCTGTTGCAGCAGAATGGATCAAACATTCTGGAAGTAATTTCTGCAGCACGGACATTAAAAATTAAAATTAAAAAGTGGTCACAAATGTACCGATAATTATTGAGATCTTTATTAACTGATAATGAGTTTACGTAGATACAAAAGAATTTATCATTTTCATAATAATTTCTTCCAGCTAGTTCATTAGTGCCAGTATAGAAACTGATTTTCTGATAGAGGGATGAGCAATGAGATGGACTGTCTCTTACTTTTCTGGTGTGGGTCACGGATTTGCGTTACAGCTAGTGTGTGATGACTACAAATACTTCCAGCTAGCTGGATCTGTGTGTTAAATGAGTTAGTAGTATTTATAATTTCCAGAGCATACATTTTAAAATCCAGCAGAGAAATAAGCCTCTGAGCTAAAGTAATACCAGACTCCAGGAAAAGGCTCTTTCAGGATTGTTTGAAACCTGTAGGACGAATGGGGACGTTTACAATTCTACTTCTTTGCAGTGCCTGTTCTGTGAACAGAGGAACTTTAGTTTCTAAATCTGCCTGTCTTACATCTTCCACATTTAAAGGGAAAAAAAAAGAGAGCTTTCCTTTAAATGATAGTCATTTATGCAACACTTAGCTTTTTAATACCCTGATGGCTTTCACAGGAAGGTACTTAGAGACTAAAAGTGTCATGAAAGTGATGCTCTTTCTTTGATGGGAGGGGTTCAGCTCTGTCACTTTTCAGCTCCTTATTTTTAGATCTGCACAGTGTCTACTGTCTTCCTTACTGACTTCAGAGTTAATGGTTCATATGTGGTTGATAAAAAGGGATGAAATTTGAATTTTGGGGAATGATGTTTCAGAATGGTGGCACTGAATATTCCATCACTAACCTCACAGCCTGAGTGATTTCCATAGAACACAGCAAAGCCTATTTCGTATGCTGCTGGCCATCAAAGCAAAAGGTCTTATTTTGCTTTTGTACATTTAATTCAAGTGTTCACTTGTGCACTCGTAGCTCATAATCGGGCTTCTACCTGTGATGGAAAAAGAAGGAAGATGTTTAACAGATTTAAAGGATTTGTAGGACATGAGAGTTTCAGAAATCCAAAAAATCCCCCAAAATATCAGACACAGGCTCTACTTTACTTGTGGAGAGAACAACTTTGTGTACTACTGAGTGGCTTGAGCAGGAAGACAAACCGCTGAAGATAGATTGTGATGAAAATATGAGAAGAAGGATATTTGAGGAAGGAATATGAAGTTGGGGAGAAAATATGGGCTGCCCAGGAGGGTCATGGAGTCTCCTTCTCTGCAGATGTTTAAAACCTGCCTGGCTTTGTTCCTATGTGACTTGGTCTAAGTCTAAGTGTCAGGTTTTGCATTTTGGTTATAGCAATCCCAAGCAGAACTATAGGCTGGGAATGGAGTTCTTAGAGAGTTCTCAGGTGGAAAGAGACTTGGGGCTACTGGTGGAAAGTAAACTTAATATGAGTCAACTTAACTTGATTGTGCCCCTGTACTCGGCACTCGTGAGACCACACCTCGAGTACTGTGTCCAGTTTTGGTCACCACAGTACAAGAAGGACATTGAGGTGCTGGAGCAAGTCCAGAGAAG
>JAOXOE010000874.1:31077899-31099811 GCA_028565055.1 Phoeniculus purpureus
GGTGGTCCCTTCCAACCCAGAGTGATTCTGATTGTGTAACTTCTCCAGTGAAGTGACCCTGCTGTGGCAGGGGGATTGGACTAGATTAACCCAACAAAATGATCTTTTGGGGTCCTTTCCTATCCCTAATGATTGTATGATTCTAAATTTCTTCATGCAAAGGGCTCTCAGCCTTTGGAACAGGTTGCCCAGGGAGGGGATTGAAGTGCCGTCCCTGGCCGTGTTTCATAGTCATGGAGAGCTAGAGGTCAGGGACAGGTTTTAGTGGTGGCCTGGGGACAGTTGGGTCACTGGTTGGACTTGGTGATCTTGAAGGTCTTTTCCAGCCTGGACAATTGTCTGATTCTGTAGTTGAGTAGGGATGCAATGATTAACTGATTAAACATGTATTAGATATTGAGATGCTTCTGGTAGTTCCTCATCTTTTCGTAGGGAGATTGTGGATGTAGTAGGTGTTGAAGTAACTGATCACCATTCCTTTTCTTCATTAAACATGACTTTAATTGCAGTGCTGTGCTTAATGTACTACTTTAGGAGTCAGAGCATTGACTTGAGAAGGAAAACTGATCTTATTGAATGGAAACAGTATGTGCTGAGGTCTTGTGCTGCCCCAAGCAACCTTGCCCTACGTAAAGAGTAGGCTCAGCACACTGATCGATGCAGCTCACTTCGGAGTGGCTCTTGGATATGGGGGCTTCACAGTTCTGTGCACAAAGTAGGGTCTTTTTCTTTGAGACCATATAATGTTGCTGAGTGGTTTCTGTTGGAATCACTGTGGCATGTCATTCAAGAGTTGCCTTTGCCTCATGGCTTGTCTGCTTTCATTAGTGTTACTGTTTTAGTGAGGATAAAACACATTTATTCCCCACTTACTCCTTCTGTTACATTAGCTCAGACAACACAGAGATATGGTTGATTTCGTGTGTTTAGACATTTTGTCTTTTAAACTTCATTTTTGTCCTGGTTTAACCCCACTAAGCAGTTCAGCCCTGCTGCAGCTGCCTTTTGACTCCTCGCTGTGGGATGGTGGAGAGAATGAGAAGGGTAAAAGTGAGAAAATTTGTGGGCTGAGATACTGTTCAATAAGTGTAGGAGGAAAAGCTGAGCCTGCATGGGGTTGGAAGGAACCTTTTGGGGTCAGCTAGTCCAATCCCCTGGAGTGAGCAGGGGAAACTGACTAGATGAAGTTACTCAGAACCTCATCCAGCCTGACCTTGAGTCATCATTCTGTGTATCTGAATGGTGAGTGCCAGTGGTGAGTGCTGCAGCTTCAACCCACAGCAGTATGAAGGATATTTGAAGGATATTTTGTGATTTTTTTTTTTTAGTAGCAGGAGGTGGGTTGTTGAAGAAGCAAGTGCCTAGCATCTGTGCTGTGTTTTGCGCACTTCGCCTTAGTTACTGTCCGTTCTTTATGTTCAGGTTTGAGTGATCTGTGAAATACCCGTAGTTTATATTGGTTGCTAAAAGGCAAGGGAGATCTGAGGTCGGGAATCTGACAGGGTAAAGTGTTCGAAGTTGTTTTGTGTTTATAGAGGAAAAAAACAAAAACCATTTATGTTCTTGTCTGTTGTCTGCTAGATGTTTGATGCTACATGATTCTTGCAACAAGCCACAAAGTTATAAATGTTCCATGGTCTGATTTTGGCACCATGAGTGTTGGTAGAGTTATGTGAGAGCACAAGCGGGTGCTGACCAGTAGACCCTTGACATTTCCTGTATGACTGGATCTAGGTGATGCTGCTCTGGCAGGGGGATTGGACTAGATGATCTTTCAAGGTCCCTTCCAATCCCTAATGTTCTGTGATTCTGTGATTTGTTCATATAGATAAAACCACATGTTGCACCATAGACTAGTGGGTCCTTAATATAGATGTCAGATGAGTCAGGATGGTGAGACCAGGCTCTCCTCAATGCTGCTCGATAACAGGGCAGGGGGCAATGTGTTTAAACAAAAGCACAGAAGATTCAATTTTAATTGTTTAAGGGTTGTTAATGTTTATAAATATGTAAAGGGCAGGTGTCAGGAGGATGGAGCCAGGCTCTGCTTAGTGGCGTCTAATGATAAGACAAGGGCA
This sequence comes from Phoeniculus purpureus, assembly GCA_028565055.1. Lineage (NCBI taxonomy): Eukaryota > Metazoa > Chordata > Aves > Bucerotiformes > Phoeniculidae > Phoeniculus > Phoeniculus purpureus. The sequence continues at coordinate 31,079,978 of JAOXOE010000874.1, forward strand.
ACGGGTGTGCACTGGAACCGTGCAGGTTCCACGTCAATGTGAGAAGGAACTTCTTCACAGTGAGGGTAACAGAGGACTGGAATGGGCTTCTCAGGGGCGTTGTTGAGTCTCCTTCTCTGGAGACATTTAGAAACCACCTGGCCATGTTCCGGTGTGACTTGATCTAAGGGATCCTGCTGTGTCCTTCCAATCCCTAATGTTCCGTGATTCTGTGATTGTGTTGTCCTGCTGAAAAGCAGTACCGTGGAGAAAAGCATTGAAATCCTGGTGGACAGTAAGTTCTGCATGGGACAACAATGGGCTCTTGCAGCCAAAAAGCCAACAGTATCCTGGGGTGCATTGAGAAAACAATGTCAAGCAGGTGTACGAAGGTTCTCTTCCCCTTTTACTCTGCCCTGATGAGACCACACCTGGAGTACTGTGTCCAGTTTTAGGCTTTCCAATTCAAGGGATCTAATGGAAGGAATCCAACAGAGAGCTACAAGGATTATTAAGGAGCTTGAGCAATCTCCCCTGTGAGGAAAGACTGACAGAGCTGGGGCTGTTTAGTCTGGAGGGGAGAGGACTGACAGGGATCTCATTAATGTCTGTAAATATCTGAAAGATGGGTGTCAGTGGGAAAGGGCCAATCTCTTTTCTGTGGGTATAGTAATAGGACAAGGACTAACAGATACAAATGTGAACATAGAAGGTTCCACCTTGACATGAGAAGAAAATTCTTTGCTGTGGGGTTGTTGAAGGATTGCAATGGGCTACCCAGAACGGTTATGGAGTCTCCTGATCTGGAGACTTTTACAGCCCTCCTGGATGCAGCCCTTTGTGACCTGCCTTCAGGGATCCTACTCTGGAAGGAGGATTGGACTAGATGATCTCTAGAGATCACTTCTATCCCCTAACATTCAGTGATTTGGAAAAACGTTTTCCAGAACCCTGACCTAGGCTGCTCAAGAGAGTTTGTGGAATCTCCTGCTCTGGAGACATTCCAAACCCACCTGGACCTTTTCCTATGTGTTCTGCTCTAGAAGAACCTGCTCTGGAGGGCAGTTGGAACAGATGGTTTCCAGAGGTCTCTTCCAAGCCCCACCATTCTATGATGCTATGATTAAATAGTACAGAATTGGTGTATTCGTCTCTGATTACATATGTTGTAGTCCACGAGTAAGAACTGTGATGGTTGAAGAGAAAGCAGCTCATGGGATTAGTAAGGTGATGTGTTAAAATGTGGCCTTAGGCCTTTTCTTTGAAACATCATTATTTGGCTTTAGGAGGTCTCTAATGTATATTTCTGGCAGAAAGTCTGTGTAGCTGGACACATGGTGAGATGATCCCAGAATCACTTTGGTTGGAGGTCATCAAGTCCAATGACAAAGTAGCTGGACTTGTGTCATCGGGTAACAAATGTTTTATGTATTCAATGTTCTCATCATTAGCTCCATTATCATATCCACTCATTCTAGCAGTATCTAGCTAATTTTCTAATTTTTAAAGGTTATACCCATCCTGCCCAGAGGAACTTGCCTTTTATTTTACTACATAGACATATTTTAGGCTGATTCTGTTAGTTTTAAGAAGCAGTTGTGCTTCCCAGCCTTGTGTTAGAGCATCGCTCTCCCTTTCTGGGAGCATTAATAAATTTCCATTTGGTAATCCATTATTTTTTGCTGTTAGAAGTCATGAATACTCGATCTGTGATGTTCTGCCATTACTCTGGCTGTATGGAAATTGATTCCTCACAAATTACAATGGTTCGTCAACGTCTCCACTTCTTACATCTCTTTATTCTTCATCCATTGATCTGTTATTTCAGGCACACAATTTGTTCTGCAGCCTCTTGATATGAGCTCCTAATAGACAATTTAGTGAACTGTTCATAATTCTGTGATTCTGGTTCAGTCGTTGCTGGTGCGGCATTGAATTTTGTGGAGAGCCTCTCCATTTGCTTTTTAAAAATTAAAATGGCAACAGAAGTGCACAGAACGTGGTGTTGCAGCTGCCTCTAACTGCCGATTAATCCATGTGGCAAGTTTGAAGTACGGCTGAGGACAATTTTGTGACAACAGTTCGGTTGTTGCAGATGATCTGTTCCAGTTCAAGGTTGAATTTGTAAATGTTTTTGTTTTTTTTCCAGCCAGAAGTTACAGAGATTGGGATTCTAGGTTAATAGACTTGTGCGAGGTATGTCTCCTTGCATTTTAAGTAGGTGGCTGTGTTTGTTGTTTGTACAGCACTTCTAATTGATATTGTGGCCACTGAAATTGCCAACAGTCAGCTTCAGCCCCTGCGTCATCCTGACACTGAAATTAGCTGAAATTGAGAAGAGGGTGCTCCTGAAATGTGTCGCTGGGATTTTACTTTGCGTTCTGCCACTCACATAGGTTCTGTTCATAATGAGATTTCTTATTAAAAAGATGATGTTGACATTCTCCTTCCATAGCCCTACATTAACCAGAGCATCCCTAGCATCAGTAGGCAGTTATTGTCTGCCCTTCTGCACGTCTCTTACAGCTCCGGCACTGGATAATTATAATTCGGTGATTGCTTGGAGGCCATTTAGTGTCTGCAGATGTTTTTGTGAGTGCCATTACTAATGAAGAGACAGTTACCTGTACTGACACTTTGCTTGGCTGCCCATGTCTTTAAGAGTCAAATAGGATTTGTAAATATGGAGATTACAATGCAGAGCGCAATGTATAAATTCCTCTGCTGCGGTCCTGCTCAAGGACTAGTGTAAGCCATGTCCTGTAATTGCAGGAGCTTATAAGCAGCTAGGAGATTGTACCTACTTTTTACAGTTGCCACACGACAACGTAAGAAAATCTGCAGCTATGGAAAGCATATAGAACGCCGAAGTTAGAATTTCCTTACACATTTCAAGTGCGATCAGATACAGTTAATTTTACATCATCACGGAGGTCTCATCCCACTAAATAAACTGTTTTAAAGCCAGTGCATAGCGTTAGGTCCAGCTCATCATAAAGCAGAATAACCATCAAGGTTAATATTTGTGTGGGGTGAAAAAAACATAAGTATGTGGAATTATGACAATGACAGCCCGTAATTTAGATCGCTAAGTGGTAAAATGGGGTTGGTTTTTGTGGGCTTTTTTTTCCCCCTCAGATCTCCTTTAAGTTAAAGAACAGCTTGGTCTCAACATAATTTAAAAAATAAGCGTTCACCTGCTACTAATTTCCTCCTTGGTTGCAAAGAGCGTTATTTGTTTGGATGACTGAGAGAAAGAAGCTATTTACATAGCACAAATGGAAGCATAGAGCAGCAGAAGAGGACATGTAAGTTAATGAAGAAGGAAGCATTAAGTAGTCTGCATTTGAAAGGATAGCTTCTTACATGAATAACCCAAAAACTGATGATAGGCTGCACGTGCACCTGATAGTACTTAAGGTCCAATCTTGCAGCCGAAGCTCATGTGAATAAACTCAATAGGTCTGATCTTGTGAATAAGGGCTGCAGGATCAAGTTCCAAATAAATTCGCAGATGATTAGTAGAAATCCTTACGCTCTAGTTTCAGTTTCTTTTGCACAGTTTATCATTAAACATTCCAGATTTTCCCTGGCTAGCGAGACTCTAATGAAGCAGAGTATGTGCTGCTCACCAGCAAAATGATGTTTACGTACCTTGACTTACTACAATCTGTTTGCTGTTTGTGTGCCATATTAAGAGGGCAAAATAAATTGATAGTGATGCAATATATAGATGGATGCATGGGTGTTTTTGTTTCATGGATGCTGCTGTGTCCAGGGCTGCTGAAGGGGTTGTTCTGCTCAAAAAATTTACAAGCCAACTACTTAACAGGTGTCTGTTAAGCAACTGCAAACTGAATGTTTTCAGTATCTTGTATTACAGTCAAGTAAAGGTGAACTTCCAGGGAATAGCAAAAATCCGCACTGAGAACATAACAAGCTCACAGACACACAGAACATTAGGGATTGGAAGGGACCTCAAAAGATCATCTAGTCCAGTCCCCCCGCCACAGCAGGATCACCTAGATCAAGTCACACAGGAACATGTCCGGGCAGGTTTTAAACATCTCCAGAGAAGGAGACTCCACAACCTCCCTGGGCAGCTCTTCCCAACTTTATGTCCTGTCTGAAAGGCAGAGAGAAGGCATCTAATTTAATTATTTCCTCCATTCTTATTTTTGAAAGTGGTTAAATCCTGTTCTGGGTGGTCTCCTTTGGAAGCGGTTTGATACTTGCATGTGGTGCTCCATCTACTAGTGAATGTCATGGAAGGTTTTTACTCTATCAAGATTTTACCGTGGAGTAAATGTAAAAAAAAAATATTTAGAGTTACACTATTTAGCCAAAATCAGTTGAGCAGAAGATGGAGATCAGGCCAGATCTTTCAAATAAATTAAAAATGTGATCTCATTTCTTACCAGACAGAAAAGAATCCACACAGAATAGACACTTTGGAATGCACCAGCTGGAAAAAGAGCTTGAATGATTATGATCAAATGCAGTTCTCTAGGCATCCATGCTTTACTGGTTGTAGGGTTGGGATTTTTCATTCTGTTCAATTTGCAATTAGTAAGTGTGAAACAGAAACATGAAGACTTTAAGTAAACTAGATAAAGCACCTAAAACCAGGGCAGGATGTTGAATTTCTCTCCAATAGTAGTTCCTGAGCTGTCAGTGAAACATTTCCATAACGTTTCGCTGCTCGTACTTCACTCATTTTTTGAACCAGTGCCTTTCCTAACAGACCGAAAATGCTTAGTAGGGACAGCACAAAAAAAAGACTAAATCATGTATGAACACTGCCTTTAGAATTTTAGAAATATTTTAGCTCTTAACCACCTGTTTACCTTCAGCGCTTCTTTCTGCTGAGTGAAGTAGACGGACAGACAGCAAGCGTTGACGACTACTTAATAGTACCTAAGGAAATTTAAATTTAAATATGAATCTTTGTCGCAGGCAGTATATTCATTTGCATATGCTAAATCCGCTTTCAGAAATCTGCTGTTTGTGAAGACTTTTTACTGGAACGATTATGTCAGATGTGCTTCAGTGAACTCTTCTAGTTTGTAGGCAGCAATTGGCAGTAGGTTGGTTCATCACAGTAACATGACAGTACTCGAAAGGTTCAGAGATAGTTTCATAATTATTGTTAGCATGATTCTTGAAAGAAATGATGAGCATCTCATAAACCCAGATGGGAATTTGTTATATTGTTGATAAATGTGTTGATAAATGTGTTTTACATTTTTAAATTGATAAACAGTGAAAAGCAGAGAAGATACAATAAGGCAGATGGTTGTTTATAAAGCACTTGCAAGTTGCTGCAATTCAAAGAATGGTACTAATTGTTAAAGAGAAGACAAAAATTGGAGTAGGGGGAGTGTTTCAATGAGTTAATCATGAGCTCTTTAAAAATAAGACCTTCAGCAGCTTTAGTTCAATTAGAACGATTCTTGCCATCCTGGGTTTATATGCAAAAGTTTAGACTCTCAGTTCTTAATAAACTTTAGTACCAACCCATTTTCGTGTAGCTGAAATCAAAAACACAACTAATCAACCTTTTATCTAAATGTACTTATCCCTTTCTTCCTCCTTTTTCTTGTTGAGGGAAAAAACGGCATTTATTGCACAGCAGAATAAAATTGAATTATCATTGGTCTTATTAATCATTCGCACTAGGAAACAAAAAAGATTGCACTCCAAAATCAGCAGAGAGTTTGCAGCAGGGAAGTTAGATGAGAATATGAGATATAGTTGGTTTGTTGGGGTTTTTTTAGGTTGAGGATTGGTGAAAAAACCTGCTTTCAGCCAACTAGGTGACTAGAAAAAAATATCTACTCAGGTAGCACATCATCAGAATACAAATCAGTGTCTGTGATTTGCTCACTTCTGCCTTGAGAATATTGAGTTCTTGTTTCCATCGGTGATATTAAAAATTTCTGTGAAAGGCAAAGTATTTTTCTCCTGTTCCTGCAGGAGTCTTTTTGAAGACCGGAGATATGTAGATTACTGCCTTCATCAAGCAGCTCTTTTAAAATATGTTTATTTTACCTCAGTTGCAGAACTGCAGAAGAGTGAGTTTCTCTTACACAGGATTTTAAGCCTTTCCCAGATACAAATTTAACACTTTCTGTATTTTCCAAGTAGGAGAGCTGTATCTTTCCCTTTGCTGGGAATGTTTCTATTAAAATTCAGCAGAACAGTGATATTTTTTTAATAAAGCTGTATCAGCTGTGTCAGTCCTTAATAGGAATAATTTGAAAGGAAAAAAATTCAATTATAAACCAATAGAGCGTTGTATTTCTGTATGTGCAAACAACCTAAAATTACTTTAAGATGCTCCAGCTGCTCAATTCATTAACTCAATCACAACTGAATTTTGGGATCTGGTATCTTCTGTTGATCGCTGTAGCAGAAATACCCAGTTACACTGCCTGACGCTGTTAGATGCCAATACGGGAATCATAAAATCACAGAACATTAGGGATTGGAAGGAACCTCAAAAGATCATCTAGTGCAATCCCCCTGCCAGAGCAGGATCACCTAGACCAAGCTGCACAGGAACATATCCAGGTGGGTTTTAAATGTCTCCTGAATGTTAAGGATGCTCATGTCAATAGGTTGGTTACTTCCAATTCTTAATTACATAGTTATTTATCTTAACTCATGCTGTGTCCCGCCTGCAATGAAAGGATCCTGCTCCTCCGCACACCATGTCAGTTCCTTTTCTTGCTCAGTATTTCCACAATATAACCTCTTGTGCATTTGGGTAGTTGCACTCTTAACACTTTCCAGTATATCAGCCAAATCGTTGAGTTCCTCTCTTGTGTGATACCCTGAGTATGCTGCTGGTACCAAGATATGAAAGATCTTGGAGGAGAAAAACAATGACTTTTTATCTTACTTACTGAGTTAACTTGGGTTGGAGGGAGTGTCTGCATGTTTTTGCCTCCTTTCCAGCAATGTACTTTGCTAAAATATAAATATAATGAATATCCTATGTGTTAATTACAGAATCACGTTAGGGTTTGGAAGGGACTTTGAAAGATCATGCAGTCCAATCCCCCTGACACAGCAGGATCACCTAGATCCAGTCGCGTAGGCACATGGCCAGGCAGGTTTTAAATGTCTCCAGAGAACAAGACTCCACAGTCTCCCTGGGCAGCCCCTTCCAGTGCTCTGTCACCCTCACTGGGAAGAAGTTCCTTCTCAGTGGATCCTCCTCTCTTCTAGCTCACGCTCAGTGCCCCTTTTCCCATCATTAGATGAGACTGAGCAGAGCCTGACACCCACCCTTTTCGTATTGCTCAACATGAATGATGTCACCCCTCAGTCTCCTTTTTTCCAAGCTTAAGACACCCAGCTCCCTTAGCTTTTGCTCTTCAGGGAGGTGCTCCACTCCATCATCTCTGTGGCTCTACACTGGACTCTCTCCAGCAGTTCTGTGTCCGTCTGGAATTGAGGGCTGAGTACCATATTTTTCTGTTCTGGATATCCATGTGGGCATAGCATTGCCCCAGAAAAGGGCTACAAGAGTTTACCTTGTGGCTAAACCCATCGATGTGGAAAGGCATGTGATGTTTATTTCCATTTACACGTTGATGTGTCTTATGAGAGAGACCTGTGAGGAATGAAGGAACCTAATTGGTTTGTCTCTACAGAGTAAGCACACTTCAAGCAGTGAAAAATTATTCAATCTAGAGTTCTGGGCAAATAGATTGAAGTATTTTGTGCATTTATAACCGCAGGCAGGTGTTCAGCGATCTCTAGGAAAGCAGGGCTTCATCATACATGGAATCACAGAATGTGTTGCGTTGGAAGGGATCTCCAAAGGGCATCCAGTGCAACTCCTCTACAACAAGAAGGGACATCACTAACTAGAACAGATTGCCCAAAGCCCCGTCCAGCCTGACCTTGAATGGCTCCAGGGATGGGGCCTCCACTACCTCTCTGGGCAGCCTGTTCCCTCCCTCACAATCAAGAACTTGTTCCTTATGTCCAGCCTCAGTCTGCCCTTTACCAGCTTAACATAGCAAGGACTTGAAAAGACAATCACTTTGTTGGACCATAACTCCAAACATCCCTATTTCTCTTTCTTCCTTCAGCTTTATATGCTGCACATCATGTCATATGGTCTGGAACATCTCAGCCTCATATATGTCCTCCCAACCTCTTGTGAGCCCACAGCCTACTCACCGGTTTGCTGGATGAGCAGAGAATACCGTGATTCTGCGTGAGCTCTGCTCAGCAGTGACACTTAAACCCCCAAATAATCATCAGTGGTTTTTTTCATCAGAAATCCAAAATACAGCCCTGTATGAACTGGCACGAATGAATGTATCCCACTGGAAAATGGTGTAAACTGTAATGTAGGAGGTTCCATATAAATATGAGAAGGAACTTCTACACAATGAGGGTGATGGAGCGGTAGAACGGGCTGCCCATAGGGGTTGTGGAGTCTCCTCTGGAGACGTTTAAAACCTGCCTGGATATGTTCCTATGCAGCTTGGTCTAGGGGATCCTGCTGTGTCAGAGGAATTGGACTAGATGATCTTTCGAGGTCCCTTCCAATACCTAATGCTCTGTAATTCTGTGAATTACCTATTATCTTAGAATCACTGAATACTTTTGGTTGCACCTTTAGGGATTCTGCATTCAACTCACCTGCTTGAAGCATGGGCAGCTTCAAAGTTGTGTCAGACTGATCAGTTAAAATGCTGCCAACTGCCTTTAGAGCAGGGACATCGCAACCTTGAATGGTTCTTATGGGGATCTATCTGGAAGTGGTGGAGCTTCCTCTTAGACAGAAGACTGCAGATGAAACTTGTTTCTTAGGGGTTTGAGACAAATGGTAGATGGACCTTTGCTCATACATCTGTAAAGCTGACTTCTAAGGGAGAGAATGTGCTGTTTCTGAGGTAGGCAGTTGCAATAATTGAAGTGAGTCCGTAGGAGGCCAAGAGGATGATCAAAGGGCTGGAGCACCAACTCCTGTCTGAAGACAGGCTGAGAGGGTTGGGGCTGTTCAGCCTGGAGGAGAGAAGGGTCTGGGGGGATGTTATAGCAGCTTCCGTTCCCTGAAGGGGCTCCAGGAAAGCTGGAGAGGAACTTTTTCCAAGGAACTCTGGTGATAGGACAAGGAGGCTGGGTTCAAGCGCAAAGAGGAGAGACTGAGATGCAATCTGAGGCAGAAATTCCTCCCTGTGAAGGGGCTGAGGCCCTGGAACAGGTTGGCCAGGGAGGTTGTGGCTGCTCCATCCCTAGAAGTCTTCAAGGCCAGGTTGGATGGGACTCTGGGCACCCTGATCTGGTGGGAGGTGTCACAGCTGATGGCATGGCGTTGTGAGAGTGAGCTCTGAGCTCCCTTCCAAGCCAAACCAGTCTCAGATTCTGTGATTAACTGAAGTTTTGTGAAGTGCAGCATCAAAACTTAGGAAGACGCACCACAAACCTTACACGATTGTTTTCTGGTTCTTTGGGAAGGGTACTGAATGTCAGAATGTCACAGAGTATGACACAGCCTCAGAGAATAAAGAACGTTTTCTTGCTGTATCAAAGCTGTGGCTCTGTCAAATGCTGCTGTTCATATGGATCCTGCCACCTGCTCCCAGATCCCTCTGTTATTTGAGTTTTCAGTTCCAGAGTGCATATTGCCTTCCACCAACCAATTTCTCAAGACAAGTGTCACAATGCACTTGAGAAGGTATTACCTGATAGCTTATGTACCCCTGCTCAGCTCCATTGTGTTTGGCAAAATGCACTTTAAGAGAGCGTGTGCCTTGACATCAATTTATAACAGGGACGGAAACAGCTTGTTTGATAACATGAGCTTGTACCCACAGCAGTCAGCTGGGAACAGAGCTCGCATTCATACTGGGTTTTTATCTGGTCTTCAGTGTCACACCTCTTCTCACTTGAGTATTTTGGGTATGTCAGAGAGCATCGGAATCTCCTCTGCTAGAGACCACACAAGGATTAATCTTGAAGTGAGAGGTCTGATCCGTTCCTGCAGACGTCAACATAATTAAGTGCTCTTGGTCACGGTGATGTCTGTATGCAAAAACACTTCCAGGTGTGTTAGGTCTTTAGGTAGATAAAATTCAAATGAATTTTTACAGTGAATATGTTGGAATCATCTCATGGAAATCAGAGAATGGCCAGGGTTGCAAAGGACCTTAAAGATCACCCAGTTCCAACCCCCCTGCAGAGGCAGGGACACCTTCACTATAGCAGGTTACTCAGGGCACCAGCCAACCTGGCTTTCAACACTGCCAGTAATGGGGCAGCCACAACTGCCTTGGGCAAACTGTTCCAACATCTCAGCACCCTCAGATCAAATGTTTCTCATGTCCAATCTCAGGCTCCCATGTTCAAGCCTGTAACCCTTTCCCCTTGTCTTCTCGCTACCACCCATGTCAGAAGCCCTCCCCTGGCTTTCCTGTAGCCCCCTTCAGAGATTGGAAAGCTGCTAGAAGGTTACCTGGGAGCCTCCTCCAGGATGAGCAATGTGCATATAGAGTTGCAAGTGTGTGGCTTCAAGTTTGATCAGTTTTACATCACCAAGGTAAAATGGAAAAGTAGTAAAATACATCATTAATATTTCTTTCCTTTATTCAGACACAGGATGATTGGATAATTCCACACTAAATCCCTAAGATGCTTTTCATTGATCTTTCTGTAAGGCAAATCTGATTTCAGTTCACAATCTGTCTAAGATTTTAAAACTGTCTTTTCTTCTTCTGTCTGGGAGGAAGTTAGAATCTTTAGTGAGATGCTCAATTATTTTTCTGTTTATAAGTTTCTTGGGCTTTTTTTCCACCTTTCCACCTCCACAGGAAGTGAGGAAATAGTCAGAAAGCAAAATTCCTTTTGCTGCAGTATTAAATGACCTACTAATAGATTTTACATTGAAATAGCCTATAACCCTAGAGATAACAAGGAGGAAGTATATAGGGAGGAGGTATAATTATACGGTGAATATAACTGGGAAGTGAAGGTGAGCACACTGTTTTAGTACATTTCAGAAAGAAATGTGACCAAGAAGGCCAGTGGCATCCTGGCTTCTGTCAGAAATACTGTGGCCAGCACTGTGGAGGTGATTAACCCCATACTGTGTGGCGACATCTCGAGTGCTGAGGTCAGTTCTGAACATCTCAATACAAGGACATTGAGGGGATGAAGCGGGTGTAGAGAAGGTCAGGTTGCTGGAGAAGGGGCTGGAGCACAAGTGCTGTGAGGAGGGGCTGGGGGAGCTTGTTAGTCAGGAGAAAAAGAGGCTCCAGGGAGACCTTATTGCTGGCTACAGCTACCTGACAGGAGGTTGGAGTGGGGAGGGGCTCAGCCTCTTCTCCCTGGTGCCTGGCCACATGACCAGAGGAAATTACAGTATTGCAGAACATTAGGGATGGTAAGGGACCTCGAAAGATCTTCTAGTCCAGTCCCCCTGACACAGCAGGATCAGCTAGATCCAGTTGCACATGAACATATCCAAGTGAGTTTTAAATGTCTCCAGAGAAAGAGACTCTGTGACCATCCTGGGCAGCCCCTTCCAGGGCTCTGTCACCCTCATCCTGAAGCAGTTCCTTTTCGTATTGATGTGGAACCTCCTCAGTTCCAGCTCGCACCCACTGGCTGCAGCTGCAGCAGGGAAGGGTCAGGCTGGATGTTGTGAAGAATTTCTTCACCCAAAGGAACACCTGTGCAGAGCAGAGCTGGAGTCCCTGCGTCTGGAGAGACTGAAAGGATAGAGACACACAGAGCTGAGGGACAGGGGTTAGCAGTGACCTGGGACAAAGTTTGGACTTGATAAACTTGGAGGTCTCTTCCAACTAAAGAGATTCTGTGATTCCATGATGTGGTTTTTTTTTTTGGACAGGTTACATTCAGTAATTGAAAGTGTCCTCAGTGTAGATGTAGTGAAGCAATTTTGGGCTGATTTCCAATATTCAGAAATGCATATGTTCTTGATCCTTCATTACAACTCATAATTTTAGGAATATTATGTTGGGAAAATAAGACACATCAGCCAGCAGCACAAATAGCAGGAGAAGCCACAATATTCATTTCCCCTCAACCCAGCCAAGAACAGATTATTTGGCTGACTATCAAAAGGAGCAGCAGTAATTGTTTCCAGTATCAGTGGAGGCATTTTGCTGTTGAAAAAACCCAAAGCTTCCATTTCATTAGCTCAAAAAAAAGCTTGGTCTCTGCCATCAATTAAGAGACAAAAATGAGATTCTCATGGCAAGCTGTGGGTTTCTGCTTGCCTGTCCTTGCTGTTGTCCATGAACCACTGTGGATGCTGTTGGGAGCTCTTTGTGTCTCTACAGTAGTTGTTTGCCCTCTGCAGGTTCCATTCCTCCAGGACTAGTCTGCAAGAGCAGCTTCCCAAGCTGGGGTCATGAATCAGGCAGAACCTGCTGTAGGGAGACCAGGAGCTCAACCAGTTTGGAGCCACCTTGAGAACCTTTGTCAAAAACCAGTCCTAAGTTTACAAGTTAGATTGTAGAACAGAGAGAAGCAAGGAAAAACAAGATGACGATGGAATGACTTGTGCCTTCTCATACTGCTGTGGTGACATGCTGATCATCTCCTGGCTCTTTTGTCTAGATTGGGTCTTGAGGAGCTCATCAGATTATCGACTGATGATAGCAGTGATGATGACAGAGCAATAAATAAGGTTTTGTAATTGATGGAGAGCAGGTCATCCTCAGTGCAGATGCTCTTGAGATTACAGTACCAAATGCTTTTGCCAGAGAACAGTCTGCTTTTAGTCAAAAATTAATCTCACCATTTTATTCTCATGGGTATTGTTTATGTTTGTTTTTATCTGATACACAATGCTAATATCTGATATACAGTGCTCGACTCAGTTCTATTCAGCATCTTTATTGATGGCCTGGTTGAGGGGATTGAGTCTGCCTTTAGTAAATTCAGGAATGACACCATGTTGGGGAGGAGCGTCCATCAGCTGGAGGACAGGAAGACACTGCAGGGAGATCTGGACAGGCTGGATCAATGGGCAGAGGCTAACGGGATGAGGTTTAACAGGGCCAAGGGCAGGGTCCTGCACTTTGGCCACAAGAACCCCCTGCAGCTACAGTCTAGGGGATGAGTGGCTGGAGAACAGCCTGGCAGAGTAGTAGTACTGGTCGACAACCAGCTGAACAGGAGCCAGCCGTGTGCTCAGGTGGCCCGGAAGGCCAGTGGCATCCTGGCTTGGATCAGCAGTGATGTGGCCAGCAGGACTGGGGACGTCATTCTACCCCTGTCATTGGCACTAGGGAGGCCTCCCCTAGATTACTGGGGGCAGTTCTGGGTCCCTCACTTCAAGAAAGAGATGGAGGGAGAGTCTGGAGTGGGTCCAGAGGAGCAGCGAGGCTGGGGAAGGGACTGGAAGGAAAGTCTGAGGAGGAGAGTCTGAAGAAGCTGGGAGTGTTTAGCCTGGAGAAAAGGAGACTCAGAGGAGACCTTCTCCCTCTTTCTAACTCCCTTCAGGGAGGTTGTAGTCAGGTGGCGGTCGGGCTCTTCTCCCAGGCAACCAGCACCAGGACAAGAGGGCAGACTCTGAGGCTGCACCAGGGGAGGGTTAGGTTGGCTGTTAGGAAGCCCTTCCTCCTCGAAAGGATGATCAGAGCCTGGACTGGACTGCCCAGGACAGTGGTGGAACCCCCATCCCTGAAGGTGTTGAAGGCCAGCCTAGCTGTGGCCCTTAGTGCCCTGGTGTGGCCACTGTGGTGATGTTACGTCCTGGTCTGGTCTGGATGAGCTTAGAGGGTTTTTCCAGCCTCAATCATTCTGGGTTTCTGTGAATTTAAAAATGTCTTTCCATTCTATAAGAACCCTTCACAGGACTCTGCAGGCTGTATGTTCTTTATCATCTGATATAATTGTAAATTGCACACAAGGACGCTGCTAAGTCTTCTAGATGTCCATTTTCCGTGTCTAGGTGCAAACTTCTGTTGGGAAATTGATAAACAGCACCAGGGACAGGAACTAATCCTCATATAATGAGACATCAGAGCAGGATTTTAGGCAGTGGCAGTTCAAGTTTGCATGGAAACATCCTGAGCTGAAGAATAGACTTGATCATCTTAAAGGACTCTTCCAACCACAGATTTTGTGTAATTTTGTGAATCATGTTATGGTCTTTCTTAATCGCTGACAAATCAAGCATTTTACATGTAATTGGACTGTATCTTGGTAGCCAGATGTGGAAAAGTGTGATTTCTTCCTAAATTAAGTATGGAGCTGGGGATCTTTAGTCCAAAGAGGAGGAGACTATCTACAACTATGTGAAAGTAAGGTGTAGAGAGATGAGTGTTGGGTTCTACTCACAAGGAACAAGGGAGAGGACAAGAGGAAATAGCCTGAAGCTGCCCTAGGGGGAAGTTGAGGTAGGACCTGAGGAGAAACCTGGAAAAGGCCCTCAGGCCTTGGAACAGGCTGCCCAGGGAGAGGATTGAATAGACATCCCAGGTTGTGTTTAACAGCCATGGATATCTGGAGCTCAGGGACAGGGTTTAGCAATGAGTTGGGACAGCTGGGTTCAGGGTTGGACTCCACGGTCTTTTCCAATCAAAACCATTCTGTGATCCTGTGATTTTATTTATGTGAAATTGATTAAAACACAGTAAATTATAGTGTGCAGAGCTCTGCTATTAGCTGTTTTCCCCCTTTCTCTTGATACTAGTGCCCAGGAAACTGACTGAGAAGTAGTACACTGATATGTTGTGCTTGCACACGCATGTGCTGGCCAATTGGCCTACATTATAAATACGTGAAGGGTAGGTGTCAGGAGGATGGAGCCAGGCTTTCTCAGTGTCATGTAATGATAGACCAAGGGGCATTGGATGTGAGCTGGAACAGAAGAGATACTGTTTTGTGAAAGGAACTGCTTTTTGGAGATCATCGACATAAATACTGATGAGCAACTAACAGTCTCCTTACCTACCATCTTCTTATTTTAAGTGGAATATTATCATCTTGGAAGTCTATTTTATTAACCTCAGGAGTTGCCAAGAAAATTTCTTCCGTGTGGGACTGTTCTAAAAATAAAGTAAGAAAAAAACCCTCCATAAATTAACCTTTCCAAATTTGATTTAATGAAGACATTTTAAATAATAATTCAGGTGATTTTTTTAAATTAAGTTATTTCCTGTATTTTATAAGACAGGAAGGTGTCAGGGTGGTTTTACTTGTCACATATAAAGCAGTTTTCCTTAAGTCTTGGTCAGAAGTTCTTCTGGAATGTGGCATACCTGGAGGGTTTTTTGTAGTCCGCTCCCTCTTTGAGTTTGCCTGCCAGCAGAGCACAAGGCTAGGTGAGATGGGCTCAGTCATGTGGAATAGAACAAGGAAATATTGTCTTGAGAAAAGGTGAAGAAAATGAATAGAAAAACACCTCATCAATGTCTGAGGTGTTTTCTTAACCTTCACTTTGATATCCCCAGAGGAGACGATGCCTTCAGGGCAGGTTTTTCTCTCCTTAAGGGGAAGTTTCTTTCACAGTACCAGATGTGATAACCACAGACTACCAAAGCAGAAAGTGAGCTACCCATGGCTCTCAGAAGTTGACTTTTTCCAGCTACTCAAAGCAAGTGAGGTCCCACATTTACCTCATTGAGGTAATGACCCCCATGCATTCTATTTGCTTTACTTAACCTAATCAAAATAATTACAGGTAGTATTTAACAGGAAAACTATAGACACCTCTGTGATTTGTGTTCCTGAGGGCATGAACCGCTGCTTGCAGCAAGAAGAGAAAAAAGAAACTTCTAGCAGTCTGCGCCGTACCCCTTTTCAGCTAAATTTATGTAAATCCAATTTATTTTGACCCAGTACTGTTCTGGAGCATGGTGGCAAAACAGTTAAGACATCTTGCCATGGAGAGAAGGTGTTAATTTGAGTTCTACTCTGGATTTACATAAAATTAAGCCTTCAGTGCATCTGTGAATATTTATCTGGTCATTTCTGCTGAGGAATCGGAGGTGGCCGAATGAGATGCTTGACACATCACTGACTGTTTTGTCTGGGACTACAAAAGCTGGTGTGGTTTAACTGTGTTGATCTGTCATGTCAGTTGGGCTTGGCATGGGTTTTTAACCTTTCAAAACCATGTAGCACCACCTTTCTACCTAAAATACGCTTTTGCTTTAGTAGTCAGGATAATCAAAACTGCTACTGGTGTTTCCTCCGGGTCCCTTTTCACAACTCATCTCTAAAAGGAATTTTAGAGATAATAACCCTAAGGTTTCAGTCCGGAATTGGAATATTAAAATGTGCTTATGTGCCCCATTTATATTTGTTCCTCTGTTATTCTTTTGGGCTTTTTTCACCTTCCTTCTTTGTTTTGCAGCCTTTTCATCCTTTTGTTCCTTATCTCGTCTTGGGGATAGAGGTCATGCTTTCTGAGGGTGTTTAATTGCTTCTAGCACAAGGTACTTGATTGAAGCCTCTGCTTCATGCTAACACAAATACATGTATTTTTAGGCATGTTTTGAAAGAATTGATAATTTCCCTAATACGGACCACATAATTAAGGCATTTCTGAAGCCAGATAATTGACAATTGATCTCTAAGCTCAGAGATTTATGTTTTTTATTAAAAAAAGAGAAAAACAAGAAATAAGCCAACAGGTGTCAGCAAAGACCATGTAACAAAAACATTGGGTCAAATCGCATCAAGAGTGTGTGCTGCATTCGTGACAAATCCCCGTTGTTTCTCGTTTAATTCTCTCAAAAGATCTTGAGATCTTATTTGTGATCAGTCGGCTCAGAATCCAGAATGTCACACCCATGCGTTAAGACCGAATTGAATTGCTTTCAGTAGGAAAAGCAAGAAATCCCTCAGAGGAAACGTCAATTCCTTCTTAATGAATTGTTCTCCCACACTATAATCCAAGCGAGGTCTTTGTGGATTTTTAAAATGCCATTGATTTATTTTTTTTTATTAGGTTACCATGAACAGAGCCTTTAGAAAGTCCCTTCAGCTTCTAGAGTGTTTTATTCCGTCAGGGTGGTGGTGGATTAGTTTTGTTCGTTTGTTTGCCGTGGTTCTTAGGTGTGTGTCCAAGAGCAGTATGTCAGGAAGTTCCTTTGCATCTCTCACTGCTACTTACCGTCAGGTTTGTCACTTGAGGGTCAAAATAAAGCTCCTTCAACCAAGGCTATGGCAGCAGCAAGCCTCGGGTCAGTCCCACCACTTGAGATTTGCCGCAGGGCAGTCAGTTGGAATTCATTTCGCATTTGTTTCACTGAATGATGTTGTCGCTCCTACTCTGCGAAGTTGTGGGTAGACCACCAGATTGTTTCTTTTTCGGGCTTATTTTCTCCTTTTCTGCATCAAAGTGCTTATTCCGAACAAAGAGACAAATGTTATAAATCTAGAAGCCCCTTTGACTCACAGCAGCAATGCTCAGAGTGATTTAGACTCATTTATTTTTAAAATTAGTGAATAAAACCTCCAACCTGTGTTAAGCTTGCATGCAGTTCTTAGAAAATACGAGTAGTGCTGAGGGATCTAATCTCTTTGGCTAAATTTTAATTATTTGAAAATGTGATCTATAAAGAAAGAGAAAATCTGTCATTTTTCCTTACTTCAACTCAAAGTCTAGCACAGAATCACAGAACATTAGGGATTGGAAGGGACCTCGAAAGATCATTAGTCCAATCCCCCTGCCACAGCAGGATCACCTAGATCCACTTGCACAGGAACATGGCCAAGCGGGTTTTAAATGTCTTCAGAGGAGAAGACTCTGCAGCCCCCGTGGGCAGCCCCTTCTAAGGCTGTGTCACCCTCACTGGAAAGAAGTTCCTTCTCAGACTGACATGGAACCTTCTCTGTTCCAGCTCACACCCATTGCCCCTTGTCCTATCATTTAAAAGTAAGTAGTTCTGTCTTAAGCTTGGAGTAGAGCAAAGTGGTAACAGGTGTAGTAATGGTGGTGATGAGATTCTGTTTGCTTTTTGAGTGGCTGCGAATGAGAAACACAGTGTGGGAAATCTCAGATCCATCCAGTTGGAACTCGTCCTCCAGAGCAATATCCAACTGGCAATTTGCTCCATTTCCTTTTATCCCTGAAATCTGCTAATAGTGTGTAGGAGCAGGCAGTGATGTGGACACCTTGGGTCAACAGCTCACACTCCATTATCCTTTCTCCAAGGTCTTGTGATCTGTCGTCCGTCATGTGAGTGGTGGCAGCATCAACTGCTCACATGTGCTTTGTCCTTTCTCTCGTCACACGTGCTCCATTCTTCTTTATCATGTGTGAACTGTGCACCAACCACTTGACAGGGTTGGTGTTTTGGTCATGAGAGATGCCAATATGGGAGAAGAGAGGGACATACGGCCTTTGATTGTCTTCAAAGAGACTCTGTGGTTTGCACTAACCAGAGGGTTCTTCACATCTGCCATGAATCCATGAACCCTTGTGTGGAAATGATTTCCAGTGTTAACTCATAGGTGCTGGTTTGGAAGTGCAAGGCCACCAATCACGCAAGCCTGAGCCGTGTCTTTAATATGGTTTTCCTTGCAGAGAATTTGCTCTTGAGAAAACATTTTGCAGGTTTGAGTAATTCACTTCACCTTTTCTTGTCCCCCATGCAGTGGGTTTGCTCTTCTGTTCATGTGCGTTAGTCTGGCGGCGGGTCGAGTTGCCCGTGGTTGGTTTTGAAAGCACACTTAAGGGAAAAATACGAGAATTCAGAGGACTTGGGTTGTAAAGCACAGCAGGGGTCTGCTCAACCAGCAAGGCTCAGTGCACTTCACTGCGTCCCAGCATGGCTTTTGATGTGGTATGTACTGAAGCAGCTCCTCTGGATTAGGATGTAGGTGTTACGAAACAAGCCATTGAGTTGTGACCCATTGTCTGCATACCTGTCTATCTCTGTTAGGGAAAAGTTCACTGCTGGGTCAGCTGCAGTCCTGCTCCTCCTTGTCTGTGGCAGGCTGGTTCTTGACTTTTTGGATGTGAGTTATAAGGCTCCTTTCAGTTCCTTACAGACTTAGAATTTGGTACATTACTTTATTTATTGCAGTTATTTATTTATCACAGTTATTTCTGACTTGCGTTCTTGCTTTGCGGGTGTATTTTTGATTGCTCTCGTTTCCAGACTTTGAAGACCTCTGGTACTTAGTGCATTGGGGAGTCTCTTTGGTATTCGTCTCCACTAGTAATCATGTTTAGACTTCAGGTTCTTTGTAATTTTAGACGTGTAGGTCTCGATGGCTCGATTTCTCTTCTCACATAGTTGGCTGCAGGTATTGATCGTTTGATCGCGGAGCATCAGGATGGTGCATTCCAGAGATTTTACAAATTCTGCTGCCAACAGAATTATTTTCACTTCATTTTCAGTATTTGAAAACAGTCTCAAAGAAAGTCCTCTGTAGGAACAAGACAATCTTAAAAGAACACAAGTCACACAAAGCCCCAGAACCTTACCAGCTGGTGTCTAGTAGAGTTGCATCACCCAGAATGATGTTTCCACCTAGAGTGTCACTTCTGCTAAGTGGCACATGCAGCATTATGCAGAGTATTTAGCAGTGCAGGGGTAAGATCTCATCTCAGTCATAAGGCCCCTCAGTTCAAGAGGAACACAGAGCTGCTGGAGAGAGTCCAGCATAGAGCAATGAGGATGATGAAGGAAGTGGAACACCTCCCTTATGAAGAAAGGCTGAGGGAGCTGGGTCTCTTTCATTTGGAGAAGAGGAGACTAAGGGGTGACTTCATTAATGTCTATAAACATGTGAAGGGTGGGTGCCAGGAGGATGGAGCCAGGCTCTTCTCACAGGTCATTAGTGACAGAACAAGAGGGACTGGCCTCAAGCTGCATCAGGGGAGGGTTAGACTGGACAG
>JAOXOE010000874.1:31122190-31150101 GCA_028565055.1 Phoeniculus purpureus
TGGCAGGGGGATTGGACTAGATGATCTTTCGAGGTCCCTTCCAATCCCTAATGTTCTGTGATTCTGTGATTCTGTGAGAACGCGGTGTCTGGATTTTATTATTTATATTTTGGAAAGTAATGCCTTTTTATCTTTAGAGAGTCCATTTATGGGGTATTTTAGCTTATGTTTATTTTAATAATTGTAAGATATTTTAACATTAGGGACAACTTTTTCATTCTTGCTGTGGCGGGGGGATTGGACTGGATGATCTCTCAAGGTCCTTTCCAATCCCTAATGTTCTGTGATTCTGTGGTTTCATTCGGGGGCTCCTGTGTTCCCTAGGAAGACTTTGGTCACCACACTCTTTAGGAGAAGGACGTAATGAGGACATAGGCTGCTTAGATATGTTGCTGATTGATGACAACATCTAACCTTATTGTGAGATTTACTAGTGATACCAGTCATAAAGGGGAAGAAGCAGGAAGGGTTGCCAATGTTGGCTGCTGCTCTCTATCAACACTGGTCATTCTGAAGTGGTTGGAGAAGTTCTCCTGTTCTGTGAAGTCTAGTGAGTGTTAGGCAAGGAGATGCTGCTTATGGAGGAAGTCTGTTCCTTGGGAAATGGGAACTCAGTTTACATCAGCGTGGACATCGGAAATAATTCTGGAATACTCTTTATCTTTGTTAGCTTTCCTCTAGGGAAGACATCAGCTTACTGCATGACTGCAGAGAAACACTTGTTTTCTGTATTTGGAAATTCAGTACAGTTGTTCCCCAAGACAGATAGTTGTGGTCCCAGCAATGCTCTTAGAATTCAACCACAGCAACAGCCCTGGGCAACCTGTTCCCGGTCCTCAGCAACCTCCCAGGGGTGAATTTCTGCCTCAGATCTCATCTCAGTCTCCCCTCTTTTAGCCTGAACACTGTCCCCATGTCCTATCCCCAGAGTCCCTTGGAAAAGCTCTCTCTCCAGTTTTCCTGGAGCTCCTTCAGGGATTAGAAGCTGCTCTGAGATCACCCTGTAGCCGTCTCTTCTCCAGGCTAAAGACTCTCTCAGCCTGTAGAAAGTTTTTGATAAGAATATTGGATTTATTAACTTGTATTAATGTTATTAATTGCTATGAACCTATTAGATTGGAAATACTCACTGAGAGTTGGTGAGGTTAGTTACTACCTTCAAAATAATTTACTAATAGTCTGTTACAGTGCCAGAGTAACTGTAGTCTCATTTAGACGTTCAAATCTGTTACTGAAACTACTAAAATGGGCAATGATGTGCTATATTGTTTTGTGACTCTGGGCAGGCTGGGTCAATGGGCAGAGGTCAATGGGATGAGGTTTAGCAGGGCCAGGGACAAGGTCCTACACTTTGGCCACAAGAACCCCCTGCAGCTATAGACTGGGGGATGAGTGGCCAGAGAGCAGCATGGCAAGGAGAAACCTCGCAGGACTGGGTGGCAACTGGCTGAACAGGAACCAGCAGGGTGCCCAGGTGGCCCGGAAGGCCAATAGTATCCTGGCTTGGATCAGCAATATGTGGCCAGTAGGACTAGGGATGTCATTCTCCCCCTGTCCTGGGCACGCCTCGAGTACTGGGGGCAGTGCTGGGACCCTCACTTCCAGAAAGAGATTGAGAGAGGGTCTGGAGTGGGTCCAGAGGAGCAGTGAGACTGGGGAAGGGACTGGAGAGACAGTCTGATGGGGAGAGGCTGAGGGAGGTGGGGGTGTTAAGGCTGCAGAAGAGGACACTCAGAGGGGACCTTCTCCCTTTCTCCAACTACCTGAAGGGAGGTTGTAGTCAGGTTGGGGTTGGGCTCTTCTGCCAGGCAACCAGCAGAAGGATGAGAGGACAGGGCCTGAAGCTGCCAGGGGCGGGTTAGGCTGGATGTTAGGAAGCCCTTCCTCATGGGACAGGTGATCAGAGCCTGGACTGGACTGCCCAGGGCAGTGGTGGAGTCCCCATCCCTGGAGGTGTTGAAGACCAGCCTGGCTGTGGTCCTGAGTGTCCTGGTCTGGCCGCTGTGGTGATGTTGTGTGCTGGTCTGTGCTGGATGAGCTCAGAGGGCTTTTCCAACTTCAATCACTGTCTAATTATATCTGGTCTTAATCAGTTTATTAGGTCATAAACTCACTTTGCTTGTACAGTACTTCTTCACAGAGATGGTTTTGCTTAGAACTCCTGATTTTGCCAGGATAATAGGAAGAAAAGTTACTCAGCTGGTTGGATGACCTTTTCAGAGTCTTCTAAAAGCATTAAAGCAGAAATTACAATGTGTTGTTAAATAATTTGTCATGTGCAGCTGGCGCACAACGCACCACAGTCTGGGGAAAAAAAATACTAAAAAGCAAGTTATTTAATTCGTTCCGGGGTGTTTTGTAAGGAATCGATAGCCTCTCAAATACTGATCGTCAAGAAGGAAAAGTTTCATAGTTGGCTGGAAGCAGAATTATCTGGATATAAAACAAATAACGACAATATTATTTTATTATTAATATTATTAATATATAAATAATAATATTAATATATAAATTATAAAATTAATGTATAAATAATAAATAATAATAGATAAGATGCTGCATAGGAGTTAGTAATTATTAAGTTAGAAATTCAAGAAAAGGTTAAAAGCTTAGGCTAATACAGAACTGACAGGGTATATAAACCCACACCAGCTCCTATGCCAGCAGAGGAAAACAACGAGATGACAGCTCTACTGTTTGGAGAGAGGTTGCTAACGACAGCTTATTCCTTCATGATTTCAACTCTTGACAGAAGACAGGTCTGCTTGTTGCATCATGGCAGATGTATCATTACCTTCTGGCCCTGTCATGACTGAGCTGGGGAAAAAAAAAACCCCTCTCGCAGTTCTGAGAACCCAATTACCCTTTGGAATTTAGCCGCATCCTTCCCGAGACGGTGCGTTACTGTTGTTGTATTAATTTGCGTGGATCACGTTCCAAGAGTTTGCTAAATTAATCTGATGATGTAGAGATGCTCACTGATTGCTTTGTCTTCCTTCATCCTGCTGGCTGTCATGTCTTAGACCCCGTGTTAAGTTTACTTCTACTTTGTCATCTGACCTAATGAAGAAAAAAAATCACTGTTGAAGATAATTTGGATAAATGTGAAAGTACCCTCCTTTTTTTTTCTTTCTCATACTCTCCCTCCAGACCACTTGATCTCTTTCTTTTCACTGGCTAACTGTGGGGTTGAGAACACATGCTGAATATTTAAAATAATCACGATCACTTCAGAAACAAAGTGTAATGTGAGTTTAAATGGCCTTTTTATCATATGCATATTACGATTCTTCCTTTTCCCCCCTTCCCCTCCTCCTCTCCCTCCTCCCTTCAACTTGTTGGATACCTAACGGTGACTCTGGAGACTTAGAAAAGAGTAAGAGGGGGGTGTGGATTTTTGAAAGTATGTCAAAAGCCTTGGGGTTTGGGTATGATCGGAATTTCAATAGAGGCTGAGATGAGTTTAAATGCATAGAAGGCGAACATAAAAATCTTGTTTAATTTCTGTCATGTTGTTCTTTTTTTAGTCGCTCTGATGTCTTTTTCAAATCTGCTTTTCCTCTCAAGCTTTGTGGTACTATATCCAAGATCTGGGGGTTTTGGGTTCTTTTTTTTTTTTCCCTTTTTTTTTCTCCCTCTCCCTTCCCTTTCCCTCTTTGTATTTCGTTTCAACTGCTGATCCCTTTTCTGTGGTGCTTCTGCCTTTAATATCAGCTGAAGCGGTCTGAATTGCTGAATCAAAGCCGTTTTGGGAGAGAGACAGTGTTTAAGATTGTGCAGGGTGAGATTCTCTGGGTAGAAGGTAACACTTCCTGCAGTTATAATCAATGCACTTGACACTTTCAAAGGCAGGAGAAGCCATGACTTGCTCAGGGGTTAAACTTTTTAAATAACTTCCCTTGGGAAAAATGCCATCAATAAAACGGAATAATTAGTTGAAGGTTCTTGAGTAGCCTGGGTTTGAAAAGAAAAAGATTAGAGATGGGTCAGGTTTGCACTTCCATTCTATTTTTCCCTCCCCTTTTGTTTCTTAAACTACGGACTTTTGTTTAAGTGTTGTGGGGTACTGCAAAATCAGACCCCTTCTAATACACTGTCACCTACTTGAGGGGCTGCGTTAATTTTGTGGTGTAGTCCCAACATTGTTAGAATGGAGATTAAATTCCTCCTGAGATACAACTTTGGGGTTGCTATCTTCCTCTTTTCCTACCCACATATTCTGCAAATAGTCATTTCAGGTAACACAAAACATTCCCAACTTCGAACCTGTCCAAATAAAACCCACAAAATTCGTCAACTAATTGTATAAACAAGGTGTAAATAGCATTAAATGAACATCCAGCGCACAGAGACATTGATTTCTGTGCAGATGAACAGCTTTACCGTGAAGCTAAATTCATCTCACTTTGTTATGTTTGACAGATTTGGGATTTTATGAGAAATTCATTGTTTTTCTGGATTTTTGTTTGTATCATGTTTGTAAAAGGAGATGTTTCGACACCTGAATATATTTATTTGCTGTATATATAAAACCCTGTTCATGGTCATTGCCTGGCCATGTTCCTGTGTGACTTGGTCTGGGTGATCCTGCTCTGGCAGGAGGATCACAGAATCACAGAATCATCATGGCTGGAAAGGACCTCCAGGGTCATCGAGTCCAACCTTTATCCTATTATCTAACTGCCAGACCAGATCCCATGAGGGATTGGATCTTTCGAGGTCCCTTCCAATCCCTCATGTTCTCTGATTCTGTGATTTACTGTATGTATTTACTGTATATATTTATGTATTTACCATATACATGTTTGCTGTATATTTATTCTCTCTCTGCATAAATGTATTTTTAAATATATATTATCTATATGATGATGGCTGTGGAGTCTACTTCTCTGGAGAAGTTTAAAACCCACCTGGACATGTTCCTGTGCGACTGGATCTAGGTGATCCTGCTCTGGCGGGGGGGATTGGACTAGATGATCTTTTGAGATCCCTTCCAATCCCTAATGCTCTGTGATTCTTTGATAGCTATTTATATGTGCACATAGTATGGGTTTTTCCGTACACAGTGTATCATACAAAATACTGATAAATAATCCATTAACATCTTTGGAATAAAGGATTCTTAGCCTTCTTTAATTATTTACTTATTTGCATTTCTAATTCTTCTTAAAGGAAAGGAAAATCACTGACAGAGACCTGGGTGGTAACTGAACGAGACTTTAGCAAATACATGATCAAGGTTTTTCATAAGTACAGCATTGTATTTTTCTGATGGGGTGCATCAAAACTAGATCTGCTCCAGCCGCTGAGATGAGTTTGTATCACAGAATCACACAGCATTAGGGATTGGAAGGGACCTTGAAAGATCATCCAGTCGAGTCCCCCCCACCACAGCAGGATCCCCTAGATCCAGTCGCACAGGAACATGGCCAGAGGGGTTTTAAACATCTCCAAAGAAGAGAATATTCTTCCATAACTTATCACAATTATTTGTTCTAATTTCTTCGTGATTATTTAGATGTATTTATAACTTTCAGCAAGAAAATATTGGCTAGGCTCCGTTCAGCAGTGTTCTGTGCCGTCCTTGTGCAGAGGAGTTTTGAGGATCTGCCTGTGGGAGGCTGGCTGTGGGACTTATCTGAGAAGTGTATTTATTTGATCACAGAATGAAGGATTTAAAATAAATTTCATAGCTTTTTTGGCAACTTGTCTTGTTGGGGCGATGTTGTGTTAATAGAGACTTTGGAGTGTCTCTATTCTCTGTATCTTTTGAAGGATTTGCAGATTCACAGAACATTAGGAATTGGAAGGGACCTCAGAAGATCCAGTCCAATCCCCCAATATTCATACAAATTTCTTTCTGGTTCCTAATGAAATGTAATTTTGAATAGGATAATCTTAAATTATTAAAACTGCTTCTATAAAGGATGGAATGACGTGCTAATTGTTCGTGAGTCGACGTAGTCATGTTAAGTCATTTGCTTCACTGTTTTTTTTACGAGCAAGAAATGAGTAGCCAGCACTTTTATTCCATTCAGTTGAAACTGAATTAATATTCAGTTAATATTCAGGAATAATAAATCTGCATCAGTGGTTTTTTTATAGCTTTTAAAGAAGTCAACTCACTAACATTTTAAGACTTATTTAAAAACACTGCTTAAAAATACTGTCTAGCGTGCCGTTACAGACGGCTCAGCTATGACTTCACTAGCCTCAATGCAGTGCGAT
Source organism: Phoeniculus purpureus (assembly GCA_028565055.1). Classification (NCBI taxonomy): domain Eukaryota; kingdom Metazoa; phylum Chordata; class Aves; order Bucerotiformes; family Phoeniculidae; genus Phoeniculus; species Phoeniculus purpureus. The sequence goes on from JAOXOE010000874.1 coordinate 31,128,419, forward strand.
GTGTAAGTTGTATTATTTATAACGTGACAGAGCAGCGTCGCGTGCGTGCCGGCGTAGGTATAATGTGTGCACGTATTTAATATTACACTAAATTGCCAATACCCTGTTGATTTTTCAAATGAATCATTACTTGAAAGACTTACCAATCCAACGGGGAGATGAGCACTTCCCTATTCATACCATGAAATGCATATTTAAATAAAATTATCCTTTGCTTACAGTGCACTGAGCTGGAAAATATTGACTTTAATGCATAGGAATTCAAATTAAATTAAAAAAAAATAGAAGAAACATTAAATATATGATGTGCTCGGTCGTTAAGTAGTTTAGTGCTGTTCTAATAGCACACGTTGCTGCTTCAGGTAATAAGGAAATAGAGACGGCAGAAGACTTTGTCATGCAAATTTGCCGGGGATTGTCGTCGTTTGAAAACACGCAGATCGTTTGAACGGTCTGCGTCACTTTTGATCAAAAACTTTAAAAAGTTTAATAATTCCGCCAGAACAAACTAGAACTGCGGGTAATTGTCTTTTTTTCCCCTGAAATTAACAAATTGCAACATCAAAAAACCTGAGAGTGAGGTACGTAGTAGGTCATTTGCTGCTGCAGGCGTTTTTCTCTCCCTTCAGGATGTGCTTGTTTAGTTTCTCTCACTCTGTGCCCGTGGCGCTGTGTGGTGAAATTCAGACGCGTTCTTCCCCTCCGAGGAATCTCTAGGGTGGCAGATAACTTATACAAAATTAATAAATGGTGTTGCTTTTCTTATTATCGCCCATCCCAGGCAATTCGCTTTGTGCTCCCTTCGGAGAAGAAAAAGCTGAGATGCGTAGCATATGTTTATCAGGAAAAATATGTTCGTGCGCAGGATTACACAGCGGAAGAAAGAGTTCTTCTGCACAGAATTACGCATAGCGGGGTGAAACGTGTCATTAGGAAAATGGAATTACTCCGTTTTCACTGATTACAAAGAAAAAGGAAAACCTTGAGCAGTGCAAATCCTTTAGACGTCAATGGACAGTGGGGTTGGTTTTTGATAAACAGTAAGAATTTAGTGTTTTTATAACTTCGTGATTGTTAATTTGCCTTTCATCTCAGCAGAGTAAACCTGTTCCGAGGCTATTCAGCTGGGCGATTACGTTCAGGGGAAGTCCAGGTGTGCCGTCTTGCTTACTCACAACCATTTGTTGTACCATATTGAGGGGCTAATCCTCTTAGGGAAGGCGAGAGATTGGTGCGGGTAGCCTAACCTGTTATATCGTGCGCTACGTGCAGCTCCATCTCAGCGCTGCCAAAGGCACCGAGAGTTCAGATTGCGTCTGAGGGTAGAACAGATAATGAAGCTTGGGTGTAAATAATTGCTGAAACATGTGGGAAAACAACTTAATCTTCCTTTCTTCTTCTTTTTTCCTCCTTTTTTATCTTTTCCCTTTTTTATTTCTAGTTTTTCTTTATTCTTCTTTTCCTTTGTTTTTCTTGTTATCTTTATTTTTCTTTACTTTTCCTTATTCTAATTTTTCTTTTTTCTTTTCTCTTTGTTTTTCTCTTTTCTCTTTTTTCTCTTTTTTTCTTTGCTTTTTTCCCTTTCTGTTTTCCCTTCCTTTCCCTTCTCTTCCCTTCTCTCCCCTTCCCCTTCCCATTTCCCTTCGCTTCTATTTCTTCCTCTTTTTCATTGTTTTTCTTTCTTCATTTTCCTTCTTTGTTTTTATCTTTTTTTCTTTTAAACTGCTTTTTAGTTTAGCGTGATTAATTGTAATTGTTGCTACAAAATAAGAGTTGTACTAAACGACACCGTTGCTCACTTCCGACGAGTAAGAATCCCTAGCAGTATGTCAGCATTATTAACATTTATTTCAGAGTTCGTTTCCTAGGAGTTACTCACTGCTGTTTTAAGTTTTCCTTCAGAACATCTATACTTGGCTGATAAGTAAATGCTCTTTTTTCTCTAAAAATCATCTGAAAACAATAGAGGCAGGAGATGTTCATGGTGCTTCAGTGCACAGGTGATTGAGTTTGTGCTGACCCTCAGCAACTGAGCCTGTGTTTTGAATCCCAACTCTTCCTCCAGCATTGGGAGTAGGATGATTGAGTCTTCTGGAACGAGCTCCTGAATGCTGATAGCAGGAGGCTTTTCCATGAAACACAGAAGCTACTCATGTGGAATATGCACCTTCCCCATCACGCATGGGTTGAGAGCAGATACAGGATTTTAAAGGCTTGACAGCCCTGGTTCACGAACAGTGATATTTATACTGGATTTAGGACTGCCTGACTGCTAATATTCAGCTGATTCCAGCACATGATAACAAAATGAGTGATTCTAGGAGTTCTTTTTAACGATGCAGAGTTGTTATTGTCAGACAAATACTGAAAACAGCTATTAAGAATAACAGATTAAAATATCATTTATTAATTAGTACCTCACGCTGAGTCAAGCATGGCTTTGATTTTTACTGGCTGTCATTACATAATCAGTGTCAGAAGATCTTTTTTATTGACGTTGACGTTCACCCTGTTTTGTTTTGCATTCACCACGTTAGATCAGGTTTTGCCTGTTTTGTTCTGTTTTGTTCCTTAAAACAACAACATTCAGGTATTTTTGATCCAGATTAGTTCTCCCCTTCACATTAGAGATTGGAAGGTACCTGGAAAGATCATCCAGTCCAATCCCCCTGCCACAGCAGGATCACCTAGATCCAGTCACACAGGAACATGGCCAGGTGGGTTTGTTCCCCCTTTCTACCTTTGGTGTCCTGTAGGGTTTTCTGTACATTGAATAAATTTCTCTTGGTGTAGTTCTGTGCAGGTACAAGGACAGAAGAGCAGAGGGAGTTTTAAATGATAAATACGTGTAAGAATCGAACAGAACTGTTCAAATACCTCCTTTCTTAGACAAAGAAAAATTATTTCATTTTTTCCTACTGAAAATTAAGTTCTCACTTCTAACCGTACCTGTGTGAACTTTTTTGGGGAAGACTATGTAGAATTTAGCAAGAGGTCCAATGCAAAACCATGTATAAGCACCAATCACAATCAAAATAAGTTATTTGTTAGTCTGACTTATTACCAATTCCATATAATTAATATTAATGTTTGTGTGTCTCTGGACTACTTACGTTCCTCTTCAACAGGTTAATTGAAAACCATGGGTAGTTTTTAGCTTGTTTTTGCTTCCTCAGGGTAGTAGCTCTATGGTATGATCGTTTTATAGGCAAGTACTTATTTTGCAGCCTCTTTTTTCCCCTAGTTTACATTTTTCAAGTTAAAACTATTCCACATTTTTCTTTATTATTTGTAACCAAGTAATTTATGTCCAGCGCAGAGTCACGAAGATGATGAAGGGAGCAGAACATCTCCCTGATGAGGAAAGGCTGAAGGAGATGGATCTCTTGAGCTTGGAAAAAAGGAGCCTGAGGGGTGACCTCATTAATGTTGATAAATACATGAAGGGTGGGTGTCACGAGTTTAGAGCCAGGCTCTGCTCAGTGTCATCTAATGATAGGACAAGGGGCATTGGGTGTCAGCTGGAACAGAGGAGGCTCCACATCAATGTGAGAAGGAACTTCTTCCTAGTGGGGGTGGCAGAGCACTGGAACAGGCTGCCTACCGGTGCTGTGGAGTCTTCTTCTCTAGAGACAGTTAAAACCCACCTGGCCATGTTCCTGTGCAACTTGGTCTAGGTGATCCTGCTCTGGCAGGGAGACTGGACTAGATGATCTTTCAAGGTCTCTTCCAATCCCTAATGTTCTGTGATTCTGTGACGTTAGAAAGGATTTGTACTGACTGTTCCTCAAAGATGATGATGTTCCAAGAGTCGTACAAGCTGACTTGTATTACGATTTAATTTAACGGTTGCATGGGTTGGGTTTTTTTCCTTCTGGACATCCTTATTGAAAGCCTTCTAAGGAGAGAACTCACTAGGAATAAGAAACAATTCTCTGAAACCAAGTGCTTCCTAAGAATGACGGTTGACATAGTCTTGGTAAAACGATGTAAAACCTGGAGTAATATCTGTGCTGCACCCTGTGCTCAGTTAAACAAAATTTGTCTACTGATCCCACAGAGCAGCATCCAAATCACCATCGAAAATGCAAGGTAGTTGCTGTGGTGACATTCAGCATCTATATTTGTGGAGCTATTACTCATAAGTCTGTGCTTTTTTAATGCAGTGTGTCCACATAAAGACCTTAAATTTAAAGACAAGACAGCAGTTACCAAGTTTACAAGTGTCTTGGGTTTCTTTTGATATAGTGAGGTACAATCACATTTATACGAGTAGTGACGTTGAAATGTGCTTTGGATCGTTTTGTGAGCAGCTGTTAATTCTGATTTTGGCAGTAGACGTAATTTAAATGCTATTATAGCAACCTTTGTGATTCTGAAAGGTGTGCAGACTATAGAATCACAGTATCCCAAATCAGTGGGTTTGTGAGGGACCTCTACAGGTCACCCAGTCCAACTCCCCTGTCAGAACATGATCCCCTAGAGCAGATCCCACAATCCAGGTGGGTTTGAGATGTAAGCAGAGGAGGAGGCTCTGCTCTGGGTCAGAGCTCTTTCGTCCTCACTGTGGAAAACTGTTTCTTTATGTTCAGGTGTAACCTCCTGAGTTCCATTTTGTGCCCAGTGGTTTTTGTCCTATTACTAAGCACCACAGAAGAGAACCTGGTCCCATCCTCCTGACGCCACTCTGTAGATACTTCTAAGTCTTCATGAGATCCCTCCTCAGTCTCTTCCTCTCCAACTCTCTCAGCCTCTCCTCACAAGGAAGATGCTCCAGTCTCTTGAGCATCTCAGTGTCTTTCCGTTAGACTTTCTCCAGTAGTTCCCTGTGCCATTTCAACTGGGGAGTAGGACCTCCTTGACCACATGCTTCTTCATGCGCCCCAGGAGCTCACTGGCCTTCTTGGCCACAAAGGCCCGTTGCTGTGCATACACATCTTTATTACTTACAGCAGAAGGAGACAACTTGTCTGGAGAAGGAGTCTGTGGTCTGCTTTTCCTTAGAAGTTAAATGTGGAGTGCATGGTGTCAGAATATACATAAAAATCAGTATCCTACTTTATTCTTCCCGCTCCCATGAGTTTATAATGAATAGGTTTTCTTCTGCCAGGAATTTTATGGTGCCTGCTGACATGCAGCAGAGTGGTCTTTGTGTTTTTCGTGTCCAGACCTGAACTTAACAAGTACAGACCCCAAGGGTCAGTACTGGGACCAGTACTATTGGATCTATTCATTAATGCCTTGGATGAGGGATTAGAGAGCGCTGTCAGCAGGTTTGCTGGTGACACAAAGCTGGCAGGAGTGGCCAACACCCCATTCAGTGGGACCTGGACAGGCTGGAGAGCTGGGCAGGGAGACACTGAATGAACTATAACAAGAGCAGCGTAGAGTCTGGCATCTGGGCAAGAACAACCCCAGGGACCAGGATAGGTAGGGGACTGACCTGTTGGAGAGCCAACAGCATCCTGGGGTTGTAGAAGGCCAACAGCATTCTGGGTTGGATAAGAAGTAGAGTGGATAGTAGATGGAGAGAGGTTCTCCTCCCCCTCTACTCTGCCCTGGTGAGACCACATCTGGACTATTGTGTCCAATTCTGGGCCCCTCAGTTCCAGAAGGACACAGAGCTGCTGGAGAGAGTCCAGTGCAGAGCAACAAAGACGATGAAGGGAGTAGAGCATCGCCCTCCCTTCATGAGGGGTGAGGAAAGGCTGAGGGAACTGAGGGTCTCTTGAGCTTGGGAAAAAGGAGGCTGAGGGGTGACCTCATTCGTGTTGATAAAGATGGAAAGGACAGGTGTCAGGAGGATGGAGCCAGGCTCTGCTCAATGACAACCAGTGATAGGACGAGGGACAATCGATGTGAGCTGGTGCACGGGAGGTTCCACATCAATCTGAAAAGCAGCTTCTTCATAGTGAGGGTGACAGAGCCCTGGAAGTGCCTTCCCAGGGGGGTTGTAGAGTATCCTTCTCTGGAGACACTTCAAACCGGGTATGTTCCTGAGCGGCTTGATCTAGGTGATCCTGCTCTGGTAGGGGGATTGGACTGGATGATCTCTCGAGGTCCCTCCCAATCTCTAGTATTCTGTGATTCTGTGGTCTGCACAGCAAGTACTCGCTTTTTTAAGTCTTGGTATACTTAACTGATGTATAAATTAAGAATTTTTAATTATTTTTTTAAAAAAATAAATTAAAATTTAAGAAGAGCCTAATGAGAATGTGCAAATGATAAATTTTTGAAAGCTTGTAGCTTGGCCAGTTGTTAGTAAAATCCTACAGGAGTGGGAGGAGTGCATCTCAGCCCAGATTTCAAGCCCTTGATTCAGAAAGCAGGTGCACTGGTGTTTGATAGCGAAGTTTGCTAAAGTCAGCAAACTAATGTGGTTTTACTTTCTTTTGACTATAGATGAACTGTTTACAGAGCAATTTTCCACACAGTTCAGCCTGAGGCGAATCTAGCAGCAAAATAAAGCTGAAGTTTGGTGAAGTTCTAAGTAGGAAGTTATTGAGGTTTTGATTTCCAGCCAGCTCTCACTGCAGTCTGAGTGGCCCTTTATCATCAAATTGGAGACCAGCAGCAGAAAGTTTTTCTGCTTTTAACGGCAGAAGTTTTGTGTTAGATGTTTTCAATGCTCACCTGGTTAATTAGACTGACACCTTTATTCTTCCTGTTTGAGTTTTGGCCAGGAGGTAGTGTCAGTGACTGAGTAACATGATGGAGCTGCTTGTTGAGAAAGAGTCATAGACTCATCCTGGCTGGAATGGGCCTCCAGGATCAACAAGTCCAGCCCTCATCCCAGTGTCTCCCTAACCCCTAGACCATGGCCTCATGTGCTCTCGCTACTTGGCTTTTAAACATCTCCAGGGATGAGGACTCCACCACTTACCTGGGCAGCCTGTTCTAATGCCCAACCACTCTCTCAGTAAAGAACTTCTTCCTAAGATCTAATTCTGGAGATCATGTAGTGCAACCTGCCTGCTAGAGCAGGATCCTCTAAAAGAGACTGCACAGGAGCATGCCCAGGCAGCTTTTGAATGTCTCCAAAAGAAAAGCTTTGTGATAAACTACTAAAGACAGGGCACTGGAAGGGGCTGCCCAGGGAGGTTGTGGAGTCTCCTTCTCTGGAGACAGTTAAAACCCACCTAGACATGTTCCTGTGCGACTGGATCAAGGGATCCTGTTGTGGTGGGGGCATTGGATGACTTTTCGAGGTCCCTTCCAACCCCTAATGTGCTGTGATTCTGTGGTCTCTTGTTGACCACACTGTGGATGCGATTAATCTCTTCTGTAAGTTTGGGTCGTATTCTCTTTCAGTGTTCCTTTTCTTTTCCCCAAATGTGCAAATGTCTTGATTTTTTTGTAGACCGGTAATTGCTGGTCTGAGAGTAGGGACTAAACATCACAGCATGACAGGAGATTATCACTGAGGTTGCTGTATTAGAGATTTAAGAGTCACTTGCCCTTCAGCTGTACAATATATCATGTGTTGACCACTAGTGGCTTAACAGTTGACCACAAAAAATTATACAGTTCTGCAGCTTAATTGCTGCTCATTTTTTGGATAATCATAGCTGGCATCATGTAAGACAACATGTTGAGATTGTCTTCTGACTCACAGTTCCTAGGCACTTCCATACCCTTAGCCCGTTCTCATAGAATCAAGGAATCATTCAGGTAGGAAAAGACCACTGGGATCGTCGAGTCCAACCGTCAATCCTACTCTACAAGTTCACACCTAAACCAAATCCCTCAACAGCACATCTAACTGACTTTTAAACACATCCAAGGATGAGGACTCAACTACCACCCCAGGCAGATAATATTTCAGTGCTGACCTATATAACCACAGTTCCCACAAGAGAGCTTCTCTTATTTGAGGGGCAATTAAGCCTAAAGCAGTTACATTAAATGATGATGATGATGTGTTAACGGTGTGGCAGTACATGCCTCTGGACCTCTCAAGTGTAATTATGGGATTTACAAACTCCACCAGCTATCATATGCGATGTGCTGGGTGGATACTCACGGAGAAGGGTGGTGGGGGCATTCTAATCAAGATTAGAAGGAAGGCAGATGGCTTTGTGTAACACCCTGTTGCTACCACATGGTAGGAATAGACGTGAAGACTCTGAATAAAGTTACTCCTCCAGAAGTTGTAAAAATCAGATTCCTCAAATTAAAGGCAAATTTTAAGAGCTGGAAACAAAAAAACCCCCATGTTTCTCTCATTAAACTGTACATAGATGGTCTTGGCTGCTATCTGTAGGAGAGTGATAGGAACCTACTTCGTTGTGTTATAGCGGTGTAAAGCCGGAAAAGAGGTGATGGACACCTGGACCTCTTCTGAGGAAGAGGAGGCTAAAGGGAGACCTCATTGCTCTCTAGTATTATAATTCAGAAGTTGCTGAAGGCTGAGCTGAAGTTCTGGTTTACTCCATGCACTTATAGAGAAGTCACTGGATATAGGTTGCTTCAGTTTGTAGCCAGTCACTTTCATGCTTCGATTTATCCCTTATGAGTGATCTCTTAAGGTTTTTTTTTCCCCATTGCTTGGTTCTTAACTAAAGAAGATTTACTCTTTTCAGAGACAGAATATCTTATGCTTGAGAAATCTGCTTTTACAGGGAAATGAATAGAATATGTTGGTGTTAAATATTTGAGTAAAACTGAAGGTCAGCTGTATAAAATGAACTGTGCAAAGAAGACTCTAGACCTGTCTTTCTGTCATATCCAGCTACAGGCTATTCACTTCGTGCTGCGATCAGAGGGCAGGAGCTCCTCTGCTCTGGCATCGGGCTGAGGGAGTTGGGGCTGTTCAACCTGCAGAAGAAAAGGCTCCAGAGGGACCTTATAGCAGCTTCCAGTCCCTAAAGGGGCTCCAGGAAAGCTGGAGAAGGACTTTTTCCAAGGGCCTCTGGTACTGGGACAAGGGGGATGGGTTCAAGCTCAAGAGTGGAGGTTGAGATGTTATGTGAGGCAGAAATTCCTCCCTGTGAGGGTGCTGAGGCCCTGGAACAGGTTGCCCGGGGAGGCTGTGGCTGCTCCATCATCCCTAGCAGTGTCCAAGGGCAGGATGGATGGAGCTGTGGGCACCTGGTCTGGTGAGAGGTGTCACTGTCCATGGCAAGGGTTTGGCACTGGGTGAGCTGTGAGCTCCCTCCCAGCTGTGATTCCATGAAAAGGAAGAGGCTCATGTACAGTGCTTGTGTTTGCATTGCTGTTCAGTGCATTGCTTGAGGGATGCTCCTTGTCATTTTCTAACGTTGCTTTGTGAATGTGAGCTGAGAGCTCTGAGTAACTCGGTTTAACGTTCGATGATTCTTTATTTCCCTTTGATTCAAAGAATTTGTCATTTACAACAACATCATTGAAATATAGCTTGGCAATGTCCTAAACAAATTAACGAGTAGGCTTGTGGCTTCATTTTTTAAAGATGAGAGCTTAACCTTTTATAAGTAGTGAGAAGATGCAGCACACTGACCTCATTTCTTCTAAGTTTCATGGCGGGTCGTTACCTTTTTATGGTTTAACCATCTCTTTAAATCACAGATGGTTATGAATCACAGCATCACAGAACATTAGGGATTGGGAGGGACCTTGAAAGATCATCCAGTCCAATCCCCCTGCCACAGCAGGATCACCCAGACTAATCATAAGAGTCCACAGGTACAACTTGTATATATCCTTGAACATGTCTGGTGCTCCGAATAAGTGCAGTACATGCTCTTCTTTTTAATTATTTGCATCACGTTAGTGTTTTATTTTAATTCTTGGACTTGGCTCATCCTGGGTCACCCAAAGCAGATGAAGAAACAGCTTTATTTGTATACAAATCGTAGTGTGGTGTATGTATGGTGGATGCCAATCCAAAATATTTCTACTGAATTTCCATTTTTTTATTGCAAGTTATGAGAAAATTCTTTTGACTTGCTAAGTTCGTAACCCTGTGGGTCTGCAGTGGCTTTCCATACCTTTATTTAAAAACTGCTAGAAAATTCCTTCAAAACTCTGTCTGGCTGTTCTACCAAGCAGAAATCTACACCCTTCTTCTGTGTGTCCAGCAGGAGTAGGGAGGTGATTGTCCCTCTGCACTCAGCACTGGGGATGCTGCACCTTGACTACTGGGTTCAGTTTGGGACACCTCACTACAAGGGAGACATCAAGGTGCTGGAGCGAGTGCAGGGGAGGGCAACGAAGCTGGGGAAGCGCCTGGAGAATCAATCTGATGAGGGGAGATGGAGAGGGTTGAGGCTGTTTAGTTTGAGGAAGAGGAGGAGGCTAAAGGGAGACCTCATCGCTGGTCTCTTCTCACAGGGAATTAGAAACAGAAGCAGAGGGAAGGGCTTCAAGCTTCAACAGGGGAGAGTTAGACTGGACATCAGGAAGAAATTTGTGATGGAGAGAGTGGTCAGGCACTGGACTGGGCTGTCCAGGGTGGTGGTTGAGTCCCCATCCCTAGGTAAGTTTAAAAGTTGCTTAGATGTAGTATTGGGGGATCTGGTTTAGAGGTGACCTTATAGAGTGGGGTTGATGCTTGGGCTCAACGATCCCAAGAGTCTTTTCCAACTTGAATGATTCTATGATTCTTTCAAACCATCTGAAGCTGTTGCTCAGCACCACATCACTTGTGCCATCACTCAGACCTTCAGAGCTGTGTTTGCCGTTGCACAGGCAGGGAAGAAATATGCAGTAAAATCTTATGAAGAGGGACAAACCTGCAGCAAGTGAACTGCTCTGGATTTTTTTTCTCACATGCTCTTAGTACTTTTTGACTTCCTGTCAGTTTATTATTTAGACAGCAAAGAGATTTCTCTTTCATCTATTTGAATTGTGCAGTATTTGCTCAAAATGATGTGTTACAGGGTTAAGAAACCCAGATCTGGTTTCTGTGAGATGTGTTCTCACTGAATGTTCACGCTCTGGCACTTAATGTCTCCTAAGAGTTGGGTTTATGAACATTTTTTTCTTAATTATGCTACTGGATTAAGAAAAAACGTGCTTGGATATCATGAGCTCCAGAGCCATTTTCTTAATGCAAAAGAAAGGTTGAAGGGTAAAAATAATCAGAAGTGAGGGACGGTGTTGAACAAAGCCTATGAGCATTGCTATGGAAATAAGCCAGTATGCGGCGCATAAATTTTGTCGAGGAGATGTGGAGCTGAGGACTCACTTCAATCAGGTGAGAGCTCGAGTACTTTAGATTTTATCTTGTTTATCCATGAGGGCATGCTGAGAAATTCATCACTAGTTTTCCCAAGTGGCAGTGACCTGCATGGTCTTCCCTTCCTCTTAGCCTTGTGCTATCACAGAATCCCAGAATCTCGGAGTAATTCAGGCTGGAAAAACCTTCTGGTGATGTTAGGTCCAGCCCAGACCAGCACCTCACATCACCACAGCAGCCAGACCAAGGCACTAAGGGTCACAGCCAGGCTGGCCTTCAGCACCTCCACAGATGGGGACTCCACCACTGCGCTGGGCAGTCCATTCCAGGCTCTGATCCCCCTTTCCATGAGGAAGGGCTTCCTAACATCCAGCCTAACCCTCCTCTGACAGCTTCAGGCTCTGCTCAAAGTAATTGAAGAGCGGCCTCCCCAGTGCCCAGTACAGTGGGAGAATGATGTCCCTAGCCACACTATTGCTGATGCAAGCCAGGATGCAGTTGGCCTTGTGGGCCACCTGGGTACCCTTCTGGCTCCTATTCAGCCTGCTGTCACCCAGTACTGCCAGGTCCCACTCTGCCGGGCCAGTAGTGTCACCATATTCATCAGCACCTACAATTCCATCCCAATTGGAGTTCCAGCTCACAGAACCACAGTATCTCTTTGGTTGGCAAAGACCTTTAAGATCATCAAGTACAACATTGACCCAGCACTGCCTGGCCACCTCTAAACCTGTCCCTAAGCTCCACATCTCTATGTCTTTTAAATCTCTCCAGGGATGGTGACTCCATTACTGCCCTGGGCAGTCTGTTCCAATGTTTGATAACTCTTTCAGCAAGGAAATTCTTCCTAATATCAAATCTGAACCTCTCCTGACACAACTTAAAGCCATTGTTCTAGTTTCCATGTTTCCAGACAGTGTTCAGTTTCTCCTGTCTCACCACAAGTATCTCCTCAGTATTTGTGGATCCTGTTCTTCTGTCTCTGTAGGTAATCAAATGTGGAAAGAGCGAGTGTCAGGAGGATGGAGCCAGGCTCTGCTCAGTGGCACCCAATGACAGGACGAGGGGCAGTGGGTGTGAGCTGGAACAGAGGAGGTTCCTCATCAATGTGAAAAGGAACTTCTTCCTGATGAGAGTGATGGAGCCTTGGAAGGGGTGCCCAGGGGGGTCATGGAGTCTCCTTCTCTGAAGACATTTAAAACCTCCCTGGTCATGTTCCTGTGTAACTGGATCTAAGGGATCCTGCTGTCAAGGGGATAGGACTGGATGATCTTTTGAGTTCCCTTCCAATCCCTCATGTTCAGCGATTCTGTGATTCTCTGATTTGAAGTGAGTTTCTACTCTTTTTTTATTACTGCTTTGTGAAGTTAAGACTATGTTCCATGGAGTTTAGACAACGGCTTGTTCCACGTGTGACCCTCCATCTTGGTATACAAGTTTTGATTTATATTTATGTGTGTGTGTCTACTGCAGTAGAATCCTTTCTCGACGGTAAGATGTAGAGGCCAAGTAAGTTAATCAATTTATTTAATTTGGGTTGAGTATCGAACTCAAATGACAATCTGGCTCTATTTAGGCTACTTAAACCCAGCTCTCCATCTAAAAGCTGGCATCTTGTGTGTTTTAATAGATTTCAGGATGTCATTGTTTTAACTTGCCCGCTGTACAGAAGTGAAGACTGTCACCCTACGTGACAGACAAGGCTGCCTTTGTAGCCCTGGTTTTCTCAGCAGCAGACTCCCTGGATATTAGAGTTCATCTCCTCTATAAGCTTCGTCTTGCCATGGATTTGCAGGTTAATGGCTATTCTAATCCAATCTTATAAATTATTCTGTACAACCAAATTATGAATCTCTCAATTTATAGTGTTCTGCAGCCGTTCCTATGACTTGTAATCGCCCTTTAGAGTTGTTCCTTTAAAAAAAGAAAACCCCAGGCTGCTCGCATTGAAAGGGCATTGCCCACGAGGTCAAACGCGGCCGTTCGGTTTTTCTTAGGAATAAGCTTTACTAAACTTCAGTGTTGAGCTGAAAAATGATGTCTTTGTGTGGGATTAACCTTCCCTTGAGGAGCTGTCGCTGTCTCTGTAGCCTGGGTCTGCTCGGTGCCGTGGCGCTCTCCTGATCTTTCCCTTGAGGAGGGTAGGTTGAGTTGTTCTCCTGTTGATCATTTTGTGTTTGGAGGCCTTTCCCACTCCCCTCAATTTTGTTGTGCCGCTGAATGGGACTATGGTAATGCTTGGGCTTTGTGGCTCTCTCATTGTCTTTCTGACTAACGGATAGAAATGTCAGGCATAGAGAACCAGACCCAAACTGTGACCCCTGTAACATTCCCCTTCGGCTGATTGACGTCCGGGCAGCTGCTGGGAGAAGCCCCCACCATTCAGAGGTTGGTGTACTTGCTGAGCGAAGTCCCCCGATGTCAATCCTGTTAGCCCAATTGCCATGTGTTGGGAATGGTGGCCTTTCAACGCTAGATTAAACATTCTGCACCTGCCGCTGGTGCGGTGCTTCCCCCTTCCCTCCACAACCGTGTCACCTTGAAGGCTCGTAGGGCTGCTGCGGGACAACTACAAAGGCAGCTTTTGTCCCAGCCGGGTTCCCAAAACTCTTTGTGCCGCTACTCCGTTTTGTTTGTTTGTATAAACCTCGAATGGGTGGTTATTTTATTGATTATTTTTCTTTACAGATGTTGCTTTTTGACACTTAATGTGGAAAATTAAACGTTGGCATCAAATTGGTGTTAAAATGAATGATGCTGTGGCGGGGGATTGGACCAAATGATCTTTCGAGGTCCCTTCCCATCCCTAATGTTCTGTGATTCTTAGTGCAAAGTACTTGTTTTATGAGCAAAAACAACTGATGGAAAGGACTAGCAGTAAAAAAAGGGTGAGGGTTAGGGTGTGTGCATGTGGCTTCTGGTATAATTAAATAATTCTTCTGCAGTCTGAGGAGTTACAAGCATTACTTAGCAGGTAAGGGTAAGTAAATAGATAATTATTATGTTGTTGTATAGTATTGTATGTCGTGAATAGAAATATACATCAATAACTGGATACTTGCATCACAAATATGTGTAGTCAATACAAATACCTAATTCTTATAACCTAAGAACATTTATTAAGTAATGATTTTAATAAACATTAAATTCAGTGATATTTATTAAAAACGTTAAATTTTACTTTTAACCTTCATCCCCCTTTGCATCTTAAAGTTTTCACTGTTAGGATATAGAGTTTATAGAAGTAGCTGGAGGTGTCCTATGAACGCTACCATTTCTGCAGCTCTCCCCTTCAAACCCATAACTAGTCCAGAGCACTGGGGAAGAGCTCGAGAGGGAACTTTCGAAACTTGTCTCAGAGGCAGCAGTGTGTAGAGAGCGATGCTTTAAGTGTGCTCTTCATCACTGAGGTCTCAGCGTGGCTGACTTGGTAGTGGGGTGGCAGTGGTGCTTCATCACAAACCCAGATAATTGCATGTCTGGTCCGAGAACGTTCTGGTTTTGCATTCTGGTGATAGTGTCCCCAGTTATGGAAACTAAGACTGAGTGTCTGCAAAGTCAACCCTAATACTCTGCTGTTCTCTTTTCACCGTGAGCTGTGAAGTGTTCTTCCTTTTATAATTAATCCTTTGCAAGGTGGATGTTTGCAAGCAGGTAATTTGACAAATATTAGCACCTCCACTGCCTGTGTGTGCGCTAAATAAAGATGCCTTAGGATATTCACGCTGTTCACGGGTGGAAGAACTAACTTCTGGTTCAGCTGTGTTGCAAGAGAAACTTTTATGAGTGGAATTTTAGGTGACTACCATAAGATTAAATTCTGGCATCTCTTCAGCAGGTGGTGGTGACCTTTGTTTTTCAGTTGAGTTTTAATATCACTTAATAAAAAAGTATTGTTTATTGCAGTATGCTGTGTGAGGTAAGGTTTATTTCATTAGAGCATCGAGGGTTTTCTTGACAGAGGAATAGTGGGCTGGCCGTCACAGGGGTAGGTGTTAATCCCTTTGAAATACCAAAATAATTCTCATTATGAGCAGCAGAAAGGGCATATTTCTATTTCTGTTATGTGACCTCTGCCTTTGTTTGCATCCTCCATGGGTACATGAGGAGTAACCTTTAACATCAACCTCCTGATTGTATTTTAAGAATCAGGCATCAGGAAAATATTGGAAAATAGTCCAGATGAGGCCCCAACCACTGTTGATTCAAGTGAAATCGAGTTATAACTAACTCTGTGCTGGCTTCTGGTTCTGTGAAAAGCAGCGATGCACCTTCTGGACTATGGACTACTCTGCACTGCTTATTGTCGCCACTCGAACTGGTTCTTCTGGCAAGGCTGAATCACAGAATCACAGAACATGAGGGACTGGAAGGGACCTCGAAAGACCATCCAGTCCAATCCCATTGCCACAGCAGCATCCCCCAGATCCAGTCATTAGGGATTGGAAGGGACCTCGGAAGATCATCCAGTCCAATCCCCCTGCCACAGCAGGATCTTGGTGTAGGTGATCTGTGGCAGGGGGATTGGACTGGGTGATCTCTTGAGGTCCCTTCCAGTCCCTCATGTTCTGTGATTTTGTGATTCTGACTGGATCTAGGTGATCCAGCTCTCGCAGGGGGATTGGACTGGATGATCTTTCGAGGTCCCTTCCAATCCCTAATGCTCTGGGATTCTGGGTTTGAAATGTCTCCAGAGAAGGAGCCTCCACAACACCCTTGGGCAGCCCGTGCCAGTGCTCTGTCTTTAGTAGTTTCCAGGCAGTGACTTTGTCTTTTTGCTATGGCTGCACTTTGTGTTGGTAGCTAAAATCATTTGTAGGAAGATGTATGGATTCTGTATGCGAAATGGAATGGACTTGGCTTGCTCGAGGCTGCTTTCAGCACAGCCAAAACAGCTGAAAGGTTCAGTAAAATCCATCAGAAATGATGGAACGTCAAATGGATGTAGGACTGTTGGTGCAAACCTGCCGTTAGCACCTTCTTACAGGTGAGAGGCAAGGTCTCACCTTTAACGTTTGTAATGGTCCCTTTTTTAACATTCTGCATTGTTCAAGTATTTCCCTTCTTAAACAATAAGTCTGAGTTGTCCTTATATCATCAGCACTATTCAGAAAGAGTTTATTTCTCCATTTTTAATTTCATTACCGCTCTCAGTGAAAATGCTCATTAAAAATAGAAGGTTTGGTTGTCTTTTTAACTGGACTGGTTTTTTATTGCTTTTATGGAACTGTGTCTTTTACAGTCCCTTCTCATCAAGTTCTTTCCTTTCTTTTGAGATGAGTTTAGTCTTAGTAATTATCACAGAATCACAGAACGTTAGAGATTGGAAGGGGCCTTGAAAGATCATCCAGTCCAGTCCCCCTGACAGAGCAGGACCACCTAGATCAAGTCGCACAGGATAAGACTTTAAAAACAAAATTAGAAGAATGTAGATTTTTAGTCTCTATAAACACCTAAGAATAATGTAAGACTAAATAATGTATAATAATCTCAAGTCCTCATCAAGTTCATTAGTGGTCTTTTGAACTGGGTTTATTGTTATTAATTAGACTAATTTAGGAGGAATCACAGAACATTAGGGATTGGAAGGGACCTTGAAAGATCATCCAGTCCAATCCCCCTGACAGAGCAGGATCTCTTAGATCCAGTCACACAGGAACATATCCAGGCGGGTTTTAAACGTCTCCAGAGAAGGAGACTACACAACCCCCTGGGCAGCCGCTTCCAGGGCTCTGTCACCCTCACTGGGAAGAAGGTCCTTCTCACATTGATGTGCAACCTCCTCTGTTCCAGCTCACTCCCATTGCCTCTTGTCCTGTCATTAGATGACACTAAGCAGAGCCTGGCTCCATCCTCCTGACACCTGCTCTTTCCATATTGATCAATATGAATAGGGTCAGTCTCCTTTTTTCCAAACTCAAGAGACCAACTCCCTCAGCCTTTCCTCATCAGGGAGATGCTCCCCCCCTCCCTTCATCATCTTTGTGCCCCTGTGCTGGTGCTTGTAGCCTGCATAAAGACCTGAGACCAACTAACGAATAATAGTTTGGACTGTAGCCATCACTCCTACTGATGTACAACCAGGCTGAAGGGATTATTGAAATAAATGTACTGTATTCCTTTGAGTTGTGTTTATGACTGGACTTCGCCAGCGATGTTTTGTATTCTGTATAAGTAACGAGCTAGATCAGCAGTTGCTGTTCTTTGCATTTCACTCACTTGGTGCTGTTTGCTTCCACGGCTTAAAAATTACTCCAAAAAAAAAAATTGCTGTTCTATTCTGTTCCCGGACACCAATTGCTGATTTTACAGCCAATTTACTGTGCAGAAGTGTTTCACCTCTTAGATATAGAAATCCTGAATTGTAGAAGGTGTCTGCCCAAAGCCAAGAGTTTAGTTGTGCTGATCTGCAAAAATCCCCAAACCTCAAGCCAAATGCTACAGAAATGCTGGCGTCAGCAGCCGTCTTCATAGGAAAATTCTGCTCACTGTGAGTTAAAAAAAGGCTCTGTTTTGTTTAAAGTCCACATAAACAAAGACTAGTAAACACATTGGATGATTAAGAGCTTTGCGCTTTCGGCTTGAAAAGTCTGTCCTCTTTTGCTGCGGATGCTTCTGATAAATTCCAAAATTAATTCTAAAACAAAAAAAAATGTAAGTTGTGACTTGTTAAAGAGAATGAAAAAGCCCAAATCTGTGATTTTCAGGGAGTTTGGGTATGGCATGAATGAGACCCCAAAAGTGAGAGATGAAATTCCTCTATTATGTAGATACACAGATACATAGATCATTAGGGGTTGGAAGGGACCTCCAAGGGTCATCAAGTCCAACCCCTCTTTGTTCCATTCCCCATTATTCCTCTTGTGTTTCAGAGAATGGTTCGTTATAAAATAACTGGCTTGTATCAGGAATAATGTGGCCAGCAGGACTAGGGCCGTCATTCTCCACCTGTACTGGGCACTGAGGAGGTCTCCTCTCGAGTCCTGGGGGTAGTTCTGAGCCCCTGACTTTAAGAAACAGATGGAGGGTCTGAGCAGGTTCAGAGAAGCAACGAGATTGGTGAAGGAACTGGAAGAAAAGGCTGATGGGGAGAGGCTGAGAGAGCTGGGGGTGTTTAGTTTGGAGAAGAAGAAACTCAGGGGTGACCTTTTCTGTGTTTCCAACCCCCTGAAGGGAGGTTGTAGTCAGGTGGGGTCAGGCTCTTCTCCCAGGCAACCAGCACCAGGACAACAGGGCAGGGTCTGAAGATGCACCAAGTTAGGTTGGATGTTAGGAAGCCCTTCCTCCTGGAAAGGGTGATCAGAGCATGGAATGCACTGCCCAGGGCAGTGGTGGAGTCCCCATCCCTAGAGGTGTTGAAGGACAGCCTGGCTGTGGCCCTGAGTGCCCTGGTCTGGCTGCTGTGGTGATGGGCTGGGCTGGATGAGCTCAGAGGGCTTTTCCAGCCTCAATCATTCTGGGATTCTGAAATGTAATATTGCATGTACAGCTACTGTGGGATGGGTGCGTAGTAGATGAGAAAGATTAAAAGAAGCATGACAGCAATTTTGAAAAACTATTATGGAGCTTTTAGGACAAATCTACACCAAGGTATCCTAAGTAGTTTCCAAGGGTTCTTGTAGGAAATTAAAGAAAACATTTGGCAATATGTTTCTTGTTTGATGGTCATGAATATTCTCTCTTATGGAGACAAGTGGTAAACTCAAGTTAGCAATAAACAGAGTAAAAAAATTTATCCCAGGATGTAAGTTTTAAGTTTTAGCTAATCAGTGGGGTGTGTCTGCTTGTCCTTCACGTTTACAATTGAATATGATGTAGTACACTCATGAACGATCATCACATCTTGTGTTAAATGACTTGATCCAGAAACCAGTGGAAGGAGGAAAGAGAACTTGCTTCCTATTAGTAAATGAACTTAACTCCATTAAAAATTTGCTCCATTAAATAGCAAAGAAGGATCACTGGGATGAGGCCAGCGGGCTCAGGTTCTACAAGGCCAAGTGCCAGGTCCTGCACTTGCATCCCAACAATCCCTTGCAGTGCTCCAGGCTGGAAAAAGGACCTTGGGGTGGCTGGTCTGTGGTGGCTGAAGATGAGCCAATCTGTACCCAGGTGGCCAACAAGGCCAAAGGCTTCCTGGTTTGTGACAGCACTGGGGTGGCCAGCAGAACCAGGGCAGCGATTGTCCCCGTGTACTGGGATATGGGGAGACCCCACCTCAAATGGTGACTTCAGTTCTGGGCCCCTCAGTCGCTGCCAGATGGACTGGAGAGGCTGAAGCAGGTGTAGAGAAGGACAGCAGAGCTGGGGATGGGTTTGTAGCACCAGTGCTCTGAGGAGCAGCTGATAGAACAGGGGTGGGGTTGAATTGGAGAGAAGGAGGCTCAGGGGAGCCCTTCTGGTTCTCCACAACTGCCTGAACTTTAGGAGGTTGAAGCCAGATGGAGGTTGGTCTCTTCTCCCCAGGAATAAGTGACGGGATAGGAAGAAACGGCCTCACGTTGCCCCAAGAGAGAGTCAGGTTGGCCCTGAAGAGCAACTTCTACCCTATAAGGGATCCTCAGGCCTGGCCAAGGCTGCCCAGGGCAGGTAGGAATCCCTGTGTCTGGAGGGGCTGCAAAGCTGTGGAGAAGTGTGGTGAGGAACAGGGGTGAGTGAGGACCCGGCAGTGTTTTATTTAAAGCTGGACTTGTTGATCTTAAAGATCTTTTCCAACCTACACATTTCTGTGACCCTGTAAACAGAGTTAAAAGCCAAGTCTTTGCTCTTTCGTAATGAAACCCCGTGAACAAGAAGACCAGTTGGAATAGTTGCACCTTCTGTCACCTAATGTAAGACCAGCTAGGTGATATTTGGAAATTCTGTTGTGAAGGACCAGAAAGAATCTGAGGAAATAGGGAACCCAGAGGGAAAAAAAAAACCCCTGACATGTTGTTATCGGTGAATATTTTAATACTAAATCCTGGATCGGGCCAGTGTCTTCTTTCTGTATTTGTTGGGAACTTACCGTGCAACAGGAACGCTCCGGAGATGGGATTTTAGGCAAGGCTCCAGAGCATGACTGGTGTATACGGCTACATGCAAATGGTGCAGAAAGTTTAGTGTGGGAGATAAAGTCTAGACATGCCAAGGAATTTGAAGACCAGAATGAAGTGGTCTGGAGATTGACAGGTACAGATGGATGCTCCTCAGCCCATGGTCGGAGCTGGTGGCATGCAAATTGAAGGCCTCTGCGCTTGGGCTAAGGGAGCTGGAGGGCTTCTGGAGCATCCAGCCAGGTCTGTCTGGGTAGGACTGTTGGGACTCTCTGCAGATCTACCTTTGGATCTGCTTTCTTCCAAGAAGCTCAGCCTGTGGGTCCGTTCTGCCAGAGGTTGTGTTCGGAGGCTATGGAATCAAAACCGATGCCTCTGTGGAAACAGTTGTGTATTTTATGCTCCTTGTTGACTCCCAGTCTGCATATCAGATGATATTCGGAAGTTAATTGAGCAACTCCACCAGAAGATGTGGGGAGAGGAGGGAAAAGAAGAGAAAAAATGAAAGGATGACTAGTTAACCTTTAAATCAACACTCATGCAGTGTTTTGAGATGACTTTGGACGTCTGCCTCACAACAGATTGTGCAGTGGAAGAGTGAGAGCAGTTATTGATGCTTCTGGAAAAGAATCCCAGGGGGGTTTTTTTATATATATATATTTTTTTTTTTTTTAATCCATTTTCTTTTTCAGGTTGAAACATGATTGTTAAAATCCACACAGGTTGTTCTGTGAGGCTGCAGAGTGGAGGTTTTGATCACTTGGAAATACCGAGGGGTTTTTTTGTTCTTCTCTTAATTAGACTATAAGATTTAACAGGTAGTGGTGATGGTTAGAAACACAGTTCTTCATCCGAAGGGGTCTGAGTTCGTTAATCACAATCCACTGACTGCAGGATTGTTTACGGATGGTGCAGCGATGCCGTCGTTGCTAACAAATAGTTTAAGATGAGTATTAAATAACAAATACTAACGAGGAATGTGGGTTTGATTTGCACTTCACAGAAATAACCATTTCCAAGTTATTCACTTATTTTTAGTAGCAGTTGCATCGTTTTGCTAAAAACAACAAAATTGTTTAAGAAATCTAAACCGTTTGAGGTTAAAATTTTGAAACTATCACGTTTCCTCCACAGAGTGAAACCTCCCAACTTTATTAAAGTTGGGGAATTTGTATGATTTTATGTTTTTAAAAATTGATTTAAATAGTATATGTTTTTTTAATCCTCTTTATCTGAACGTTTTTCCCCAGTCTTTCATTGTCTGAAAACGTCCTTCTTTCCCCTGGTTTCATAGAATCACAGAACATTAGGGATTGGAAGGGACCTCGAAAGATCATCCAGTCCAATCCCCCTAACACAGCAGGATCCCCTAGATCCAGTCACACAGGAAGATGGCCAGATGGGTTTTAAATGTCTCCAGAGAAGGAGACTCCACAACCCACCCTGAGCAGCCCCTTCCAGTGCTCTGTCACCCTCACTGGGAAGAAGTT
>JAOXOE010000874.1:31150201-31160676 GCA_028565055.1 Phoeniculus purpureus
ATGACACTGAGCAGAGCCTGGCTCCATCCTCCTGACACCCACCCTTTCCGTATTGATCAACATTCATGGGGTCACCCCTCAGTCTCCTGTTGTCCAAGCTCAAGAGACCCAGCTCCCTCAGCCTTTCCTCATCACGGAGATGTTCCACTTCCTGTCTTTTATTGTCTCTCAAATGGATGTTTTTGCCATCACCAGGTCTGGGAGGGAGACCTGCGGCTCAGTCTGTGGATGTGGATTGTGAATTCAGTCCTGGTGCCAGACTGAGGCTTACGGGAGGAACTTTTTAAGGACATGGTTACAAAGGATGGCTCTCATAACATCATCAGAATGAAACAAAGATGGTCTTATTCTTTCATGTGTTGGGACTTACTGTAGGTTATACCTTCTCCTTTTTACATCTTTCCTTTTTTAAAGTAGATGAGAACACGGTTACTGTATCTCCCAGCCCCGCTTTGCAGACTCGGGGATTATTCATGTCACACCTCTTCTCTTTGTTTATGATGGGCATTTCCCAGACCTGTTGAGGTATTGTAGCAGAGTTTATTAATTACTTCCATTTATATCTCTGCCTTAGATGTAGTTATGGGTCTGAGTGTCCCTCACGATGTTTAGTTTTTAGAGACTGAAGGACAAGGCATTGTAAATTGGGAAAAAATTCTTCAGTGAAAGAGCAGTTAAACATTGGAACGGGCTGCCCAGGGCAGTGGTGGAGGGGTTCAAAAGGCAAGGGGACGTGGCATTGAAGGGGTTGGGTTGAAGGCTGGACACTCATGGAGGATGTTTTTCTTCTCTACAACTACCTGCAAGGAGGTTGTAGTTAGATGGAGACTGGGCTCTTCTCCCAGGTGACCAGAATCAGGACGAGAGGGCAGGGACTCAAGCTGCACCAGAGGAGGGTTAGGTTGGATGTTAGGAAACCTTTCCACATAGGAAGGGTGATCAGAGCCCGGACTGGAGGTGTTGAAGGCCAGCCTGGCTGTGCCCTGGTCTGGCTGCTGGAGTGAAGTTGGGTCGTTGTCTGTCTGGATGAGCTCAGAGGGCTTTTCCAGCCTCAATAACAATAATTCTGTAAGGTGGACTTGATGAGGTCTTTTCCAACCTTCATGATTCTGTGATTCTATGAAGCTTGAGTTGTGCCCAGCCAGCTTGTAACTCAGCACATTTCTTTCAGCATTTTCTTATTTGCTGTCAGTAGTGGAGGATTCTCAAGTTCTGCCTTCACAATTCACGTCCACCGGATAGCTCCGTGACTAAAGGGGGCAACAGGGACTTCTCTGTGGCAATACATTACAAACTGGTGGGTGGCATTTGACATTTAAGTTATGGCTGTTAAATAACACCTCCTTCCCAGCTGGCAGCCCTTTTTACCTTGATATTACCTCTTTAAGAAGCAGTTCTTCCTCCTTCTTTTCTGCTCATTCCAACTCTGAAGTTCTCCATCCCTTCAGACCAATTCAAGCTCATCGTGAGTTGTGCTCATGGAGCAAAATTAGCAGCCCAGGTGACAACTCGAATGGATCCCTCAGCTGGAAATGGTGCAAGGACAGAAACTTGTCTTCACCTAAGAGTCCTGCTCAGCAGAGGTGACATCTGGGATGAATGTCTGGCCACAGAATTAGATTACAGCTCTGGAAGCCTGAACCCCAAACAGCCTCTTGACATTTTATCAGGTCATTAATATCAGTTAAGTTCCATAGTTAAAAATTTTGTAGTGGATTTTAAAGTTGTACAGCCAGGCTCCAGAAAATTCTGCCTTAAATCCCATGCTGGTCTGACTCAGTTTTATATAACAAGCAGCTTAACTTCATGAAGTCTCTCTCTTTTGAATTATAAGTAGCAGGGTAGTACTTTTCATTTAAAATCTCGGTTTTATCAGGTTGCAACTTCATTGCTGGTATTTGTATTCTGCTTGGAAAGTTCAGTGACATTTTTGACAAAGCGTATTTTCAGTTCTTCGGTTCCCTTTTGTGAGAGGTGCAGTGATATTTGTCCTACTTTTGGGTAGTTCTCAGTGTTCGTTTTATAGGGAAAAACAACTATGAAATGACTGATGTGGGAATGGAAATTCTGGATGTGCTTAAATGTGATTAAAACCTGCTTTTTAAATGCTTGTATTATTGATTAATTGATTTTTATTAAGGTTTTGTAGCTACTGGTTTTAGGCACTGAATCACCATTGAGGTATCAAAGTGCTGGAGCAAGTGCAGAGGCGGGCAATGAAGCTGGTGAAGGGCCTGGAGAATAAATCATATCAGGAGAGATGGAGAGAGTTGGAGCTGTTAGTTTGAGGAAGAGGAGGTTGAGGACAGACCTCATCGCTCTCTACAACTATCTCAAAGGACATTGCAGAGATGTTGATGATGGTCTCTTCTCACAGGTCATTAGCGACAGAAGCAGAGGGAAGGGCTTCAGGCTCCAACAGGAGAGGGTTACCCTGGCCATCAGGAAGAAATTCTTGACAGAGAGAGAGGTCAGGCACTGGACTGGGCTGCCCAGGGTGCTAGTTGAGACCCGCATTCCTGGATGTTTTAAAAGCTATTTAGATGCAGCGTTAGAGGATCTGGTTTAGGAGTGAACTGGTAGAGTAGTATTGATGGTTGGACTCTGTGGTCCTAAGGGTCTTTCCCAACCTGAATAATTCTATGATTCTATGATGTTGTCTCTGGGGAGACCTTCCTATAGCCTTTCAGTACTTAAAGGAGCTGATAAGAAATATGGAAACAGACTTCTTAGCAAGTTCTGTTGTGATGGGACAAGGGGTGATGGTTAAACTGAAAGAAGAGGATTCAGACTTGATGATCATGAAGATCTTTTCCAGTCTTGATGATTCTACGATTCTGTGTGTGGTGGATGCTAAAGCAGTCACAAAGAGAGAGACAAGAGAGCGTGGCCAGGAATAGAGAAGGCCAACTGGAACCACAGTGGACAGAAGTTGCATCCACTTCATCTTCTGCACAGTCACTGTCATGGAGATTGGTCTTCCTTGTGGTATGAGAGAGGCTTTTCCAGAAGCACTTCAGAGCGGATACCCTATATCAGGTGCTCTGAATCACCCTCTGGAGATCCCATTCTCCCTTCCTGGACAGTAAAGGGGATGGTGGTCTCACTTCCCCCAATACCACTCTTGGTAGCCGTTTTGTTACAAAGGATTGAATGACCATGAAGACTGAATTGTCTTATTTGTGCCTGTTTGTGGTCATTCCAGACCAGAACACAGAGCTGAAATGAAAGGACACCATGTCAGATGGTGTCTGGGCTTCCTTCTGTTCACCCTTTCTTCTCAGAACCCTGTTTGTGCTCCCGCCTCACACATAGCATCTGTGCCCCTTAAAACCTACCCCCAGCCACCTCCCTACTCGCCCGTTGGTATTTGCTGAATCACTCTGGGTGAAATAAGAGGGAAAACAGGGTATGAAATACGCCGATAAATACTAACCTAACGCACTCTACAAACCAAAAAGCAACCGAAACCCTATAGCAACTAAGAACTACCAAACCTAAAAGCCTATACCAAACCCTATTAGAAGTAACTACAAAAGCTAAAGCTGGAGGTCCCTCCCAGTCCCTAATGTTCTGTGATTCTGTGATACCAAAACCTGTAAAAACACGTCTAAATACCCTTAAAAATACATTAAGTGGATCTCTGTCCGGAAAACACATGACCAGTTGGCAAAAGGGTTCATGTCCTAAGACATCAAGGCCTATTTAGATCTGTTAATAACTACGTAAACCCCTGTATCCAAGTCTCCTTGTTGTGTCTAGACCTACTATGAGTATTCTGTGAGTTTTGAGGTGCACCGTTAACATCAATGAGTGACCGACCAGTTTAAACCAAAGACAGGACAATGCATCCCAGAATTTGGGGGCAACGACGTAAAGGATCAGAGAAATGGTCTTAATGTGTGTGGTGTTTGGAAGCATCACGTCATCTCTTGGTTTCGTGCTTAGATGGGCACGTGGCAGAAGTTTGTTGTAGTCAGGAGATGCGCAAAGAAAGCGACGCGACCTATCTGTCAGAGTGAGGGGAGGCTTCAAGGTGAGCGAAGTGAGGACAGAAATGTAGGGGAACCCAGAAGAAAGAAGTCAGAATCAACCATTAATCAAGTGAAATCCTGAAGTCTGAGGGCATTTTACAGTGACAGTGACCTAGAAAATTGCTGTTTTGAATTGTTGGGATGGGTGGAAATAGGAGCTTGTTGGTTGACAAAGCAAAAAGAGTTAAAGTCTTTCTCACAGGAAGGATAAAAGGAGAGAACACATTGTCGTGGTAGTCTGCAGACTTGGTGGCCAACTCTTCGTCTTCATTTGTTCTTTCAGAGTGAAGCCAAATCTGGGCTTTATTGCTAGAATCTAGATGAGAAATCCGTTGGAGTGGGAATTAGGGGACACAGGGAGACTTTTCACTGTGTAACTGTCGAAGTTTGGAGTTAAATTAGTCGGGTTACTCAGTTTGAGTAACGTGACCCTTAAGTAGATGAACAAAGTTTTGAACAGAGTAGTCATCGATCTCTCCACAAGAAAGATGCTGAAGTGCTGGAGTGAGTCTGGAGAAGGGCAACAAGACTTGTGAAGAGTCTGGAGCACAAGTGTTACGAAGATGAGCTGAGGGAGCTGGGGCTGGTTAGTCTGAAGAGAAGGAAGATGAGGGGAGGCCTTGCTCTCTGCAACTGCCTGACAGCAGGGTGCAGCAAGAAGGGGTTCAACCTCTTCTCTGTGGTGGCAAATGATAGGACCAGAGGAAATGGCTGCAAGTTGCACCAGGGGAGTTTCAGGCTGGATGTCGGGAAGAAGAATTTCTTCACCCAAAGGACTTTTAAAGACACTGGAACAGGCAGCCCAGGACAATGCTGGAGTCTCTATGTCTGAAGGGATTTAACCAACTTGTGGACCTAGTGCTTAGGGACAGGGCTTAGGGGTGACCAGGCAGTGCTGGGCTGAAGGCTGTACTTGATAATCTTAAAGGTCTTTTCCAACCAAAAATGTTCTGTTTTTCTGTGAATACCTATTTGGGTGATGCCAATATCAAGGAAACCAGAGGTCAGTGTCATCAGCACTGAGTGCAGTGATTGAGTGATGGGAGACGATGATGAAGGTCAACCTCATTGAATAACGAGGCATTGCAGAAGAGGGGTTGAAACCCTAAAGGGGGACGTAAAGGAGAGTTGTGCGAGTAGCGTCTCGTTTAATCTGTCACACACAACAGAAGCACAGACAAGGTCTGAGAGTTGGCATGGCAATATGTTGTTTGAGTAACCAGGGTGAGAACACTTTTAGAGGAGGAATAGAAGCCAGATAGTAAAATGATCAAAAAAGAGCACTCAGGGAAAAAAAAAGAGAGATTCAAGACTAGAATCAGTTCCATATTCAACACGTCTGAGAAGTAACAGCAGGACAGAGATGAGCCAGTGGGATGTTTTGTTTGGAGGGAGATGAGTGGTTATTTAAACGTGATGCAGAGGTGAAATGCTGTGGAAAAAGCGCCGACAGTGTTCCCTAGAAGAAGGCTCTAAGTACTTTGGTCTTTTCTGTCATCCCTGTTAATGTCTTTCCCTCTAGCCTGACTTGCAAGAGCTGGTATTTAAGCTCTGGTTTTGCTTCTAAACCATGTTCCTGTTTATCTTTTATTCCTCCTCCCTGTTTCTTTGCCTTGGTCTATCCTCATTTTGCTTCGTTTAATGATCCACTTTCTCCATGGATCCCACAGCACAAATCCAGATGTTGAATTCCTAGGGCAGAAGACGTCTACTGTGTTTCTGCATCTCTGTATAGTTCTTGTGAGGCTTCCTGAGTGTTGCTGAAATGCCCCCGTTAAATAGCAGTTAAGAGCTGGTGTTTGCTGTCACTGTGGTTTACTGGGGGATCTGGTATAGGGTGGAACTTGTAGAGTAGGGTTGATGGTTGGACTCGATGATCCCAAGGGTCTTTTCCAACCAGAATGATTCTCTGTGTGATTCTGTGTGTGTGTGTCATTCTATGGAATGGTTCTGGAAAAACATGGTCCACGAAAATTGTGGTAGAGTTTGGGATATACCTGTATGTTTATGTGCTCTGTGGCTCAGCTATTAGATGATCCTTGCTTCTATTTATCTTTCACCCACCATAATCAAACACCCTTATCTCGTTGATGTTTGGCAACATCAGGCTCTGCTGCACTTTCTAACCTGCCTAGACTTCTTTGCAGCACTTCACATGATGTATTCTTGCCTCCTTTTATCGTAAAATAGAAGCTTGGGAAAGGCTTGGGGAAATAGTTTTCCACTTCTTACACCCCAGACATGGTCCAAGCACAAATCCATGCTGGGTGGTGAGTGGTTTGAGAGCAGCCCCAAGGAGAAGGATTTTGGGCTGTTGATAGATGAGAAGCTCAACATGAGCTGGCAGTGTGTGAGGGAAGCACAGAAGCCAACTGTGTCGTGGGCTGGATCGCAAGAAGTGTCACCAGCAGGGCAAAGGTGGTAATTCTACCCCTCTGCTCCACTCTTGTGAGACTCCACCATGAGTCCTATGTCCAGTTCTGGAGTTGAACTTGTTTGAGCGGGTCCAGAGGAGGCCACAAGGATGATGAGAGGGCTTGAGCACCTCTGCTCTGGGGACAGGCTGAAAGTTGGGTCTCTTCAGCCTGGAGAAGAAAAGGCTGTATGTAGGGGGACCTTAGACCAACTTCCAGTCTTCCTTGCTACGACAAGGTGGCCATGTTCAGTCTCAAAGAGGAGAGACTCAGATGAGATCTGAGGCAGAAATCCCTCCATGTGAGGGTGTTGAGACCCTGGAACACGTTGCCCAGGGAGTTGTGGCTGCTTTGTCATCCCTGGCAGTGTTGAAGGGCAGGTTGGATGAGGCTGTAGACACCCTGGTCTGGTGAGGGTTGTTACTGCCCATGGCAGGGGGTTGGCACTGAGTGAACTCTGACCTCCCTTCCAACTCCTTTTCATCAAAGAAAGCAGTGAAACCTTCAGTTGCTGCAGAAACCAGTATTTTATATGGAACCAACTCGTACTGGGAGAGTTTGAGGTCTGCTGACACCTTTGCACCAGGTCACAGTTGGGCTCTGTTGTCTGCCTGCACACAAGAAATTCTGACCCCCTGATAAGTATTTTCAGAAACACTCCTGTATTTTAGGAGTAAGTGAAACTTCTGTAAAGCTCAAGAACTTTATCACTTAACGTGTTTTCATTCCAAGACACTCAGATGCATCACAGGTGAAAATGTCAACTTCTATTTCGGAGTTTGAAACAAAA
This sequence comes from Phoeniculus purpureus, assembly GCA_028565055.1. Classification (NCBI taxonomy): domain Eukaryota; kingdom Metazoa; phylum Chordata; class Aves; order Bucerotiformes; family Phoeniculidae; genus Phoeniculus; species Phoeniculus purpureus. The sequence continues at coordinate 31,157,440 of JAOXOE010000874.1, forward strand.
ATCATGAAATTAAAATGTGAGCGTTTGAAGTTGGATTGTTTGTTTGTTTTTTTCATTCATTTTAAATCCGTAGTGAAAAAACATTCTGGCGCAGCCTAAGTGAGACTTGTGAGGTTGTACCTTCTATTGAATTGAGATTTCTTGTGTTAGTCTAGGCTTGGTTTGGTTGTTGGGGTTTTTTTTCTCTCCCAAAGCCTGAATTCCAAATACGCTTTAATGATAGTAAGTGTGAAAATCTGCATGAAGGATTTAAAACTAAAGGGCGCTTTAAAGAATAAGAAAACCACAACAAAATACCAAAAAAATCCAAGGTGGGAATCCAAACCTTACAGTTTTGAGCAGGTTTTAATGTGGGGTGTGCACACGATTCACATTAAATTCAGCTCTGCTCTCAAACGTGCTCCAAACGTTTTCTGAGCAGGAAAATTCAAACAGGGCAAGTAGCACAACTGATAATTTTTGCTGCTTAGCACCAAGAAGCAGAGTAAATTAAAATTCTCCTCACTGTGTGCCTTGGAGCCCATTCCACCTGACTCATCAAATGAAAAATTCATCAATTAATCCTCTGACAATAACGATATATACACAAAAATCAATCTGGGATTGATTTTTTGAGCCCAAACATGAAAACCAACCCCTGGCTTGCACATAATGTGAAATTTCTCTTCATTTCAACCTTATTATTGAGTATAAAAGCTGAAGTGCTCATAGAATTATTTGTCCTAAGTCAACTACAAAGGTGGGATTGTTTGAGGAAGGGTGTGTGCGCCGTGGAGATGTTCTGAAGCGCTATCGGAGCCGGCTAATAAAGTTGTCAGACGCGTGTAAGAGCATGGCTGATAGGAGTCCCCCCAGAAGGCAACCGGTGGAGAGAGACACTGATCGCTGGGATCAGATGGGAGACCACCCAGGGTAGCTCAGAGCCAGCCGCGTACCAGGCAGGATCAAAGGGAGGGAAGAGCAGAGTAAAATAAACTACACTCAGGAGTATGAGAACCGTCGTAGTGGGGGGCAACACCGATGCAGCAGCCAGATCAGTGCATCGTGACCATGGGGCTCGTTGCTTCACGGGGGTCATGACCAACTCTCAGCAGCAGGAAATGAAATAATAATTTGTTATGTCTCTCACTTGCAGTTCATACTGGTTTACTAGAAGGGAAATGGCGGTGCGTTCCACACGCGTTGGGGTGGCTGATCCATCACTATTTCTTTGCTCCTGTAATTCACTCCAGGGTCTGTAGAATGTGTTCAGATGAGCAGAGGTTTTCCCTAAAACAACAACAACATGATAATCTGATGGGAAGGTAAAGATATCTGAGCTGAGATGGACTGAGCGTGATACATGTGGTTCCTTCACGTGAAGCCAGATTGATGCTGGGAAGGGTTTTTGTACCAGATTAGATATGAGCGTGCATCAGATACCTGGTAGAAATCCCAGATAAGAAAAATCTCTCAAATCTCCCAAGATAAGCACAAGTTGTGGGTTTTTTATTCATACAAAAGAAAAGCATCCACACTCCTGCACTGTGTGTATAAACTGATGGTTTTAACTCCTCATCAGATTAATGTTTTAAGCAACTGTACCCCTAACACTGAGAGCAACTTGTTGAGTAACTTCTCACCTCTGGAAGCAGATAAGAAGGAGATAAAAATCTTCAAAGCATAAGAACATGAAATTTTGTTCTCCACATCATAGAATCACAGAACACTAGGGATTGGAAGGGACTTCAGAAAATCATCCAGTCCGATCCCCCTGCCACAGCAGGATCCCCTAGATCCAGTCACACAGGAACACGGCCAGGCGGGTTTTAAATGTCTCCAGAGAAGGAGACTCCACAACCCCCTGGGCAGCCCCTTCCAGGGCTCTGTCACCCTCACCATGAAGAAGTTCCTTCTATTTAAATGGAACCTCCTCTGTTCCGGCTCACAGCCATTGCCCCTTGTCCTATCACTAGATGACGGAGCCTGGCTCCAATCTCCTTGCACCCACCCTTGACATATTTAGCAACATTAATGAGGTCACCCCTCAGTCTCCTTTATTTCCAAGCTTTAAAGACCCAGGTCCCTCAGCCTTTGCTCATCAGGGAGATGTTCTGCTCCCTCCATCATCTCTGTGGCTTTGTGCTGGGCTCTCTCCAGCAGCTCTGTGTCCTTCTGGAACTGCGGGTCCTAGAACTGGACACAAGATTCCAGATGTGGTCTCGCCAGGGGGAGGAGAACCTCTCTCAATCTGCTGACCACCCCCATTCTGATCCACCCCAGGATGCTGTTGGCTTTCTTGGCCACAAGGACTTCAGGAAATGACTGAGATTTGAGGGTTTAATTTCTTTGCTCTATAGTCCGCTGTGTGGAGCAGCGGCACGCAAGTAGCCACGATTATTAGAAGTATCGATCACCTACGCTGTGCAATCAGGTACAGGCTCTGCATCATCGCTATGAGCCATCAGTTTTAGCTTATAGTAGGAGTTCACCCAATTAGAAAATAAAATCGTGATTAGAACGTTTAGGGCTGAGTGTCAAAGCACAATTGCACATTCCAGGGCTCGGAAATGCTAATAGCAGGACCGGCAGTTGTCCTTGTAGGAGAGGGCAGATGGTGAAAACTCAGATACGAGTGGAATGCCGGTAAATGTCACACTAATGACTGTCTACGTTACAGCCTGCTGTGACTGTTGTTCTGCCGTGGGTCGTATCCTTCACCTTTTTTCTTCCGAGCTACCAAGACCATGGAAGAAAGCTCTTCCTCAAGTCTCTGCCCCATTTCTTGATACTTTCTTTTCAGTTACTTGATCAATTTAATAGCTTCTGTGTTCTGTCTACAGTGGTCTGTAACTCGAGAGCTGTGAATCAGGTGCTTCCTTGCTAATCTCATTGTTTGCTTAACATAATTCCACTGAGAAAATGTGGTTTAGTCATCACAGAGCAAGACCAAACACACTTCCCCCTCAAACCTTGAAAGGTAAAGTTGCACAGTTGTACAAGTCGTGCAGTTATCAGTATAACAGACTGTAAATCACGGAACATCAGGGATTGGAAGGGACCTTGAAAGATCGTCTAGTCCAGTCCCCCTTCCACCGCAGGATCACCTAGATCCAGTCACACAAGACCATGTCCAGGTGGGTTTTAAACTTCTCCAGAGAAGGAGAATCCACAACCCCCTTGGGCAGCCCCTTCCAGTGCTCTGTCACCCTCACTGGGAAGAAGGTCCTTCTCACATTGATGTGGAACCTCCTGTGT